>JARGXW010000160.1:0-248852 GCA_029204085.1 Mycena sp. CBHHK59/15 | reverse complement strand
AAGCAAGCAGTCTCCTGTCCGGATGAATGGGCTCAATGAGATGTGTTCGAAATTGTAACAAACTCACAGCGTCATAACTCTCAGGGTATTTGTGGGACGTACGCCTCGGTACGCGATGTACAGGGAGAGTGAGTAATGAGGACGGGGGGTTCCGGGCCACCGATTATTTGGATCACGTTCCGTTCAGTCAGGACGCAGAGACACAAAGTAAAAGTGGATGCCATGAGCGGGACAGACATAAATTTCTGTTAAGAGGGCGTGGTTTACCACAGGCATGTGTGGAGCTGGGGCAAAAAAGATCGAGGGACGTCCGACGCACCAAAAGGAATTCCCCCCACTTCCTCCTCCCCATTCGACGTGGATTCCGACGAAGCGCATTCGGGTCGAGTTTCGAGATATTGATTCACGATCCGCGCGACGGCGAACCGGTCATGGCCAGGCGAGAGAAGGAGATGAGGGAACGGAAGAAGAAAGGTAGCGGATCTACAGGCGATGTTTGCTGATGCGTGAGTGCATCGCCACGCCGCCTAATCCCGACCGCCATCGGATTACGCTACCCGATCGCGCCTGGCTCTCTACTTGCGGGATCTGCGCGTCACCTCCCACTCCGCATGCTAGTCCTCCCTACTCCTTCTCCCAGTCTGTCGGTCTCTTCCTCCCTCTCGATGAGTAACATCAAGTTAACGGCCGCCCCTGACTAGGCTAGTCCCGCGAGCCCTTTGTCCAACGCCTTGCCTCCCCACCGTTCCACCTCGTCCCGCTCATCCATAGCCGTCGCCGGTTCGCAACCCACTAGTACCTCCTGATCATGGCAGGCTCGTATTTCAGCTACGACAAATAGGTAGCGCCGTCTCGTCTTCCTCCACCCCTCACCATCGCGCTCTCCTCCTGTTGCACTTCGTCGCCGCCGTCCTTGCTAATGCAATGATCGCGGGCAAATGCGTGGGCCCTGACTTCGCCTCCATGCCTGGCGCCCATCGATTCCACGGCGATTCAATGACGCAGCCTCTTCGATGGCGACCGCCGTGGATCCCCTCCGCCCCGCGTTTTACTCTGCCGGAATGAGCTACGGATTCATTTCCGGTTCACTACGTCCCTCCCGCTCATCCCTCTTTCCCCCAAAGTATACGCATCCTGTCTCGGTTGTTCCTTGCCGACACAGCCTCCGCCTAGCTACAGCCTCGCCTACGGCGAGAATTCACATCTAACGCGAGCTTCCGTCTGCTTCCGTCCACCGCCTCATCCTCGACTTCAAGTTCCTAGTAGTCCTAGGGACCTGCACACCGCTGGCCTTCGAGCTTGGATCCTCATGCTTCAAGCAAGATCTTTGATAACGCTCTCTCTCCATGTATGTATAAAGGCCCACACTCTATGCAAAGGCGCTAATCTCAAGGGCGCTAATCTCTAGACTGAATGCCTGCTGTCAATGTCCTGAGGATTTTACTACGGAAAGGTCAGCTGTGTGTCAACGCCTGAACTGCCGAGCTGATTTGTGGGGCCTTCTCACACAATGGAGCAGTACAGAAAATAACACGCACTACAGGGGAACAGGGAGGAGGATGGAGATAAGCACGGATAGGGTTAGAACACAAGATACACCCATCTTGTTAAAGAACGGTTAATCAGAAAAATGTGGGCTGACACCAGCGACGCTTTGCTCCACCACGTCGCAGCCTCAGCGCTGAGCCCGCCCATGGTCTCCGCCCGGACCACCGCTCCCTCGCCCTGCGTGCAGAAGTGCGCTTCGGCGAGCAACGACGTCGACCTTACAAACTGCAATCCCTCGTATGTGCTTTCCGTGCTGGTGTGCGCGCACGAAACCTGATATCCGTGTGCAGGGACGGTGCCTGCTTGTGCATCAGCGAGAGCTTCCTCAGAGCGGTCGTGGAGTGCGTCTTCACCGCGTGCCCTGACGACTTGCCCAACGCCCATGCATTCCTCGGATCGCAATGTGCGATAGCCACTCGTGCGTGTCGTCCCTCTTGAAGTGGCGCACATGGCTGACTTGACCAGGCTCCCTCCTCGATCCGAGACAAGACGCCGGAGGTGCGTACGCCGTCGCATCGCTAACACAACATTCCCTCTCACAATCCAGCTCACAGCATCTACCGTCCCCGAAGATCCAGCCACCGCCACCAGCGCCTTCTCCAACCCGTCGGATACGAGCTCCTCCCCAGCATGACGCCGTCGCCTTCCGTAACGCCGTCGCCTTCCGTAACGCCATCGCCTTCCGTAACGCCGTCGCCTTCCGTAACGCCATCGCCTTCCGTAACGCCGTCGCCTTCCGTAACGCCATCGCCTTCCGGTACGTCGTACATAGTCCACCTCCTCGTCCCTCTTCTAAAATAAAACCCTAGGAACATCGTCGAGCTTGTTCCCCTCGTCCGGCGGCAGCCCCTTCGGCACGCAGGCCACCGCCACCTCTTCGGGCTCACCAGCGCCATCGCACAAAGTCAACACCGCCGCGATCGCGGGCGGCGTCGTCGGCGGGCTGCTCACCATCGCGCTCATCGCCATCACCATCTGGTGCATGCGCGGGCGCTTCCGGTTCCGCATCGAGCGCATGGAGGAGAAGCAGAAGGACCGGGCGGTCGTCGACCCGGTTCCCGTGCAGCCCCCCGCCCCTGCCGCCGTGTACGCCGAGGCGGAGAGAGTGAACGAACTCCGCTCGCCGTCCGCGCTCGCGCTCGCGCTCGACCGCCCCGTCCGTCGGCCGTGCTCGCCGCGCAGGCCGCGATGTGGGAGAAGGCGTCCTCCGCGGCGTCGCTGCCGTCCTCGTCGCCGCGCGTCCCGAAAAAAAGCCCGACATCGACGTCGCGGCGCTGCTGTGGAACGACCCGCACGGCAGCCCACGCGGCCAGAGCTCGGGGATGTCTGTTGCGAGCGGGAGCGGGGGTGGGAGCAGCGTTCCCGCGAGTAGCAGCGCCGCTGGCTCGGGCGGGTGCGCTCGGCGCGGCCGGATCCGGCCACAGAGATGCAGCTGCGCGCGATGGCGGAGCGCGTCGCGCAGCTCGAGGCGGCGATTAGTGCGCGTGCGCGTCGAGCCCGCCCGTTGATGAGCTGCCGCCCAACTATACCCCGGGCCGTGAGAGCGGAAGATGACATCGAGTGCTGCGATCCAACGTCTGACTCCGTGAAGGGTTTGGACTGTACGATCTCCCGTCCACGACGAAAACTCCAGCGAAGAAGGGTCCAAATACGGTACTGGGCTTTTGATATATGCTTCCGTGCCGGTCAGGATGTAATGATTATACGTGGCGCAACCGGACTGATAAGGCCCGATTGAAGACTGTATCCAAGTCCGTCGAGAGGGCGCCGATGAGGGAGTACACGTCATCGAATGAGCCTCCTCACTCTGGTAGTCAGGCTCACTCCGGGTTCGGATGCTCGGGCGGGAGGAGGTGGATCGGATCTGAGACTCAGTGAGAGTCGTCGGCCACACCAGATTGTTCCAGAGAGAAAGCTCGGGTGTCGGTCATCCACGGGTCAAAAGCATGGGATCCATATCTGGCTTGCACTGTGCGTCGTCGTCGGTCTAGGGGCGAGGTTAATACCAGATCAGACATCATTCACAGAGGACCTACGTTGGAGGCAGTCGAAAGGTACGGCGTGCCGTTGGAGACGCAATCGGTACGAAAACGAGGCCGTGTATAACAACACTGTGTTTTGTCGGATGTGTGGAGGTTGGCGAGCGTGAGTGCAGATATGGTCGAGACACTGCGTTCAGGGCCCATGTCGGCATAGCAATTATAAGCGGTGCGGACATATGTAGATCAGTTGCGGATCACTGTGGATCGTGGTCGGCACACTGTGTATCCCACGATCCACAGTGATCCGCATCTGATCCACACAGGTCTGCACCGCTATGCCGGCATGGGCCCTGAACGAGTGAGATACGACAGGCCCCCGGAAACTACCATGTAACCTTGTCCGGGTTGAGCCCAAATCTGGGCAGTTTTACCTTACGAAATTTGGCCATCTGGACCATCTTTTACTCTATCTCGGACAAGGTTTTAGGAGGTAAAATTGTGATTTTTCTCCCAGCTCAAATTTTTGGCCTGATTGACTGGGAATTGGTCTGTTCTGGCGTGTGAAATCAATTCAAATCTTTGATCAGCGGCGTTCAACACAGATGTTTGTACCAAATCTGCACCATTCCATGGCTCCAGGTTGGCTCCAGGCACATACACACCAAAAAAAGTTCCGCGCTCCTCACAATTTACTCTATGGCGGACAAGGTTCCCCGGTTTTCAGGCTCTTTTACTCTATATCGCGGACCAGGTTGGGGGTCATTTTGGGCTACAGTTTTACTCTATCCCGGACAGGGTTACATGGTAGTTTCCGGGGGCCTGATACGACCCGCCGCATCCCTGCTGTATATGAATTATGACTCGGTGGGCCGCGTGGAAGTGGTAGGAGGAAATGCGGTGGCGCGTGGACCCACCATAAATAGCGAAACAAGGAATCAACTGCGCTAAGCCTGTTGACACTCGAGGATGCCACACCCTCAACCCCTACGCTCCATCAGCAAAACCTGGTCGTCCTCCCGAGCACTTGGGAGCCCTTGGGAGCGCTCCAGAGCACCAGAGCCCCAGAGCATGGGTCCCCAGTTGAGAGCACTCCGGGAGCACTCTGGGAGCACTCCAGAGCAGAAGCCCTATCATCACCAAAAGCGGGAGAATCTGTTATTCCCTGTTGATATGCCGCCCAGCCGATGGACCTTGCAATGATTTGTGAGGGCTCACAAAGCGATATAAATGTCGCACCAAGCTGTTAGCGCCTTGGCCAAGCCCTCACAATGCTGGTAGCTACTTTGCACTCTGCCACCAGCATGGTTGGCTGTTGTAAGGCATGCTGCGATACCTTGCCCTTTTTACCAAAATCTTAGATTACATTCCCTCAATTTTCTCGCGACTGGGAGGTGCTCAGCCTTGTTTGAGGCTGAGGACTTCCCGTGCAATAACATTTTTTTGCGACAATCCGTCTGCAGCATCGAGTCCTCCACAAGGCCAAGATTCAGAGCCCCCCTTGCTACCATCTTTCTCGCTCCAATTGAGTCTTCCCCTGCTACGCCGTTGCCTGCGGACAGTGCGGTGAATAGTGATGTTCGGGTCGGGTCGGGCTTGAAATCCCGGGCTTTGGTCAGGTCCTCGAGGGCTTGGGCTTCAAAATATCTCAAGCCCGGGCCTGCCTACAATTTTCAACACCTGCTTTGAGGTGTGTTTTCAAGTCAATAGAGCCCTAATTGACCAACAAATCACTGCAAGAAACTTGTAGTAATTCTTTCAACCACCTGTTCGAGCCTAAATGTTCAGCCATCACTCCTCAAAATATCTGAAACTGTCTTATCGGCCATGCTGCAACTCGATGTAAATGGCGAAGGTGATTTGCTTTCGATAATACATTGCAGTGACACTGATTGATGTTAAAATTTCTGTCTGAGGTGCCAAAAATTCATTTGGTAGGGTACACCAAGAGACCCGGGCTCAAGCCCGGGTAGCGTCGCCCAAAATTCCAAGCCCGACCCTGGGCCTGAGTTGGGCCTAAGGCTCCAACTCTTTCCGTTTGTAAATGTTTTCAAACGGTAAAAACCGTTTTTATTAACCGTTCTTTAAGATTTTGCTCGTTCGGCTGTGCTCATCAGTTTGCACATGTTGGTTGCTATCTCCATTAACCGTTCTTTGACGATTTCCTCGCTCGGCTGTGCCATTTCCCCTTATATCCTTGCTCATTCACTCTTTCTCTGCTCTCTATCTCGGATTAACCCCTTCCATCCTGGACTGTGGGTGCTCTTTCAGCATCGCCTTTTCATTTGTGGCCGAACAGTCCCCCCCCCACAGTTTTCCTCCGCAGGATGCAGTAGATCGCAGTATTTGCTGCCGCCCGTGGCGCAGCTTATTCTATTGCTCTCAGCTGGAGGGCCACGCAATCTTCCCGCTTCTCGAGATATAAAAGGGCACATTCCCTCCCTTTTTCCCGAGCAATCGTTTGCCCTTTCCTCATGCTCAGCTTACTGCAATTGCAACATTCTTGCTGGGTCAATCCTGAACACCTCTGGCCTGGGAATGCTGTCTCGTCCGCGTCAACTCGGAAACTGCTCAGTTATTATGGGGAATTCCTGCGGGCGCCGCCATAACAGCAACCATTTCCTCCACTAAAGATTTGACGGGTTTTCAGTTTTCTCCTTCCGCGGCTCATTAATCAAGTCGAATCTTGCCACCCGCGAAGTCCAGAGAACTCGTGCCCTGACAAAGAGTCGGGATTCAATGGGACTTCCTGTCGATTGGTTTGCGCAATTCAAGTTCTGGCTCGGCTCCATTGCGACTGACTTGCGCATTCTGGTGTTCTTTCCTTATTCCTTATGCTGAATGAATTCCTTTGATCGGTCTGAATCATGTCGCCCTAAATTTGTGTCCCAGCCCCCATTCTTTGGTCGCTGCGCAGAGTAAATGGCCCCCGTTTCATGCTCTTGGATTCCGGAGCGAAGCGGAGGTTTGTTTTGTTTCCGTTTAGTTTGTCAGATCTGGCAAACAGTTTAAAAACGGTATAAATAGTTTCAAAATAATCACTCACCTGGGATGAGAGCTAGCATGCTCCCTTGCAGTTTCAAGGTCCAAAATGGCCAGCTTGGGTATATTCTGAGAATTCTGAGTGGCAACCTGAAGGCCTGGCAGACGTATGGTTCCCGTCACCAGCTCCTAATCCCTACCTGGATGTGACCTCACGTGACTGATCGCATCCGGCAGTTCCCGCGTCTCATCGAACTGCGGTACGCGGTGCTGCTTGTTTTCCGACACCAGCTTTTCTGGTTCAGGTTTATCCAAAATATATAGGAAACATGAGAAACATGCATATACATCAGTGGGAGGCAAAAAATATGTCAATTCCACCTGCAGGTGAATATCTTAAGAGTCGTTCTTACAACAAAACTAAGATACACAATCTCAGCCTTTTGTCAGATTTCTGTTTGGCCGTGTACCCTGATCATGGTGCTCGAAGGAGGATGTCCTGGTTAGGTCTGTGGTAGAATGCACGTGTGGTCACGAGCTCATCACGAGAATCAAGGTCCGGTCAGCTGTGTGCCAACAGATTCAGACTAGTGAGATCCCAAGCAAGCCACTGGAGTATAGTGTCAAAGTCCGGGACATCCTATCAAGAAGTTGTGAAGTGAGCAATATGGCTGGGGACTTTCTTGTGATAAAACTTTGTAGATAGATGTGAAGTCCAGACGGAGTCCGAACGGAGGTCTGAGGCGGGTGCCGACAAATGCCGTGGGCTTGGCTTCAGCTCGTGCGCTGCGCCTTTCCCTACACCCAAGGCCCGATTTCGAGAAGTGACAGATGACAAGTGAAAAAGAGCTAGGCACAATCTTAATCGATATACAAACTGAGCTAAGTGTAAGTACATGGTGATATGTATATACTAATTTCGGAGTCCAAGATATTTCCGCGCAAGACAATAAACTAATTGTAGTACGTATGGGGATGGAGAATTTAGCTAGTCAATAAAGTAATTCTTGATATTTCCACGCGAGACGATTAAAACAATAAACTAATTGTAGTACATATGGGGATGGAGAATTTAGCTAGTCAATAAAGTAATTGTTAACAGGTCGGCGGTCCAAAGCCTCCATGGTGATGCGAAGAATCATGTGTGCGCATAATTGTTACAGAGCATATGGTGGAACAATAAGAGTGTTCACAACAATAAGAGCCAATGGCAAAATTGGGATTGACGAATAGTAAGTCCGACGGAGTCCGAGGGGTTGATGGATGTTCAAATGAAGTGATCAGGGTCTGATGGAACGGATCGTGTCATATAGACCAGAATAGTATAAAAAACACTACCGAATACAAGTGTTTATATACTACTGGGTTGCAATTAAGCAACCAGGGGCTTTCACAACCAACAAGGGTTAATGAACATAAAGGGGTGTAGTAATACCGAGCCGTCAGTAGATGATCGGGATTACGATTGAATAGTGAAAAATAAAATATACGTAGCAATTGTTTCCTAACATTTAACAACTGTGATCCCATTGAATGGTGATTTGCGCAGTGGTTCCAGTTCCCAACATTATCATATCACCTTCCTTTGAACATGTTATCTGCCGGGCATCTTTGATAGACTCTGACTGCTCCCATCAGTCCAAGACCCTGGACTTCCATCCCGAATTGAAGATCTGGCTTCTGCTTTGAAAATGGGGTTGCTTCTCATTGCATTCTTTTTCCTAAGCTGTGTTCTCCCTGGCGGTGAATTAATACCCTGCCTTCATGTATCATCCCTTTCTCCACCTACCATCCCCTTCTCCCTAAGTCTGTTCTATGAGGTCCTCCCAGCACAATGACTGAGGTCACATCTGAAGAAACGAAGAAGAGCGGCAGCGTTGATTGCACCGTGAAACTCAGTGCCAAAGGTGAATGAATCTTGATGACTTGGCATGGGAATCGAAACGGAAGCAAAATACTGGCGCCCGCAGACTATCCCGGTCTCTTTTATCTGATGATCAGACCACAGAGATTCGACAGATTGATGCCGCTGCATGCGCAATCAGCCGCACTATGATGGACCACTCCCTGCGAGATGAAATTCGTGTAAATTGAAATTCTTGAGAGGGATCGCAATTCACATCAAATTCAACGCACATTGACAACAGCTGCGGTTAATCGGCCAGACACTCAATGGTGGGACAGGGTTGCAGTTCTTAATGCATCTCAGACTTCAAGACCTCTCAATCTTCAGTGGAACAGAGTTTATAAAATATGCGGCATCAAGGTGTGCTATCAAGAGTTCTGTGTCTCATACCATCATTTTATTAAGATACCCAAACAGGTGTTAACAGGAGAAAGAATACACGACCAGTGCTTTGTTTGCGGGCCAAAAGGTGTTCATTATCAACTGCCACTCCCATCGTATCCTCACGAGTGGGACATCTTCATTGAGAATCGAAAAACTGCTGCTATCTCACGCAAACTGAACAATATCTTCTCACTAACCGCTATTGGAGTCTATGATGGGGACTTTATGAAATTCCCTGATGGTGTTGCTGCAGTGACTTTAGCAGGTGGATGTACCTATCATCGAATGCTGCCTGCCCATGAAGGCCAGCATGTGATATGTTGGTTTATTCATGACCCCTGGGCCATGTTCATGAAGGGAACCGAATTTGACATCCCGCACTCATGGATTAATAGCACACTAGCAGGATTGGAACAAGTCAATCCGTTCATAGCTGAGCTTGAAAAGCTCAACATCTACGATGATGACCATGATATTGCTCTGCACATTGAGCACACAGCTAGCATCATGAATGAAGTTGCAGCTATTGTTTCTCTGGCTCCGACAGCCATGCCATCTCGGTGCAAATTGGTCATCAAATGCAAGGGCAATGATGATCCTGTATTTCTGAATTTACTGTCACCCTTTGTAGAGCCATTGCACTACTTGCTGCTGCTCCCTCATGGCACCTTGGGATGGTCACCAAGTCGTCTAACCTCAGATCGTAAAAAATTTAGTCAGGCCCGCTGGTACCGGACTCGATTTTTTATGAACACTGAACAAATGTCCACGTTCTCACGGCTGACCGGTGAGCATTTATGTTCAATATTTCAGAAATTTTTCTAATATCTTGCAGGAGAATACTTGGTCGATGCTTGGAGCACCATTGAAGAGGCTCAGCTGACATACCTATGGCACAATCAACATTCGGACCCAGACGAGGCTGAATACATTGGAACTGGTGACAAAGAACCGTTAGAAGATGTTCGATTGCCGTCTACATTTGTTCATTCCCAGGCTTGGTCTGCAGCCAACATTTCTGACTGTCTTGCTCTTCGCAAGGCTCTCGGTCCAGTCACTCTCTTTATAACATTCACGACCAACCCGCATTGACCCGAGATCACTTCCCAATTGCAACCTGGTCAATCTGCAAATGACCGACCGGATCTCATTGTCCGTGTTTTTCAACAATATCTTTCAGCATTGATGAAAGCTATACAAAGCTCTTTGGTCCCATCCTCTATTATATCCGGGTCACAGAATTTCAGAAATGGGGTCTCCCACATGAGCACATAGCTGTTGCTCTGAAGAATGTTGTAAAAACACCCGAAGATATTGATAAATTTCTCAGCGCAGAATTGCCTCGGAATCCAGGTCCACTACAGGACGCTGTAAAGCGCCACATGACCCACAGCCATGATCCTGCAAAGACATACCACCGATGTGGTTGGCCATGCAACTGCCAATACGGTTTTCCGAAGCAGACTAATGCCCAAATATCGTTCAACGAACGGGGTATGTTCATTCTCAAAATGGTCATTGTACTCGGGTAATCATGAACTCATCCAGGATATTTTGAGCATCGGCGGTGGCAGACAGAAGATCAATTCATCGTCTCCCACATACCATGCCTTATTTTGAAGTACAACTGTCACATCAACATCGAGTTCTCCACGGGAGTCTCCCTGTTCCAGTATCTCTTCAAATATTTCTTCAAATCTCTGGATCAAGCTAATTGGAAAGTCTCCACTCACGCATCAAACATACCTGAATCTGCAATCAGGACTCAAAAGCCTATCGATGAAATCCGTGATTATGAACGGGGGAGATATCTTTCCAGTATTGAGGCTGCAACATGGCTCGCCTCATTTCACATTTCTCAGAAGCAACCTGGGGTAAAGCGACTCCCAGTTCACCTACCAGGCCACCAATGCAGACAAATGGCACGAAAAGATGGATGTGATTCGGATGGGACTCTGTTAGTCCGATACATGACACGACCCCGGCATCCTGACCTTGATTATATGACCTATGTTGAATTCGGTTCAAAGTGCCACCTGGAAAAGCACGATCCCGACAAAGAAATGCATCTTTTGCAGATTTTAGAAAATGAACACCCAAATCATCCACGGATGCGAATACATTTCTATAAGCCTGGCCACGTTGGAGTCAGTCGTATTAAAATGGTTTATCCTCGCCACGGCGATGTCTTCTCTGCTGCTGCACCATAGTGCCCATGACTGGGTTGATCTGCGCACCATTGATGGGGTTGTCTACGGAACCTACCAGGAAGCAGCTCATGCAATGGGATTATTTGACAACCGCGATGAAGGCATCATGGCTTTCGAAGAGTTGCTTAACTTCGGGGCTCCCCCAGCTCAATTGTGCTGGATTTTTGCATTGTTTGCAACAGAAGGAAGTCCTGCACTAATAATTTGGGAAGCCCACGAGGATTCCCTGTCAGCAGATTTTAGGGACCGCATGCCGCAGACAACTTCCTGCCCTAACACCGAGTTGCTCAGAAACGAAGTTCTACTTGCCCTTCAAAGATTGCTTCAAGGTCTTGGGAAATCCTTGACAGAGATTGGGCTACCTGAACCCACGGAAAGACAGCAAAAAATTGATGCAGAACATTTACGCTGGAGTGGAGATCCCACCAACCTTTCTTCATTCAAGGACGGATTGACAGCAGAGCAGGTAAAATTACAGTTTTGCATGACCCCAAACCGAATTCATTCATTACATGTTCACAGGGTGTACTCTACAATCGAATTATACAAGTTGCAGCTCTAGAAAATCCTCCGCCAATTCATGTCGATGGCCGTGCCGGCCGTGGCAAAACATATGTTCTATATCCTGTCATAGGTGCCTTACGAAAATTGGACAACATTGTTCTGGTGTCTGCATCATCTGAATTTGCTGCCAAGAACTACCCTGGAGGTCGAACAACCCATTATCTTTATGGAATCCCCGTAGATGAAAATAATCCTCATCTGAAATCCTCTGTTGGAGCTAGGAGCGATCGCACCAAACTTCTTCAAGCGGCAAAGTGCCACGTTATAGATGAAATTGGGGGTCTCTACTTCAAAGCATTTGATTGTGTCGATCGTCTTATGTGTTCACTCACAGGGTCCAACCGTGTTTGGGGAGGACGTATGCTCATCACGGTTGGCGACTTTCATCAGGTAAGTTGATGTTTCATTCCACAGCCCCACAATGAATGTGTGTAGGTCGCACCTGTGGTCCGCTTTGGGGGTCATACTGCTATCTGCAAAGCATCCCTCCGCACTCAACCTGTTTTCCACCACTTTGAAATTCTGGAACTGCAGGCATCGATGCGACAACGGACGGATCTAGCATTCTCACAGTTTCTTGATATCAATTGGCAACAATTATTCGAACAATTCTGTCAACCTCAACCACATATGCCATACACAATCCCTCCATGAATTCATCAATTTCATGTTTCCCTGCAGCATACTTTCCGATCCAGCTGCTTGCATTTCATGGGCCATCCTAAGCCCTTACAATACATTTGTTGATGAGTTTAACACAGCAATCTTGCAAAATGTCCCAGGAGAGTCACATTGCTATGTTAGCAACGACTCCATAGAAGCTGAAGACAACTCTAATGAGAGTGTTTTTTCCGACCCCAAGTTCTTAAATTCTCTTCAAGATCCCAGGATCTGAAGAAGGGAGCAATCTGTAGACTCACCAGGAATTTCGACGCTTCTCGAGGTTTGACAAAGAATACCAGAGTTATAATATGAAACCTCCTACGCCACACGGTTGAAGTTGAAACCATTTCCTCGGTAGTAGCTGGGATTACTGTGGACCCTGTACGTCTCCTCTCAGAATCTGTGCCTCACTAATCTACTGCCATATTTTAGATACGACTTCATATTCCTTGCATTAATTGCCATTTCCAACCCCACGGGTTTGATTTCACAGTTCATCACAAACAAGTGCCCCTTGCTCTATGCTATGCAACCACGTTCAATGGATGTCAAGGTCTAACAGTACAAAATTAGGACTCGACTTGCGACAAGAGGTATTTTCACATGGACAACTTTACTCAGCGATGACACGAGTCCCTACTCATTTGCCTCCTCCCCCTAGGGGGCCTAGGGGGTCACCCCCTTCAAAAAATCTGATTTTTGGGCGAGAGGTAGCCCTGTGCGAAGCCTTTTACGACATATAAAAAAGTTGATGATCGACAGACCGATCAAGAGATATGGGTGTTTTCTTTTGGCAGTTGTTTCCCCGCAAGGGACATGTCTGTCCATTATATTGAGGTGTTTTTCTCAACAATCCATGGGCTCGTTCCCCAGTTGCGCATTACTCTTATTTAAACACACCTTTTTTTGATGCTCGTGCTTTCATTGGGCTGAAAGCTTCCACAGCATTGCATGACCTATCCAGGAATGGGGGGCCTATTCCTCGACCTCGTGTGTATCGCGAGTCAAGTGTCTCAAACGGGGCATTCAGGGTCGCTGATCATAGCCTCAGTTTTAGTTTTCGATACGCGTTCAATTTGCGGGCGGGAGAGACAATTTTTTCTTGTCGGGATTTCCATATAAGGCAATTTTTACTGTAGCACTCCTCCGCGGTGTCTTTCGAGTAATCTGTGTTCCCTCACTCATTTGTACACTTTATTTGCGCTACCAACCCAAATCCTAATTAAGTGGCTGCTCTGTTCTGTGGTACAAAATGGGTGGCTATCCCCAAGACACAGCCACAAGTTTTGTACCACGGAATGAAGTGGCAACTTAATAGGACAATGATACCGAGGTTCTGGCTGGATCTTGCATGCAAATTATTCACCCATCCCATCTTCCCAAAAATTATGTATGCCGTGCGTATCACATTCCGGTCAAATTCTGGTTTCTACACTGTCACTGACATGTATATCCTCATTTGCGCGGAATCACTACCATGATGGGGTTCATGTCGTTGCAAAACTTAAGAAACATGAATGCCGTGCACAACTCTCGATTCTTGTCCCCATAAATGACAAGGACTTGCGTGCAGTTATAATTCCTGCAGCTGGTGTCCCACACAATCATCTGTCCTTCACTCGCACCAAGATCCCAGCTGAAGTCAAAATGAAATATCAGCAATGTATCGATGCTGCGGGCCCGGTGGGAATGACCACTCTTCGCATAGATAAATGTAGGCATCCCAACTGCAACCATTGAATTAACACTGATATTTTTCTCAGCATCCAGCACCCATTCAATTCTTGCAGGCAGGCTCCCGCAAGAGCTGCATCCCGGCATGATTAACAGCCGCAAACGTGGGGACATGGTCAAAGACACATGCGAAACTATGTATCCAGATGGTAATGGACTCCCCGGTTCGTCCTCACCCTCAATACTTTGACAACCCATCTTGAACCCATCTTGAAGCTATCTATTTTGAATTTGACAAGGATCGATCTCACGACATTCAGGACAGATATATTCACGCTGTCATGACTCGCCCAGATGGTGCACATGTTATTATCACTATCAATCTGGAGCTTGCTTTCCTAACGTTAGACACAATCTGGATTATGGTTGACACTACATTCCGAGTAGTTCACGGCGAGACCAACGAGTGGAAGCTTGTCATTTGGCTGAACTCTATCGATAAACGTGAGTATTTTCCGTTGTAACCCAATGCATCCTCAAATCTTTACAGGGACTGTCATCGGATGTGTTTGGAGTGATCGAGCATCACGGGAGGCTTTTGTTCTCGTCTGGAATGGGATTTTCGATGCCATCGAGACCATCACGGGGAAAAAGCTGAACTTCAAGCTCTTCTCACCGAAATCAAAGCTCCTCAGCGTCATAGGTGATTCTGAAGGTGCCCAGGCTCAGGGTCTTGGGGACGTAATCATTTTACAACACATGAACCTGCTGAGTGTGGCTGGTGTCGCTACAGACATTGACTCGATATTGATGTTTATATGGAAGACGTGCATCGTCCATTTCAATCGGTGAGATTGCGCTCTCAAAAACCTCTTGATGACATATTTATACAATTATCCAGCGGTGTTTTCGTGCTCAAGGCGTACATCAGCGAGACCGATCTTGCCTATTTGCTCGGATTCCCTTACCTTTGCTCTGAGGAGGAGATTCAGAACTATTACACATTTTGTGCAGAATCCACCAACGCAAAAGTTCAAAGTAAGTTGAAGCGAGCAAGGAGAGCAGAAACACATCACTGATTAATTCTGATAGATTGGTGGACGCACAAGATGAGCTATCCATGGCTGCTGCCTTCTTTGAATTGGGAAGTCTCGCAGATGGATAAACGGCACTGGGGTCTAACGCCCCATGATACGAATCCCATCGAAGGTAGTCATGCACAGGACAACCAGGTGAATAGCACCAGGTGGTCATTGCTTGACGCTATTCTATTGTGAGTGATGCAAATTCAACCTTGCCTTTATATTGACCATACATGAATGGAGCGAAGAAACTCGACAGTGACACGGCACGGGTTATCAAAGCGACAATGACTTCAGGTGTTCTGGCAAACCAGAACAATTCTCTTCAATCACGCTTCAAAAACCAGTCGCAAAGGCAGGCACGAACCAAAGAGAAGCGGCGCGAGCTGGAGAGCCTCACGGGCCGCGAGGCTAAGAAATTGCGAGCAGAGGTAAAGGCCGGGAAGCAGCAGGCAAAGGATGACCAGTTGGAGATCAGAAATCTCCATAGACAAGTTCAAGAACTGACCCAAGGTAGTGCTTCCCAGCCCCACACGCCTCGCAGACAATCTCTGGCTGTTGCGGATCCGTCGAGGCTTACCCGCTACATATGTACAAATTTATTCCTTCGAATTTTCGTTTGGCTGATACAATATTTCTAGCAACCACTCCGATTAACAACCTTAATTCAGATGAAGATATGGACGACTTCGCTCCTTGTTCCCCACCGACTCGGATGCAGGCCCTAGAACTCTTTCCTGGCCTCTGCCCCATGACTCCTGTTGCAGACCCGAGATCTGACTTTGACTACGCAGGCGCACTCAAGTCAGATATATTAGACACAGCACTGAGGGGAATTGCGGAGGATCACCCGATGTACCCAGTCAACGGTGACGACAAAGTACTTGCGTCTGATCCTTATGTTGTCGGATAGGACAGTTTTTTCTCTCTCTCCCACTCAACTAATTACACTGTCATTTCCTTTTATAATACCTACTATACAGCAGAATGAATTCTAATGTTACAATTTGCTTTTTGCAGAAATTCTAGTGAGCTGCGAGCATAGGATGTGTAATAAGTATGGTTACAATATAGCTGTCTGCTACTGCCACATTTGGATGTTGGCATTGTTGGCTCGTTTCCCACTTTTCCCATTCTTCCTCTATGGCACACGAAGGGAGTACAGCCAGCGCAATCGACCAAGTACTCATCAGAGTTCCAAAGTTGTTTTTCTTTCGGAAAGAACTGGTACTGACTGAGGAAATTCTGGAGGACTGATTTGTTCAATGTTGTCCATCCAGGCCAGTTGTAAGGTATGTCGAATACTAGATGCACTCTACTTATTAACTACACATCCTTACTTCAACTCAACGCAAAATCCAGCACAGCCACTAGAGTGTGCTTTGAACTTGTCCCAAGGCTGTGCTCTGGAACAAGTTCAAAGTGCACTCTAGTGGCTGTGCATATGGGCTGTACATCTTTTGGTTCTTTACTCACTCAATTTTTTCCTCCCTTAGGAATCAGAGTCAAATTGGACTACTATCCAACAATTATGCACCCCTGAAAATATTGGGTTGTGGATAAAATCGTTGGCAAGACCATGCGAGGAATTATATAATCAACTTCTTTGGAACACGGTGACCCCTCCGACGGTGCCGCACACAGTAAGTACAGGGGGTTATTGATTAGAAATTTAGAACTATCCCTGCCAGCCGGCCTGCGGAGTGACCGCCTGTGGTAGCCGAGGCGTTACCCAAGGCATCAGCGGCCATCACCCGGCAGTCTATATATATATGTTATCGTTTTCGTTTCTTGTATATACCAAGGGGTGTCTGATCTCTGGATCGGATACACTGATGGCCAACCCCCCCCCAGATGGGGAAGGAGCACGTGTTGCGCTTCTCTCTGTCAACAATCGTACGCCACCGTCCACAACCGCGTCGCGTCGGGCTCTCAGCCCCTACAACTGGCTCATTTTGAGCCGCCGAGTGCTCTTGCTCAAGTCTTGCTTGTGAGGATAGCTTGGCCTCGAATAGTGCTGGGAATAGAAAGACACGGGCCGTTGACACAGCCCTACCCAAAATGGACGCTTTATAAGCAGCACAGCAAAGCCACGCGAGTTGATGAGTATGCCAGATCCAGAGATCTGACACCCCTTGGTATATACTCGCAGCGGCGCCGGATTTGGTGACGGATTGATGGCTCGGCGAATATTTCGCCGCGGCAAGTCCAAAAACGGTGAAAACACGGTAGTGGGCCGGTCGTGGGAACTTTTCAATCGGCCACGCTTTTTCGTCGCTCTGCTTTCCTCACACAACCGCAAATGCTATACAGGAGTTCAAGGGATACAACGGGCCTCTAGGACGTCCAGAACTACTCGTTAATCGCCTTCAGCTGGGCTTTGATGAGGGATTTACGTTTGGGTAACAAGAGAGGGTCGTCGACATCACGGTGCGCCAGATAGTCCTCCATCGCGACGCAGTCATTGACGTTGGACAGCGGCTCCCAGGTGACGTCCCCGTCTGTCCAGACCACCTGGAACTCCAGATTGCGCCGAGACTCGGTGCCCGTTGAAGGACTCGATTCCAGTTTCTTCTTTGTCCGATTCGTCTTCGTCGTCAGACTCGGCCTCCGCCGCAAAACGAGGATTTGTCGCGCTTGGGCCGGGGTCTGGGGTGACAACCCGTTGGACTACATCTGTTTCGTCATCAGAGGATTGAGATGGGTCCGACTCTGGGTCCGACTCTTCGTCGCCGCTATCCCAATCGTCTTCTTGCGCCCGCCCTCGACCTCGACCTCTT
Source organism: Mycena sp. CBHHK59/15 (assembly GCA_029204085.1). NCBI lineage: Eukaryota > Fungi > Basidiomycota > Agaricomycetes > Agaricales > Mycenaceae > Mycena > Mycena sp. CBHHK59/15. Next base: position 231,080 of record JARGXW010000160.1, on the reverse strand, counting down.
CCCCGAGTAGCCCCACCGCCACGCCCACCACGCCCTCGCCCTCGCCCTCGTCCACGCCCTCGCCCTCGTCCACGCCCTCGCCCTCTCGCGGCAGCCTTCTCTGCCGCCTTTGCAACCTTCTCTGCCGCCTTTGCAGCCGCCTTTGCGTCTTTCTCCGCCTGAGCGATCACCTTCTTGATCTCGGGGAATTTATTCTTCTTCATCTCGGAATGAAGCTCAGACATCTGCTTCTTGTGGAGGTCGTCCAGCAACGCTTGCGCCATCTCCTCGCTCGTCATGAGACGAGCCTTCCCAGTCGTGTATGTCCGCTTGTGTTTGTTCTTCTTCGCGTGGAGCTGCTGACGCATGTTTCCGTTCTCCCGCTCCATCAACACCATCTGGGCATAGTTTTTATCAAGCTCAAATCCAGCGGCCTTGACGAGATTGCGCAGTTGGTCGTTCTCGGCTGCCAAAGCATTGCGCGATGCCGTCTTACGAACAGGGGAAGGCATGGCAAGGGTGTATGCTACTCGCAAGGAATCGCGCGCTTGCAACACATCACGCGCAGTGGTGACGGAGCTGGTGGGAGTTGATGGAGAGGACTGGGCCGCTGACGAGGAGTTGGTCGGAGTTGACGGTCGGGCCTGGTTGGCTGAGGACATGGTCGAAGAAGTACGAGATGAATCTGAGGTCATGTAAGCACGAAAATAGCAACAGACGCACTGGATGGTTGTAGAAGCGGACGTAGATGCGGTTGAGGAAGTAGATGCTGTTGTAGAAGACGATCGACTTGTCCGAATGTCTGTTGAGACGGGGACAAGTGGAGCAGGGAGACGAGGAGCGAGCGGCATGGCTGCGTGGGTGGTGTAGTTCCGTGCTGGTTCAAAAAGTGCCTCGGGGACGGCGCTCTCGTCCAGCAGCTCTATACCACATTTTCGAAAGGCACAAATAATTGTCGATTTTTTGAATGCCTGATCCCTCGCAACGGCGTAGTTTGAAAGGAGGTTATATTTATCTATGACAACGTATTGCGCGTGCTGCTACAATTTACAACGTACAGACTATATCTCAGTTCAGATACGTGTAGAACACATCGAATCAAGCTTACCTGAGAAACTCTGGCCTTCCATTTGGCCGCGAGGGGACCAAAGACACCCACGTCACAAGGTTGAAGAGCATGGGTGGTGTGCGAGGGAAGACAAATAATAACAATCCTATGTTTCTAAGACCGAATGAGTTACAGGACGTGATTGTAGTTGTAGCTATGCATCTACCTGGGCAAAACTAATGAAGCGATAGGTACAGTGGCTGTTGTGGCCGTCCAAGATCAAGAGACGGTAGTCACCCGGGTCATCCAGAAATTCGGCCGACGCCGGCGCAAAGTCCTTCTCCAACCACATCGTGCCCAGCTCCTGATCCGTCCAGCCGTTCGGGGAGATGGAGATACTAGACAGCATGTGAGCCGCGTGGAGAAGTAGAAATCAAGAGCCAAAAATCAAGAGCTGACCTCATCACAAGGATTGACCTCCCCCCAAGCCAAATCACGATGTTTTCCTTCGAACACAACAGAGGGATGAAGGGCGTCACCGGTAGCCGAGATGCATTCGATGATGGTGACCAGATCCCGGTTACCGCTCTCGATTTTCTGCACAAGCTTCTGGTCCCGGTCAACAAGGGCCCGGATCCTGTCGCCGACCCCGAGCTGAATCCCTTAACGACGAACCAGTTAGAATATATCAGGCGGCCATCGAAGAGAGATACATACCTTTTCGTCCATGTTCCACATGTTCTTGGGCTTGATGTCGTACTGCTTGATAGTGTCACCGAGAAGGGCGAAGTAGTCATGGACGGCGGGGCGGTTCAAGGCCTGGGCACGGCATTCCTCCAGTGAACTTGTCCACTTGATCAGGTTAGTCTCGTGTTGGCGGACGAACAAGCGACGACGCGTACCTTGACTTTAAGCTCCGGGTGACGTTTTTTGAAACGCGTTGGCCAGGTAACCTCCACTGCATAGGAACCTATTGTAGGCAGACTGAGGGGGATGCCGCGCTTTCCAACCTTCTTCTAAGGGTTAGAGAGTCACAGTGAATGGCGAGGACATCCTCACCTTGATCCATTCTACGAAAATATTCTCCTGCGGGGGGTAAGGCGGCGCTCGTGGATGTGGGCCTCCTGGCGGGTCAAGACCCCTTGGGCGCGACGCTGCATGGTGGTGCGAGGGACGCCGTAGTAGATGGAAGCCTTGCGCTCGGACATGAGTTTCCCCTGAGTAACGGCGACAGCAAGCTGGATGCGTTTCTCCTGAGGGAGATCTGCGATGTCGTCGTCGGTGTCCTCAGTGTCGACGAGCGAGTCTGGGTCCTCGTCAGGAGCGGCGACGACGACCGTAGGCTCATCCTGGGGGTCAGGCTCATTCAAACGAAGTCTCGCGCGGGTGTGCATGGGGAATGGTATGGGAGCGAGGTGAAAATCGGGCAGAAATGCGAGTGGAAATGAGGCCCGCAAGCCAGCTATATGCGACGACGGAGCGCCCAAGGCTTCGTAAAATGACATTGAGGGATGGAAAACATCATATTGAAGTGGTAATCGACATGCAGAGATGGGTGAATCGATATGGATAACGGTTAGCGATATGAAGAAACCCGCCCGATAGCCTCCGATAGCGAGCACCGCTACGGCGGCAAAATGGGGTGCATATCCAAAGTGAGCAAGGATCAGCCTCAGAGGAGCTATCTGAACGTACATAGATCGCCCGCCCCAGTACCGGGTTCATCGATCTCCTAAAAAAAATTCAAAGTGGCGGATGTGTGTAAATGGCGGTTTCCCACTGGGCGCTGAAATGAGGGAAGAATAAAATCGATAAAATCAGATCGACACCATCCAAGGAAAGCACTAACCATGTTCACTGCCCATGCCGAGTTCCGGAATCCTAGCACCACGATGGAATCCGATACAGCGGTGGCGAGCGCATGGCCTTGGAGATGAATTTTGGCATCTTACACGAATCTTCAGCATAATAGCAACATGGACAGAGGGTCCAGTGGGTTGGACGAGGTGGTGAGGCGTAGCCAGATATCCGCTGAACACAACGAGCGCCGAATGTCGTGGAAGGACGAAGAGGTCGTCGAGAACGAGGCGGTTTCTCGCAAGCGATGCCATGCCAAAAATAAGAAAACACGTGTCCGGCAACCCACCCGGCCCCCAAAGCCGGCACAGCATCACGTCAACTCCATCAACCAGCGTCAAACTTTGGTTTAACAATTTAACAATGTGATATTCGTCTACGTATTTAATACTTAGGTACAGGTACCTCGACGAACCCAAGTGAAAAGAGTTTATGAAAGAAAAGGTGCCTATGCTAATCCGGTCGACAACTTAGTCAGAACGGAGTTAGAAAAGGCGCATAATCGGACGGATTAAACCGGCCAGTGCGCGTGATATCCGGGTGTTTCCGTGCAGTTGATCCCATTACATAATCCGGCGACCGAAAAACCCCAAGACGAGGTTTGGGATAACGAGATCAAAGTCTGCAGAAGCATTCTGAGTCTGTCCGCTTGTGTTGCTGGTTTTGGGCCAGTCATGCCGGTGAGTTTTGTCCAGGAGGAAATGCCGTTACGCACGATTTTTTACCAGTGTGGGACTCTGGCCTTCGAGGATATTTATCCTATACCATTCATTGGCCACATACCCACTAAAACCCCCTCTGTGAGTGTCCAATCATCCGGCAGAGCGTCCTCATCCATAAGCAGACCACTCCAGGTGTTCAGCACCATGTCTTTCTTCAATGCGAGTGGGCCGAATTTAACTTTGTTCGTGAGAATGCGGTCGCGTCGTAAGGCCGAATTCACGGCGGTAAGCCATTGGTTGTGGATGCTTGCTGGACTCTGGGTTGCACCTTGATTTTTCATGACACGATTCACGCGGAGGTTCCAAATGAGATGCCAACCCACTGATACTAAAATTGCAAACAGTCTCCCTTTTCAGGTAACGCACGGCCCCTCGGAGACCTAAATTTCACCAGGTTGCAGCCCAAGATCAATCCCCAGTTCAGGGTTGGCCAAGTATCATATTTTTTCAACCATAGTTGTTTCGAGAGGGCCCAAATTAACTTCTGTTCCGGTGAGTTGCACTCCAGTGCAATGTGCTCTAAGCTCTCGATCGCGTTGCACACCTGGCAGGTCCCATTTCGCTCCAGGTGCTCAACATGGGACCAGAAACTTCCCACTCTGAATGTGTTATGAATACATTTCCAGTAAAACTCCCGTGAGCGTCATTGCAGCGTGGTGGATCGTATCGATTTCCAAATCATTGAATCAGATGGTGTATAGCTGCATATCTCGTCTACAGCGCATCGAATACGGTCGAGATTCACAAAAGTGAATTTTCGGTAAGGTTTCGCCCGTAGGGAGCATATAATATTTGTGAACACTCTTTGAGATCCCCGGGACAACATCATTCCCGGGTTTTCAAACATTAGGTCTACCCCAGTGTCTATCTCGACTGGATGTACTATTTCTTGGAATAGAATCTTGGCTGGATTTTCGGAAACCTTCTTGAATTGAGTTCTCGCAACTCTCTCATTCAACATGGCCACAACGGCCTTCAAAACTCGGAAGTTAGCGTCCAGGAGGTCATTCTCATAATGTTTCCTCTCCTTCACCAAGACTCGTGCTAAGTATTCGGATGAGGTGCAGATGAGAAGGGGAATGTTTCGCTCGCTGTTCTGCAATATCAGCAGCAGGCTGCCCAAGAGTGCAGTTGAAAATGTCAACGGAGTTTCGGCCCTATCAAACGTGAGAGACAGTTTCATACTGGCTTGTGCACCGTTGGATACCCTCATTATCTTCAACTCAATCCTCGGCCCAAATTCACCGGCATTGAGAATAATTGGGTGTAAAAAATATGTCACCATGCTCGGTGTTTCTCCAGGAATTTGATACCTTCTAGCTGGGACCTCATTAAGTGATTCCTCAGAGGCAAAGATGCGGAATCCGCTCTCGATGTCAACCAAACTGAATTTTGGATCGAACGTCATGAGCCGGTCTGGCTCTATTGCCATTTCATTGAGTTGTACCTCCTCATCCGTCAGGGTAAGCTCGTCACCGAAGTCAAGATTGGGTATGGTGGGGTTCCATTTCGGTGTAATACTGTTGATCAACATCTTCGCAGTTTCAACACATTGCCCAGGATGGTCGCAATCGAGTACTGTTCGATCTCGAAGGCATAGTGGGCAGCCACAGTTTTTCCGGCCCATTCCTGAAGGATTTATCTGGTGAGGTTTCCTCAGGTTTATTGTTCTTCGACTTGCGATTTTAAGGGCATCTTGAACCGTTCTGACTTTATGGTTCAATCTCAGGCATCTGGCCGACTCCCGCCGCTTGGCCCGCTGGTATTCATGCTTCTTCGACGCTGGATGTCTCCAAATTGGCATGTTGAGTTTGACTTCGTTGGCTATTGACAGCCCCGTAAATTTCAGGTTGTACTTTCGTGCTGTCAGAATCATTCGTTTAATTTCGTCGGGTAGAGGTGTTCTGTTCGATATCGGGATGTGGATCTCCTGTAGAAACACATTGAGAATTTCACCGGGTCTAATGTTCAAGTAGCTCTTTTCTAGGAAGTTTGCCAGGATATAGTCCACAAAATAACACCACAATGGACGGTCGTCTCCCTGTGTGAGATAAGCTTGTAGCATCCAAAGATCAATTGCTTCATTTCTGGCCGGAATGTCTAGAATTTTCTTCCCGCCCTCAAGGAGGTCGAGACTCATGGTTTCATGCGCCACCCGAGCGGGCTTTCCTTCCCATAGGAAGACGTGTTCCATTCGTATCAGTGTCTCTTCAATCTCCTTGGGCATGCCCTGTACTCTGGTTAGGTACTGGGTTCGACCTCCGATGACCATGTTTATGATGTGGTGTTTGCCCTCAAGACTTGGTGTTGTAACTCTCCATCCTTCAAGGCCACTGGCAATTTTTTCGACCACTGTTGGCCAGGGTGTAATGTATGGGACCCCGTTCCCAATCCATGCTCCTAATATTCGGCATGTCTGTCCATCCGGCAAGATTTTGATGGACTCCGAGATTCCACCAATGTGGTCCTGGCTGTTGATCCGTCTTTCGTGTAACACCTTTGCTCGATACCGAGCACTCCCGAAAGGTAGAATTACCGTTTTATTTTGGTTGAATTTTGCCGTTGAGGCAGCACACCACAGGCTCAGAATTTCCCAGAGCGTCTTTAATGAGTCCTGGGATGAAAGGTATATCGAGGTATCGTCCGCAAACAACGACACTACCAGGTTTTGGTTGGTTCCTGGTAGTCTGACTCCCTTGAGATCTGAAGTTCGTATTAAGCAGGCCAGGGGTTCAATAGCGAGATTGAATAATAAACAGGACAGTGGATCCCCTTGTCTCACGCCACGAGTGACCATGAATGGTTTACTGGTTTCACCGTTGATGATGACTACTGTTTCTGCGTTGGTATAAAGGTTCTTGATTGTGTTGCAGAACTTTTTGGGGAAGCCCATCTTCTGTAGTACACGTAGTAAATAGGAGTGGTTAATCCGGTCGTAGGCCTTCTCCTGGTCCAGGGACACTATGACCCCATCCTCTTCTGCGGCATCCGCATAGTTCAAGAGGAATTTTGCAAGTTTAACCTGGTTTTCAATCTTCCTACCCTTCATGAATCCAGCTTGGTCGGGATGTACCAGTGAAGGTGCCACATTCATCAACCGTAAAGAGTATCCCTTCGTCATCAGTTTGTAGTCGCAATTGAGCAGCGTGACCGGACGATAGTTGCTGATTAAAGATTTGTCTCCCTTCTTAAAAATTGGGCAAAGCCACCCAGCATTAAATTTACAGTGTTTAACCATTCCATGATCCTCAATATCTGCATATAGCTTTGTGAGAAAGCCTAGCACGTCGAACAGGTTTAGGCTGTTTGCCTTGCCTTGCCGGTATAGTATGTCAAGCAGTTTGTAGAATTCAAAGGGAATGCCATCGATTCCGGGAGCCGTTCCGTTGTTTGAGAGTCTCAGTGCAGCGCCGATATCTTCACTTGTCAAATATTTGTCCAATTCATTGAATTCGGACTCTGAGAGGTGTGCATCACACTTTTCGAGTGTGATTTCAGTTGCCATAAGTCTCCCATATTCATCGGGTAGGTCTCGGGATTGAATTGAGTCGTGGTAGTCACGTGCCATCTTTGCCATTCGTTTCGGCCTTGTTTCGTAGCGTGGAAGATCTGAATTCGTGGCTCCTTCAGCTTTGAACTCGGGTATTGATTCCTTGACATGGTAGCCTTTGACAGATGTCGTCCACGATTTTGTTCGCAAATTCTCGCCCTCGACATCGTAGCGTCCTTCAGAGACCGCTTTTTTACGTTCTGAGTCTTCACGTATCTGCTCTGCAATTTTCTGTTCCAGCATATAGGCAGCCAACGACCGGTCCTCAGGCGGCATATCCTGATCATGCAGCACAATATTCAATTGGGCCTTCCAGGTTCGTATTTTTCGGGTTGAATCATCGGTGATGAAGCGTGAACAGTGCTTCGCATACGTCGTTATATCTAGCTTGAATTTCGCCTCCCCAAGACGAGGTAGCGGGCGCAAAAGTGACGGCGCCGGCGGTCTGCGGACTCGTAGAGGTGTCCAATAGAAGAGTAAGTGAATGGGAACAATGTGATGTTGTTTGTGAGCGTCGGAAAGGCAGCATGAGTTTTAGTGGCGCCTCTACATGTCTTCCAACATACAAACAATCTTGGACAAGAAACATGTATTCATACTCATCCAGGGGCCAAGTGGCCCACTACCTAGTGTGGCCCACTAGGCAGTCGCATGTAGCATCCAAAACTAATATTTACCCTAATAAATTACCCATTACTTATTGTGACACAAGACGGATCCAGCGATCAGAGTAACAATCATTGTAACATGACAGTGCTAGGGCTGCACGCCGTGCCCGTCACGGGCACGGCCGTCGTTTCGACGGGTGTGCAACGGGTACGGCCCGTCGCCCAACGGTCCGTCGTGTGAGCTAACAAAATGTCTACGGCACGGGACGGGTGACGGGACGGCCGTCGACGGTGAACGGAAGTTGCCGGTTCAGCGGCGAGCGAAATTAGCCTATAGCGACATCCAATAGAGCCTCAAGGAGCATCTTACGGTTTAATTCAGAGACAACAGCATATTTCACACCGGTTTTTAGAGTTTGTGTCGAAAATCACATCACTTGTAATTCATTTCTGCGCAACATACGAGTGAATGGGTAGGAAATTTGGGGGGAGGAAATAATTCACGATTGTAAACAGTAATAGTTGTGGTATCTAAACATCTCCAAGGATTTCCTTCACCGCATTGCGCGCGAGACGAAGACGCTGCTTGACAATCATCAGAGTTCTGATGGTGTCCGGCTTGAGACCCGCCCGGCAGAGGGAAATGGTGTCGCGCCCGCCGGAGAAAATGCGTTCGATAGCAACGGCAGAGCCTGGAAGAGAGGATTAAGACAGGGATCATAATATCCGTCACCAAACACTCACCCGGGATGGTTAAAATGTCGCGAGCAAGACAAAAGAGGTTGGGAAACTGCGCCTTCCGAGCGAACCACCATTGGACGGGATCACAGGTTTTGAAGTCCTTGCGCGGAAGCAAATAATAGTCACGGAAGCGTCGAGGGCACACTGGTCAGACATCGTCGGAAAAAGATGGTGAAAAAAGGGCCGGATGCCCTCCAGCTTATATACATAGCTCGCATTCGGTTGCAGAGCCGGAGAAATGGTAAGCAAAAATTAGGAAAATGTGCACCCCGGCATGGAAAGGCAGGTTATATGGACAGTGGGGTGGAGTAAAGGTCGATGGAGTAAAGGTCGAGCAGCTGAAAAACCCTCCATACGCTAGGCGATGATTTCCTTGATGGCCGCTCTATCTACAAGTTCAGAGGCCACCAGAGAGTCCAAGTTTAGTAGAGGTAGCAGTAGCCATGGATAACAATGTGTTGGGCTTTTGAAGCCACTGAACGCGTCGGTGCATTGCTGGCGCGTCGAGATGCGTGGTGGATCGACGAAGCAAGAAAGGCACGCTAGATTACCGCTTTGATCGCCGGCGAATTGGCGCTTCTGCAAACGAGTGCAAATACGACATTTCACCTGCTCTTCAATCCCCGGGCTACATGGCTGCAATTTGGCTGCAATAATATCACAAACCGGCACCAGCCGTCGCACCGTCGACGGCCGTCATTTCAGCGGCCGTCGGCTCACCCATCCGTTCCGTCGCCGTCCCGTTGAAAAGTTGTTCCAGGTCCTGACGGAACGGGTCGGCTACCCGTCGTACGGGACCCGTAGAACCGGCGCGACGGGCACGGCGTGCAGCCCTAGACAGTGCAAGTGACCACGCAGTGACGCGCGCAGTGACTGATGCTTCCCATATGCAACATGACAGCGGATTATCCGCCGTGTGGTCAGAGCGTCGAGCGCCGAAGCCTGACAGTAGTCTGAGCGCTGACACTACAGTGCTTTGCATGTGAAACTGCACACGGTTTCCGTCAAAAATGTGTTTGTTCCTGTTGATGTGTGACCTTCGGTCACTCTGGACTTCCGGACCTCAGTACTAGTCTGGCAACAGTGCACTTGGCCCACTCGTCTGTTCACTTGAGGACAATTTGATTCTCCCCCCTATTCCGCAACCTTATACCGGAACGCGCGGAACGTGTACCGGGGGTGACGACGGTCACACATCAACAGGAACAAACACATTTTTGACGGAAATCGTGTGCAGTTTCACATGCAAAGCACTGTAATGTCTGCGAGCGCTGACGCGTATTCAGGTCATGTGTTGGGTCCAGTGCGCTAGTTTCGATCCATACCATCCTGCAAACATCAGACTTTTGACATTTGACTTGTGACCTTGTACAAGGCCAAACAAGCCCGAAAAAGGCCTGGAAAGCCAGTCTCCTACCCAGCCGCGGTTACGAGGTTCATCGATCTCAGTAGCGGTATTTTAATTGAATACAGAGAAAAATGACTGACCGGGAATTTCGGACCGTGTGATGTGACCGCGTGATAGTAACAGAAGTTCTCTCCACAGCGGCTGGAAGAAAATATTAGTAAACAACATAGCCACAACTTCCCAGAATTCCTTGTAATTGTTACTCTTAGCCACCACACGTGGAAATAAAATAGTTTGAGGCGCTAGAGTGCTATATTATGCATTTTTAAGTATTATTTAGCTTGTGTAAGGTTAAATTCTCTTCCCCTCTCACCCAACAGGCTAGTTTAGCTGATTTTCAGCACTTTCATGGCACACAAGTCCTAGGAGATCCGATTAATTGCTACAAAGCATTTCAGGGGCTTTTCATTAAGCATATATGTCCTACGAACCCTGCATATTATTTTATTTCCACGTGTGGTGGCCAAAAGTAACAATTACAAGGAATTCTGGGAAGTTGTGGCTATGTTGTTTACTAATATTTTCTTCCAGCCGCTGTGGAGAGAACTTCTGTTACTATCACGCGGTCACATCACACGGTCCGAAATTCCCGGTCAGTCATTTTTCTCTGTATTCAATTAAAATACCGCTACTGAGATCGATGAACCTCGTAACCGCGGCTGGGTAGGAGACTGCTGGAAAGCCGGCAAGCTCACAAAGTGACAAACCTATGTCCGAATTTCACAAGCTCGGAGATCTCGTCCAAAAATGGCAAGTTTTCCGAATGCTACGAGGGCTTTTGCGTGCTGCTGCATGTGCTGGGGAATGTGCTAACAATTGTAGAGCTTAGTTGTTGTATTGCAGGTCAATCCCTCACCCCGGAGGGGGGGTATTTTTTGACTTGCGGCCTTGTTCGAGCTTGCCAGCCTGTCGCTTAGCGTTGCCAAGCCCACAAGCCGGAACAAGGCGCAATCAAAATGTCAAAAGGCTGATGAAACATACGCTCGCGAATATACATCTACTGAAGTAACTGAACGCGACGACGCGATGTCAGATGGCTAAACATCCAACTCACTAGATGCTTAGCGGTGACGCATCAGTCTCATTTTTCTCATATCCCAGTCATTCGTTCAGAATTAGGTGATAGAAATACGGCTGGCTCTCATATAAAATCCAGCCAGTTTCTGTTGCTTTATCCCACCACTACAACCACAATGATGTTCAAAGCCCTCTCCGCCCTCGTCCTCGCCGGCAGCCTCCTTAGGGCGACTGTTGCGTCGCCGACCAACTCCGAACTCGAGGCTGGATTGCAATCCAGACAATCGTGCAGCACGAACAACGGTGCGTGCGGCAACAGCTTCCCACCGTGCTGCACGGGACTTTTCTGTAATACCCTCAATGGGGTGCGTATTGGTGTAATTTACTTATAAAGCTGCTCAATTGACGCACTTCCACTAGCGCTGTGGAGCGTGCATGAGCTCCGGAGGTGCCTGTCAGATTGGCGTCCCGTGCTGCTCCGGACTCATCTGCAGTGCCTTGTCTGGTGTATGCAATCATACGCAGTTGCTACGTGCTCTTTTCCACTGACGCCGGCTTTTACAGAGATGCAGCTAAGCCCTCGAGGTTTATCGTCGTCCTGGATTTACAGGCTTCGTTTATCATTTATTTCACCCCCCACACCGTTTATTGTTCGCCCAACCATCATGCTCTATCTAGTTCTAGCACTGTCAAATTTTGTGGAGAACAGTGCGCCTTTTGTTACATTGCAAGGCCTGGGATTATATTCTGTGACTCTGGATTACATTGTGATGCTGCTTATGATGATCGCACTGGGAGATAAGAAATGTCTGAGGAGGGGTACATGGCCCGGGCTCGAAACAATACACAAGATGGCGGTGGGTGCGGACCATCCAAAACAAGGCCATGCTCGTGGATCTGGAAGTTCTGTCAGTTTAGAGAGAATTCTTTTGAGGTTTAATGAATGGACTGCGAAATAAAAAGATTTGTTGTTATGGCAGAGCTCCAATCGAACGAGCAACTTCCACACAGCACAGTCGGTTCCGTATGCAGAACATGTTGAGGGTGCGGACCATTCGTAACCAGGCCTTGCTCAGTGCCTGCGCGTTCGGTCAGGGTAGAAACCTGTGGAGATTGATCGCACAGAGCGATAAAAATCGTTCAAACAATATCATGGCCGGGCTCGAGTCGAACGAGCTGCTCCCGCATATCATTCACATCTATATGTAAAGTGGGTGTGGGCCATCCGCCGTCTGGCCTCGTTCTGGTACTAGTAATTTTGTTGTGGGGGATGAACGCACGGCGGAATAAAAATCAATCGCGGGGTTCGAGTCAAACGAGCAGCTTCCACACGATACGGAAGGATACCGAACCCAACTATGCAAAATGGGTGGGGTGCCAGCCCTATTATCGGGGATTTGAATCGCGTCAAGATTGTGTTAAAATACTTTGGTGAGAACTGAGCGTACGGGAGGATCGAAAAGGTTTTGGAAAGAGACTTCATGGCCCGGACTTTTGCCCAGGTACGTGCAAGCTTGGTCGGGTGAGAATCCTTTGTGGGATTTGAGAACAACCGGTGTTGCGGAATAAAAAAGGATTTCTTACACTGAAGGCCTAGGCTCGAATCGAACGAGAAACCCCACATACACAACCAGACCGTTACATGTACAGCGGGTGCGGACCATCCGCAACCAGGCCTTTTTCATGTAAATATGGGCTCGGGCAGGTTACAATATTTTCTTTTCAAAACAAAAACAAGGAAGGGATAAAACACATTCGTAGTGGCGTCCAGTGGCATCCAACGGCAGATGGTCTGGAACGAGGAACTTCCACCTAGCACCCTGTTGCATGAATGTCTGGCCGCATGGGTCAAGTAAGAGCACGGCGCGCAATCAAAATAGCCCGGGCTTGAGCAACTTCCCACGGTGCTTTCGCTGACCCCGAGGCCCTTGTGAACGCGGTACACGCGGTTGAATCGACGGGTGATGTACTTGGCATCTATTGTATGAAATTCGGCCTTGTTCTGTAATATTGCCGGGGATGAATATAAACAACGAGATAACAATCGGCAGAAGTAACAGAAGGAAAAGGATTGGATGCGAGGTATGTTCAAACGCGCAAGAGCGCTGGATCCGGGTTGCCCCACGCTCGGCCCTGCCGGCGTGAGACCCTGACCGCCGGTCGGGAGAATAACAAAGAGTGCACGCAAAGAGCCGACAGTACGCATTCGAAGCAGAGTCATACTCTCAAATATCATCATGTTCAACCACTATTTTGGGCACTCCAGATAACTACCCAGCTGCTGGAAATATTCAGGGCGTATACGGGTACACAATAAGTCGGTCGAAATCTGCTGCAGGCTCTGCAAGGGTTCCGTATCAGTTTCCTTCAGTGAAATGAAAAATCTCCGCGACATACCGGCACTCGTCCCAGTCACCGTGATATTATTCAACACGCCCTTTTCCAGATACGCCTCGAACGGGATCGACATCGTCACGTTCGCCGCAGTGGTGCGCTGCTTCAGGATTACCGGCGCGCCCCCGTTGATGGACACGCTGACGAGCCGCTGGAGGCCGCTTATGACTGCGTAGAGATAAGGTTAAGCATCATGGGAAAGGGGAAAAACAAGAAACACACTCTGGTCATCGGGATTCACATAGTGCAGCGCAATCCACTGCGGCTTATTTCGTCCGAAAACGCCAGACACAATAACGCTCGACGACCGCGCGACTGGAGAAAGCTCAGCAAACCGTAGCAACTCTGAGTAACTCGGGGCACGCACTATTCGTCACCACAAGCCCCTCCGAGCACCCCGCGCACGCAACCACACTCGCCCCGCCACGAAGCGTCCCCGCCTGAGCCTCGTACCCCACCCCCTGCGGAAACCCCACCTCCCCCGTCCCCACATCTACCGTCCACACATCGCGCCACGCCATCCCCGCCGCACCCGTCTCTTCATCCAGCACCAGCGGCAGCCACATATACCGGCTATCCGACAGCTCGTCCTGGTCCCACCGGTCGCCCATGATGATGAACGTCGTGTTTTTGGTCCCCGCGATCTTGAGCTCGAACGTGTTCTGCGACTCGTACGTGAACTTGCCCGGCGGCGTGAGCTGCTTGCGCGCGGACCAGGGCCCTGAGATTGCAGGCGCGGTGAAGTACTGCGCGTCGTTGGGCAGTAGCCCGTCTTTTGACCTGAGATTAAGTACAGTGGTGAGTATATCAGTATATCGGTCGTGCGCCTCGAACGAAGAGATGCACTGAAAAAATGATAATATAGCCCTTTGCTATGCAGCATCCCCGGCGCCTCCAGATTCGTCCCGGAGAACTGAGAAACGATATGCGACTGGTTCGTCAAATCCGGCGTCAGTGTCGTGATGTCGTTGTTCCCTCCGGAGCCATAGAGCGAATCCGCCGAGCCTACGGCGCGCGAGGCATTAGCGTCGGTACATACACCGGAATTTGTGCAACGCACCATCATCATCGAGGAGCAACCCCATGTCCTGGCTCGCCTGCCCCGGCGGGTTGTATATCGCCTGCAGCGCATACGGCCCCTGCACCTTGTCCGCGAGCGCCATCGCCTGCAGGTGCAGCCCGTAGTTCGTGTTGTCCGCGTGGATGTACATCTGCATGACATCCAGAATCCACACTATTTGGATTGGAATATAGATTCAAGGAAGCACGCACCACCCACTTGTCAATCTCAGGACTGTACACCACCTTTGGCCGCTCCCCCACCTGGTCGCTGGCGAGCTGCGTCCCCGGCACAGGGTTGAACGCGTGCCCCTCGTTCTTCCAGTTGTATAGGTCGTTCGACGAGTAGCACTATAGTCACCAGGCACACCGTCAACACAATTTCTTTGATAAAGAGAGGGTGATGGGGATAGGCGCACTGAAATGCCCGTAAAATGTGTTCCCCCTGGACTATGGTCCTCCCCAAACCAGTAAAACTTGCTCCCGTGGCGTACGATTTGGCCCCCGTGCGCCTGGATCAAAACCCCGTCCTCGTCGAGGAGGTCCGCGCCAGGGATGATGTATTTGTATTGCTTCGCTGCGACGAGGGCGAGGAGGGGGAGGAGCGACGCGCCAGCTTGAAGTCGAAACTTAAAGAAGAGCATTTTGATTTTGAGGCTGGACTCTGGGAGTCACCAAAGTTCGAACTTCGGGCGGCGCTTTATATGCTGGACAGACAAGAAGGTAGTCAGGAGCACAGGACCGCTGGCGAGTGCTCATGTCGCCGCAGGCTGCCACTGGGAGAGGGGCAGGAAGCGGCGCTGCGCGGATGACCAGGTCATAAGGCTCCAACCTTTTCCGTGTACAAACGTTTGCACACGGTTTTACCCGTTTCCGTTTCCGTTTTTTGTGTCGGTGAGTCCAAACGGTTTAAAAACTGTTTGTACAAGGTTTAAATGGTTTGAAGAAATAAATGACTTCCAGAGGACTGTCCAGCAGAAATTTTAGGAATCCTGACAATGGAAGTATCTCTGAAGCATTTCAAAATCTCGACAGCACCGGATTGAGGAGGTACTGACCGTGCGGCGCACAACTGGAAGGACATGTGAAAATTGTTTTTGGGTGTATTCATTCGTCGTAGGACCTGTATTGCAGGACCTCTTTGTCAACCACAATCTCTAAGAATTTTCCAAGCTCATACTCTGCCGGTGTTGCCACCGTTTGATTTCAGTACCGCCATACTACACTTCTGCGAACTGCCACTCCTGTTCAACTCACTTCGGAGTCAAGTAGTATCAGAGCATTGAACCATGCCAGTGGAAGGGATGTGCGAGTTCCAACCAAAACTGATCTGGACAGTAAAGCACAGTGAAACGAACCGATATTGGATCGAACCAAGACCTGAAAAATCCTACACACACTGGTTCTGAAGTACCCAGAAAATTGCCGTGTATAAACTGTTTTAAACGGTTTTACAATGTTGTTCAACCGTTTCCGTTTGTTGTGTCCGGATCCATACACGGAAAACAAAAGGTTGGAGCCTTACCAGGTCAGAAGTTCGTCCCGCGGCATTGGCGGGCCGCGCGGGCCAGAAAACGCTATCCCCCCAACGATGGCGCGCAAACACGTGACCCGGTGATCGCGGTCCGCTCACGTATCCTTACACAACACACCAACAACTTCGCTAGTCCAGCGCGACTCGGTGAGTGCTAAGACAGCAGATATTCTCAAAGACGGAGCAAGTGTGGGGAATATCCATTTCCCTCTGTCTGAGGCTCGTAGTGCCAGATGGTGCCAAATTCGGCCCAAAATTAAGATTTCAATACTCTACATCAGTAAAACTACACATTTGTCTTTGGCATCTTTGGTCTTTGGAAAGTGTCTTTGGTCTTTGAAGGTCGTCTTTGATCTTTGCCAAGCAGCTTTGTCTTTGCGGGGATGTCTTTCGTCTTTCGCGCAGATCTTTGATGTCTCTGTTGTCTTGGGACGCGACAATCAGGTAAGGTCATGTTTCTAGGAGGGTTTGCGCTGAGAATATGAATGTATGGCATCAACATACGACCCGAAAGACTTCCCCATTGATTTCGTTGAAAAGAGGACGCCGGGAGAATGCCAAATGGAATGGGCGGAAAAACAGGTGACAGCGAAATTGAAACAGATACTAAAAAAATAGATACTGTCGATTGGCTTGAAGTTACCTGGCATCTGATTCGGTTAGGCCTGCTTAGCCTCAGGCCTCACGACTCGTGTATTCCATGAGCTGAGCGGAAATCTTTTTCTGCAAGTCATTCAAACTCCGACGCATCTGCCAACGGATTGACAGATGGTGTGATTTTGAGATCATTTGGTTGGTTATCGTCTCCCACCATCTTCTCCCTTCCCCGCCCATGTTGCCCCCTTCAAGTCGTGCAAGCCGTCCCCTCCAGCCAGCTGCCCTGTGGTGTTCGCTGCTATTCAAGATTCCATCAACTGGCTCAAGATCCGTCCTGAAGTCGTTTGTTTGCTACTGAGGTCGTCCTTTCCCTCCACCTTCTCCCTACCCCCCGCCGCTCTGCGCCTCCAGCTCCTCCTGTCATTTAGGCCACACCACCCTTTTCCTTTGGCTCTATCCTGACTCCTCAACTCGAGCACAACCTCAAGCCGCATTATTGTCGTGTTCTTCCTGCCGCACTTTCTCTAGTGTTCCTCAAGTATGGAAGTCCATCAAGCTTTCTGCCCCATCTCAGCCTCGTCAACCCTTCAAGCCCTCAAACTCAAGGGTCATCTTACTTTTCTCCTGTTCGTGTCAAAGTCGTTTGAAGTACCTTACAAGTCGTTGGGTCACAACTCAAGTCCACGGCCGTTTAGTTTTTTCATGCGTCCCCGTTGTAGTATTTTACTCATCGACTGACATTTCTGCTGTAGTGTGGCTCTGTATGTCCACGTTGGGGCCATGCACAAAGCCCTCCGCTACCGACGACAGCACATGCGGCCCATCAACCGGCGATTGATGAAGGTCAGCAATACAATGTTTGCGTGGTATTGTGTTCGGCGTACATCTTATCTACAGTGTTGTCAATACGTCCCTGAATAAATCAATTTTCTCCCTGTCTTTCGTACCTTGAGAAGTATCTTTGAGATCTTTAGGTGTCTTCGAGTCGAGTCTTTCCAAAGACACTCGACATCTTTGAGGTCTTTCCCAAGACAAATATCCTGTCCAAGACTTTTTGACCTGCCTAGCCAAAGACATGTGTCTTTGGAAAAAGTACGTCTTTGACGTCTTTGGAGTCTTGGCCAAGACGCCAAAGACACCAAAGACGAACATGTAGTTTTACTGATGTACTGCACTGTACCTGTCGAAATCAATCCAGAAACAGGTGGAAGAAATTGGGAATAGGCCAAGGGAGGGGCAAATAGAGAGTTTTCGCAGCGGCCATATGAGCCATCTGATGGCTTTTTTCGTGTGCGCACCATGTGGCTAATGGCTCGATATACTTAGACTACTTCAACTCTACCTTTGGGCTCTTAATGCTTAAATTCAAGGCAAAAAGGCTGGAATGTGGATTTTTTGCCCCAAGTGAGTGCCTGAGCACCGAGGCTAGACCTCAAGTGGAATTTACCAGGCTAATATCCTCGGCCCCCTCTGAAGCTTCCCATTCTTTGCTTGAGCCATCAACGGTTTCAAAAACCTGACAAATATAGGAATTCTTCATATGGTAAATGAAGTACTTTCTACTAGTAGTATACATTCAATGCAGTCTGAAATCTCGTGCCTCTTGCACTGCAGGCAGGCAACCACACGCGCAGTGCGCTGGACTTGCCTTGGGACTTGCAAAGTTGTTGGTGTGTTGCGTAAGGACACGTGAGCGGACCACGATCACCGGGTCACGTGTTTGCACGCCATCGTTGGGGGGATAGTGTTTTCTGCGCGGGCCATTCTTGTTGTTCTCTCCACCTCCATCCGCAACGACCCCAAGTCCATATGCATGTGACCCCAGCTGCTTCAAGCATAAAATCGAGAGAGAAATGAGCTCCACAAGCCATGCAGCGGAAAAGTGCGGATTAAAGGTACGTGATGTCGTTGCATGGCCACACACAGCTTCTGTCCTCCCACCACCATGAAATTTGAAACCGAGCAAAACCATGTGCGTCTCGTCGGAATCCTTTCCTCCAAGTGCCGTTTCGAATATTCACCCTTCTCACTGGGCAATTTGTCATTGCGACTCGGAAAGCTGTGAAGTTCTCAAAGCCCATATTTCACTCCACTGTCTTACTAGGAATTGTCTCGATCGGATGGCGTATGCAAGGCGGTGTCTTCGGAGGATGATAAAATGCCCCTCGGTGTGCAGCACTTTATCCTCAATTCCCCACATCTGCCCATCAGCGACACAATGCCGAGCTTCTGCGGTTGTTTCCCTTCCTATCTCGGCGCTCCAGCGTGTCCAAAAACCCAGCTGCACTGGCAGAACATATGCCCGAAAATCCTGTGCCTCCTGTCTCGACTAGCTCTGCACCGTATGATTGCATGGCGTCGAAGCCGATGGCCAACACCGTCATCCGACCGGCTCCCCGCAGTCTTCGCCTGCCCGCACGACAGCGATGCCCACCAGGACATCCCGTGCACCCATTACCGGTGGGGTTACCACCACCACGGGTACTGGATGGTATGATTGGGCTTTGAACCCATTTGGATGGGGTGCAAGTCTGGGTGCTGGCATACAGCCGTATGGCACTGGGGACGAGGGATGTCGCGATGGCGGCGAACACAAGGGTGAGGGCGATAATTGCAATTCGGGTGGGAATGGAGATGGTGGGCACGGTAATCAGGGCGGTGGGGGTGGGGATAATGGCAACCAGGACCAGGGCGGAGATAGCGGCAACCAGGGCGGATATACGACCGATGGTGGTGGAGCAGCGCCCACAGACAATAATTTGCAGCCATTTTTCAAAGGACCCTACGTCGGGAGTGGGGATGCTCTGCAGCCGTCTTACAGACCCCGGTCCTTCGAAACATGCATGTCGTATAACGACACCTCAACCTCGAACGACACGTCGGGTGGGTGGTGAGCGGTCTTAATTATGGCTCTCTTTCACACCAAGAAGCGTGGCCTCTGATAATTCATGTTGTACCTCTTAATCCCATTTGTGGCAAATATTCGCGTGCTCGTTCTACTGCTGCCTCATTTTTCATCGGAACTCAACTGACAGGCTAAATTGTGGGTGCTTAGCTGGTAACGGACGGCCCGCACCTACTTCGCATTGTCAAGCTCCAAGCCTCGCATCGTTCCGTTCTTTGTGGGAGTTGCTCATTCGAATCGAGCCTGGGTCATAGAGCGACCCCCTTTTTTTTTTGACTTCATTCATTCCGCCCTTCTCAGGACTCTTGCCAAAATTCCAAGGCCATATCATGTGGATCTGGGCCAGAACACCTGTTTTCTTTGGCTTTCTTGGCTGTCCCTTTGGGCATTTGTGTAGAGTTGCTCGTTCGATTTGAGCCCGGGCCATGCACCAGATGGTTCAGCGGAAATTTTTTGTTCTCATTTCCCCGGTGCGTTTACAGCCATTTGCGGAACAACAGGCGCAGGCCATTTTTCTGCTGTTTCGGGCTGTTTTTGATTGTTTTCACTAGGACACTGGCCCCAGGCTCAAACCTTGCCCGTTTGCCTCGAAAATACGACCATCCGAGTCGCACTGAAAATATGCAGGGCACTGCATCCTCAGAATTTTTACCTGTACCTCAACTCGCTTCCATAACCCACGAAATTTGTGTAAATCCGC
The DNA here is from genome assembly GCA_029204085.1 of Mycena sp. CBHHK59/15. NCBI lineage: Eukaryota > Fungi > Basidiomycota > Agaricomycetes > Agaricales > Mycenaceae > Mycena > Mycena sp. CBHHK59/15. Next base: position 210,961 of record JARGXW010000160.1, on the reverse strand, counting down.
CAATTTGACTGCTTCTTAGGCAGAACACCTGTTCTGGTGTCAATTCCGGTCTGTTTACCTTTCCCATAGGCTCAATCGACTCGCCTTTGAAAGTCTCAGGGCACCGCATCTTCAGAATTTCGGCCACATCCTCTGGATGCTGTCATGGCGGACAAAGTCTACTGAAAGTCCTCACTTTTTAGTGGTGATCAGAAGAACGGTGATTGTGGCCTCCTTCACACCACCGCCAAGAGTCAACGTTGAAGCTCTGGCGAATGATTAATCCCTGCGTCCTGAAATGGTAATTCTCGTGCTTGCCAGGTGTTCTGAGATTAAAACTCGCCAATGCATTGTTCCTGGAAAATCCTTGTCACTTTCAGATGGCGTCTCATGCGGGTGGCCAATGGCAGGGCAGCAATTCGCGAGATAGTTGAAATCCACATCAAAACCGGCTGTCTCACCCAAACACACATTGTGATACTGTGGACTTACTGTGAGGGGGACCCCACTATAGTTTGCCGTCTGTGCGACTCGTTAGGGTGTGTTTCTTGGTTGTTAGCAATGCCTCAGCTGAATTCTGTCAGTCACAGGTATTAGATGCCGTCAGAGACACCACTGGATCAGCTCGAGACGCACTGTGAGACACATCATCCAACGTATGGTGAAGCTCTAGTGGACCCAACTTACGAAATGAGGACGACCAGATTCAGCACTGGCTGGAGAGGCTTGATGCCAACTGAGGTGGTTAATCATTATTCCTAGGAGTTGTCTCAAGGATAAATACAATAGGATGGTGTGCGTTGGACTGAAATACCATGCAAATTACCTTGCTGTCTGGTCCAGGCTTCCGAGCGCTCTCTATGATAGCTCCTCTCTCGGTGCGACGCTGGTAAATCAAGCTGCAGCTTCTGCTCACCATCGATCCAGTCGCTGGCACCCACAATACTCACAGCCACTTTGTTGCAGCAATTCTTCCCTCCGTTCTTGTTTTGAAATACACCTGATGAAGTAGATATATAGACACAGCTACATATATCCCTCAGTGCATATAACTTAAGTCGGAGATACAGAGTTCCTGGCCACCCTTCAGCGACACCCTGAACATCCTCTGTTACAGAATCTCACCTGAACATCATCACAGCCTATCTGACTCTTGCCCTAACACTGCTGAACAAGCTCAGTGATGCATTCGGAAGCTCTGTTGTCCAACCAATTTTGAAGACGACTCTCTCGTTGATCACTGTGGTGCAGGTATCATGAGGGTATGATGTTTGGCATCCATTTTCGCACGCTTTTCTGGCTTATTGACACTGCATCACCAATCAGCATCGCGATTTGATCTCTCCTGGATCACGCTGCCAAGAGATGGCCTTCCGTGTTTTCCGCATTGCTGCAATTTTCAAATGCAACGTGCGTCATAGATTCAGTAGGGATCATTACAGGCAGTACTGGGTCAGTGGTCAGTTTAACTCTGGCACCGTTGGTGCCATTCTCTGCTTTGGGCGACAGTGCTAAGTATATTATATATACTTATATATATTAATTGCTGTTGGTGCCTTTCTCAGATGTCGGTGTTAAGTATATTATATATATATTAATTCTTGTATTGATTTTGAGAGGATATCACCCTCAAGTTATCTTTAAAAATGTATATCCTAATATTTGCATTTGTGGTTTTGGGAAGGGTTTTTTATTGGTTGTTAACTAGGTTTCTCCCAAATCAATCCTGACATTGAGTCTATCTATCTGATCCTGGAATGTGGCCCCACATTCCGTTTTCCCTAAGCCCCAGCACTGGAATCTGGCTGCTTGCACCCACATTCTGTTTTCCCTAAGCCCTCACGACCGGAATCTGGCTGCTTCCCCTTTCCTCCTTTCCTCGCTGAACCCTGTTTTCGGTGTCTTTTACCGTCTTCACCCTCTCCTTTCCCCGATCTGGCTGCTTTTTAACGAGAATGTGATTGCTTTAACAAGAATGTGGCTGCTTTAACAAGAATGTGGCTGCTTTTAACAAGATAAGTGGCTGCTCGCTCGGGAATGTGGCTGTTTTCCATCTTCTTCACCGCAATCTGGTTGCTCTCCAGATTGCTCTTTTCCTTAAGAACCACATGTCCTAAAGGAAAATCATCATGCATCATGTCCTTGCTGGTCGGACACAATTTCGGACACACACCCTTGAGCAGAGCAAGGGGCAACACAACTGTTTCTCGCAGCGACCACGTGGGGTTAGGACGCAAAAGAATCACAATATTCAATCCTGTTACAGTGGGAAAAGAAAGGCTGGCTGCAGGAATCAAACCCGCAACCTTCTGATGATGCTTGAAAATTTGTGAACATGAAGGTAACCACTGAGCTAATCAACCATCCTCACTTATGGGAAGTGACCACTCCACATGGGATAAATCTATTTGGAAACCCCCATGTGACCACAAACTGGGTTTCCAAATAACCGATCACTATTTGGAAACCCCTGACCGCATCTTTCGGACCGGGCACAATCTAATCTTTGCTTGACAGTTCCTGCCGCCGGCGGTTCCCTGCCTGTGAATGTCCTTTTTTGCAAGCAAGTCGGGCCACATAGATTAGCTTCAACCAATGAACATGTGTGCACTATCAATATAACTCTGTATGCACCCAAAAACCGTAATGATAAAGTTCACCTCTATTCTGCTGGAATTATCAAAACACTTGGCACTATCTCGATCGTGTCTTGGCAATGAAAATTTCGATGTTTCAGATTGTTGCTTGTCTCCCTCTTGCCTCTCGCTCCCCACCATGTCCTTCGCCGATTACACCACTCCGCACCGCAGCACACAATTCTCTACAGAGTACTTCGCAGCTCTGACTTTTACAGATGCCAAGGACATCATTCAAAATTATCGTCTTCCGACGCTTCTGCCCAAAAACAGCATTAAAAAATGGGTATTTGAGCGTACTGCAACAGATGCAGGTCCAGAAACACTCCTGACCACTGGGGAGCAAATTTCTTGTCTAGAGGACATGCTCCCGATCACCCAGTCAATGGAAGGCGCTTTCCAGCTTGGTGCCCGCACTGTAGCCCTTCAGATTGGCAATTCTTTTTTCAGATACCACTTCTCCAAAGTGTGTTCTATTCCATTGAAATATTGATATTAATGCTAACCTCTTCCGCAGATGCGGCCAATTATGAATGTGAACAACCAGGCGTACCATCTACAGTCTGCGGTCAATATCCTGGACCATGTGGAGTCCTGTTCCCTCCTGCTCCCCGACCTCATCGAAGAGCTCAAACACATCCACTTTGCTGAGCCCCTTTCTGGTTTTTGCATCACCGAGGCCCCCCGTCATTCACTTGGCTGTTTGCTCCATGAGCGCTGGGCCATGGAGGATATTCTTAATGTGTGGGCCGAGTTAACCTACTTTCGAAGATCTTCCAAATTCCTGAACGAAGAACCTGGATTCCTTTTTCTCCCCACCTCCTTTATCAATGACTGCTGCCAGCTCTATTCTCACCCAGACTCGCTGTACAGCACCAATCTTGTGCAGTTGCGCGAGCGCATTCGCAGCGACAAAGTCAAAATCCTCGTAATGATGTCCTGGACGACATCTCATTTGTCTGCGCTTGTAAAGTTCTTGTTTGACGACCTTGAACATGGGGATTCTATGCATCTTCCGATTGCACGGGATCTTGTACCAATCCTTCATCGGGCTTTTCGAGGACTTCGAGGCCATGAGCTTGCCCCGAACAGTAAACGAAGATTGCGGTGGTTGATAGACAATCATCAATTGCCGGCGGTGGTAGCTGTGGAATTGCCTCCACAAATTTCGTGGAAGGCCATGCTGGTATAGGTGGTCCTCGTTGGCTCGCCAAGCAGTCGGCCGATTTCCGGGACGAAATTTTACGTGATTTGCTCCTTTACCACCTCATCACTCGGAAAAAAACTACGGTGAGTTGCTACTATAATCATGTTTCAAATGTGTCCTCAATGTTACTCAGTCCTATTCTGACTGGGTTGTACCCTGTACCCGTGTCAGTAACGGGGAAATCCCCGTTGTCGGCCCCAATGTTGCTGTTGGCTATTCAGATTTTAATCTTGACATGCTCGCATACAATGTAGGTTCCATTTCTTACTGTTTCAGTGTGATCCTGACCGTCGATTTGATATCAGTTAGAGCATCCGATCTTTGACTGGGTGGTCGATGTTTTGCGGCAGCCTAGGATTTTGCAGCGGTGGACACGCACACCGGTTTCACGTCCACCGATGGGCCATCATTGGCAGCACCATTCGTACTCCAAGGGCCCACCGCCGCGCCTGTTCCATCCCTTTCACAGCTTTCGCGCCTGAACTTGGATTCATTTAACCTTGATATTTCTGGGCAATCGGCAGCCTCGGCAGTCGTCATCCCTGACTCTCCTCCACCTCCCTCCAACGCTTCAATCATCAAAATCCCTGACTCTCCTCCACCTCCCTTGCCCGCTTCGATCATTGACTATCCGGATACCCCCTCTCCACCCAAAACACCCCCACGGAAGATCAAACAGGAAGTCCTGGATTTGTGCAGCCCGGATCTCGTCGACATTTCCACCACCCCACCACATCTCGCTACAGCACAGGATATCATCGAGCTCATGAGCCCTTTCCGTCCCAGTGTCAAGCGCAAGCATGTACAAGTCAAGGTCGAACCAATGGTGCTGGTGATAGATGTCACAGTGTCACCCCCACGAAGCCTAAAACAGAGCCTGCACCTGCCGCTCTCAGTCTTCTTGGCGCGGCTGCACTCAAACGAGAGATTGTGCTTGCGTTCGGCCCTATCAAAAAGGGTAATCTTTATGATTCGCTTGCGGAGGCGATTGCAGCCGTCTATCAGGCGCAGGAGGCCCTTGGCCACAAGTGGATCCGTGTTCAGTCTGCTAAGGACAAGAACGGGGTCCTCAGGAAGCAAACAGTGCGCTGCAATTGTTACCAAGAACCGAAAGAGTCGCATCTTATGGACATTGATCCCTCTGACCATCGCCAGGGGAAGTCCGGACGCACAAACTGCAAGGCACTTGTTAACAGATGTCGCATGGGATTGCAATGGCAAATTACTACAATCGACGCGACTCACAACCATGATCGCTCTATTCCAGTGGGTGGGAGAGCACAGCGGCCTCCTACCGCGGAACAGCGCCTTGTGATTGTGCGCTTTGCGGAGGGGTTTTCTCGAGCCCAAGTTGGTGAGATCCTGAACTCGCAGTTCCCGGACAATACGCTCGAACCCCGGCAGATCGGTAACATGCGCAACGAGGCACGGCGTGGAGCACATGCGGTGATGGACGAACTCGGGGGGGATATTAACTCCATTCTGGCTTCCCTAGAGGAGCGCAATCGAACAGAGCCCGGTTGGGATCATGCTCTGCAGGTCGGCACTAACAATATACTTGTCACGATCTGGTGGCAGTCCCCGGCGCAAGCTCAGCTCACCCGACGCTACCCCGATATTCTTATCAACGATAACTCGTATAATTGGAACGACAAACAATGCCCTCTCTCCATCGGCATCGTCATCGACTCACACGGAAAATCCCGCAATGCCTGGTATGCCTTCCAGAAGAAGGAAGACACTAATACACATGCTTTGATTTTGCGCTGTCACCTCAGAGCTACTGGTGATGTTCACCCAGAGGTTTTTATCTCGGATCGATCTGGGGCGCTCATCGCAGCCGTCGCTCTCGTCATGCTCTTCACCTTCCATCTCTATTGTCTGTCTCATCTGCTTGAGAATATCGACAAGCAACTCGCACGAAGCCTAGGTGCGGACTGGCAGAACTTCCTGCAGGACTTTTGGTCGTGCTATCGTGCAGTATCGCCCGAAGACTTTGAGCAGCAGTGGGAGGTGCTTAAAGGCAAGTATCCAACCGTGAGAGCGTACCTGAACGAACTTCACCAAGTCCGTGATCGTTGGGCGTGGGCTTGGGTCAGTATCATTTTCACTGCTGGGATTCGGACGAATGGACGTGTCGAGGTGGAGAATCGCATCACCAAGGCTATCAGCGGCGCAAAGAAGAGTCTTTTTCAGGTTTTTAATGCACTCAATGAACGCACACAAGCACAGTCCGAAGCAGAGAAGATTAGAGTGCGCGAGGTATCTATATTTTTCTTGTCTCATGACCCGGATTTGGCTGAAAGGCGACTCAGTCATCTAGAAAGCAACATCCTGGCCAACTCGAGTCGCTGTTCAAGGCCATACTTGAACTGCTGCGAAAATATGTGGGACCTTTCGCACTCCAAACATGTTTCAAGCAGATGCAACTATCAATGTTCTACACTGCTCATGGGCTTCAGCTACCGGACGGAATCCATAATTGGGTGAGTCGTTTGTGTTCTTTCCTTTCTATTTGGTCTCATTCATCACCAGTCGGACTACGCATTTGCGACAATTAATTCCCCACTGTGGTTTCAGTGGCAGGAGAACGAGGAACAGGTAAATAAATTATTGACCTGCCCCACGGCACCAATTATATATTGACTGCACAATTTCAGCAACCCAGAAATCAATTCACCAATGACAACACCTACATTGAAACGAAGTTCCTCCTTCGTCTCGTTCGAGAACAGGGTCTTGTCCCTTCCCACCTCCTCAAGATCGTTCACACAGAAACGGGGGCAACCCATATTCTTGCCCTATTCTCGGATGGCCGATACCTGTGTGACTGTTGCATGGGTGCCAACCTTGGGGTGGTGTGTAGACATTATTTTAACGCATGGGTCAAAATTCCTGGCCTCCCTTTCCACATTTCTTTAATCCGAGTAAGGTGCGCACCACTGCTTATTTATCTCGAAGTGACTAAAGTTGGTCAACTAGATGGTATCAAAACCCATCAATGGATGTCCGTGACACACCGACAGTTTCCTTGAAAGCTCATACCAACACATCATTCGATTCTCGGCAATGTCCCTGCACGCTGAGTCAATCGCCAACCCGGTTTCGGTGATTTCTGCAGCACAGATTCTCCCTAGGATCTTGACTCCAGCTCCTGATACTCGAAGTATTCCGCAAGGTGAGGTGTACACTACCCTGATGGTGGACCCGCGCAGCGTTATGCCTGCAATCCAGTCGTACCAGCAGCTGGTGGAGTTTAGGGTGAGACTAGATGAAGTCATGTGAGAGTGAAATGAAGCACCGTCGAATGTACACTGAATTATTATTCTGTAAAGGTTGACAGCCCAAGAGGAAGAAAGAAGCGAGAGGATTCAGGACCCTCCAACGATTGCATGCAAAGGTAGGCCATTCAGCCAAAGGTTCACTGGAGCAACAGAAGGCAGACCTCGAGGTGGTGGGGCTGGTATACAAGGACCCGAGGCATCCCAGGCTGGTCAGCGCAGGCAGAATAAGTGTTCCTGGTGTCATAAGCCTGGGCATAACCGTTCTAACTGTCCCATGGAAAGGGGAGATTAGTATACATTTCAACTGTTGTCATCGTACTAGCCAGTTTAATCTCACTGAGACACCTTGGAACTTTATTGGGCTGCTAAATGAATGAAAACTGACATGTATGGTCCATTCTGAGGTTGAAAATGGAGGCTTTGGCTTGTTAAGATAGTGTGCCATGAGTGGCAGACTTACGCTTTACAGCAGCCTTTGTTTTGCTTTGTATGGTTGCAGGCCAATCTTAATTTCAGGCCGGTACACCAGCTGGCTGTTAAATGAGTGAAAGACAAAGTATACATCTCATTCTGACGATAAAGAGAAGGACTTTGGCCGGTTAGAATAGTGTACCATGTATGAAAACATGTCATTTGAGAACAACCTTTGTTGTGCTGTGTATGGCCTCAAGTTCAGCGAGTTACCTGGGTATTGCTCCTAGTTAATTACCATATACTCAATATATGTATGTCAACATCTCCGAATATCCCTGAAATATTAGGACAATCACAGCTGGCTAGATGACGATAATAATGGCTACATATGCCCGCCGATTGCTGACTAATCTCGTCCGAGGGCTGTCACGTGTCTCTCCCTCAGTCTAAATTGGAATTGAATCAAACTCAGAATTTGCGACAGGTATTTACTGTGGCACTTGTGAATCAGTTCATATACAGGGCCCTCAAAATTGTAATACACAACAGCAAATCTACAAAAGTCTATATATAACAATGCTGCAGCACAATGACGCCGATGGATTTCGAGGGCTGGGAGTCAAAATCCACCTCTGTCATTGACACCACCCGATTGGACAAAAACTACTTCATTGGCTGAGAAGGTGCTCAGTGCCGCCTACGGCAACAGTCACATCAGCGGCAATACTACCATGTTGGTATCACATGTTATCGAAATGTAATCTAAGCGGTATGATTTATAATCATGAGGTTTCCACATAGTGCAAACCCTGGGTTTCCAAACATGGGGGGTTTCCAAATAGATTTATCCTACTTAAGTAACTTGGACAACTTCCCGGCATTAACTAGAACTTTCTAGTAGACCCAGCGGATGACTTTTTGAATGCTTCTGCAGACTGAATTTCATTATCCCAAACGCTCCAAAAAAAAAAAAAAAAAAAAAAAGTAACTTGGACAAACTAACTTATGCGATCAATTTGGCCCAAGTTAGGCAAGTCACATCAAGTTACTTCGGCTGTCACAGCCAGCGAACTTGGCGATGAACTTGGTGGGCTGGACGCACTAGTCAACCTGGGCTCAATTCTGTGGGCAGACTGGTGGCTGTACACTTTTTTATTTTATTTTATTTTTCTACACACTCAAAAGTGTACAGCCACCAGTCTGCCCACAGAATTGAGCCCAAGATAGATAACACTGCACTGCGGGCGGCTGTCGGGCTTCCATCGGTCATTCGGCCGCTTCGGTTTTATTCGGTCGCATCCGAGGTTGCCGGATCAAACGATCCTGCGGAGGTGGCGGTGCTATCTACGTGACGCCGCCCATGTCGTCCGACTCTTTACCCCACAGGTTTACTTACCAGACGTAGGTTCACAACGGGGCTCTTCTTTGTGTAATCCTAACCCTTGGCTCAGGCACGAACATGGTCGAGCTGGCTTTGGTCTGCCTGGCTTCTAGTTCCCGGGACCGTTCGCCACCGGGTCTATTCCGCTCTGGTGCGCTACGTTGGCAAGCGATAACAAACCTCTCCGGCTTACCGCCTCCCCCTCAGGATCTATGTCAAATTCTGCCGCTTGCCCGATGAAGCGCTTGTCATGGAGTACGTTCGGACTCAGACAACTATCCCTGTGCCGCAGGTGCTCGACCACATCACTACTGCCGCATCCTTCGAGCCAGACAACCGCTTATTCCTCCTCGTCATGACCGCGCTCCCCGGAGCGCCCTTGTTCGTGCAAGGCACGATTTCTCGTCTCGTCCATGCCACCGACGAGCAGCGCTGCCTTCTCGAAACCATCATAGCGGACTGGATCTCTCAGCTTCGCGCCCTCTCGTCGCCGCACCCCCACCATGTATCCGGGTTCATGGGGGACCCTTTTCTAAGCTACAGAATCGGCCTCCACCCGGTTGGGCCGTTCGCCAATGTGGCACAATTCCATGCGCAGCCCTTTTGCACCGTGTGGACCAAAAATCCGGACGACAGGATCCAGTCCTTAATAGCGGACCGGGCGGCCAGGGAGTATCGCATCCACCTTACGCACGGCGATCTCCTGCCGCACAACATCATGACGGATGGCGCATGCCGCGCGACCGGGCTCATTGACTGGGAGTGCGCGGGGTGGATGCCCGAGTATTGGGAGCTCGCGTCGTCCACCCGGGTCCCATTTCAGCGGATGTATGCCTGGAGAAACATGTATCCCCGCTGTTTTCCGCGGTATGACGACGACTTGACTCTGGAGCTGCAAATTCAGAAGTGCTGGGACCCGTGAGACCGTCGACACGTTCGTGCTAGCTCTCTTAATGCATGTTCTTCTCCAATTTGTTCCGGCAAACTTCTACTACACACTTTTTGAGAGGACTTGGCGGCACTTCAATTGGGCAAACTTCTACTAAGACAAGACACCGTTTTTACTACTTAGAGGACTCGGCGATGAAGTACATGTATCCCTGCCAGCTTTCATCGTTAGCCTCTCCATACTTGCGACATTCGGCCTCCAGCGCGTATACATCCGGGCAGTTTAGATAGCCACTGTCGTGTAGACAACGGACCGCCTGTCGAAACCACACGAGGCAATTGAATGGGATTCCGGCTTCCTCGGGCGGCGTCACCATAGGTATCTTCCCGAGGAGCGTGATGATCGCATTGAGATCGTGCTCGTTCTTAAGAGTACCTGTCACGGCGGACAATCCGGTGTCACTTTCCGTTTGCCGTGCATCAGTCACCTAGACTGTCACCGCACCTGTCATGTTCCTTTTGATCCTAGCTTTGATTGCCGGTTCTGTTGGTTGTCACACCGGTTGGTTGAATTTCTTCGAGTGCCTCTACTCTGACTTGATTTCTGATCCCTGTGCTCCGTAAATTTAGGAGTTCAAATAGAGTGGAGATATTGCCTTCTACATCTTCGAATTTCCTGAATCCGCGACCAGGTTGTGCGACGAGGTGGGGGGTCTGAGTTTCGAGTTTCCCTGGCTCAATTATTATCCTGTACCCCCGGAATTCTCCGGCATTGCTTCTTGTACTGGTAATTTATATATAACCCAAATTGTGAGGGATATGGGGAGGGGAAGGAATTGAAAACTCGTTGCCGGTCCATCAACTCGGGCGATTTTTGTACAGCCACACCGGTTCTTGGACAATTACTCCTCTGGAAAAGCCAGATAAATTTGAGGAGTATACCGTGTACTCTCTCAGGCTTATTATTCACTTTTAATGTTTTGCCGGAGTCGAGTTCCTGTGGTTCTAGGAGGAAAACCTACTAGTGTGACATATATGTGACAGTTTCTCCACCGGGACTTTCCGTGACTGGCGGTGCCTCTCCTGCAGGACGCGACGGTGTATCCCCGGCAAGAAATTCCGAAGACTTAGAAAGCAATATATAGACCATACCTGACCTCCGTATTTTTCTGGAGCTCAGACTTAGAAACAAGGTGGCAGTCGAAGAAATTCAACCAAAACCGCCGTGACGAACCGGTGATCAAAGTGGAACATGACAGTGCCATGTCCGTACATGACAGACAAGGTGACTGATGCACGACAAGCGTAAGTGACACGGGATTGTCCGCCGTGTGTCGGAGCCGTAAGTACTAGTCGGTGGCGACGCGCGTGCCTCACCAATCCGAAGCCCCGCCGTCGCCGTCTGGGAAAAGGGAAGACGAAGATCGACAGGGGGGTTTTCAAACATGAAATCGGAAGCGGTGACGCTCTTTGCGTGAAGCTTTTTGGTGGTAGTGGTATTCGTTGGGAGGCAAATCGTCCTTCATCTCGAAGTCAAGGGTTGAGGAAGATCCCAAACCGTTCGAGTTAAGCCAGCAGTCAAGCGCCTGTTTTGACTCTTGACGAAGAACGGAACCAAACTCCAGTACAAAATGAAGCCAACAAAAGTGGAGCATCTGGTCTGACTGTCGATGCTTGAAGGGGAAGAAGGGAGCAAAGGTTCAGTATAGGCGGGCAGTGTGGCGTGAGTGAAATGATGGCGGTAGCGAAGGAAGAAGGATGCCAAAAGAGCCTTCCCCTTACTCGGCTGTTGAACGGCTGATGGAAGATAGCGACCAGTTCCCTGACCGAAGTTAAATTATCGGATGTATGGGTCAGCTGGCAAAAAAAAGCCACAAAATAGGAAATCGGATTCACATATGGCAGTGGCGGATCAGACAGTAGGAAAAAAAGGAAGAATACAAACAGTTACAATCTGATTCGAGGCATCTGCTTGATACACGAGGTATTAATACATGAGGTATCTTACTTGCGCTGAACCCCACTCGCACTTAGTTCCGGGCTCCCTTCCGCATCCGAACCGTTTCATCAGCTCCCGAAAATCGATCGATGGTCTTGGGGTGCCACTGAGAGTTCGATAGCAATCGCAACCGATCTTTGATTTGGCTGGCTATTCCTAGGACGCAAGGCCGATGGGATCGGTACGTAGAACCCTCCTTAGGAACGAGTTCCATTATTGGTACACCACGGTGCGCGGGGATTGTGCTGACATCAACATTGCTGTTTGCGATCGCATACGCTGCCATATTATTAGGCATTGCGGGGTACTTCCCACTGCTTGCGGGAGACTATATTACAAGACGGACCCACCGAATGCTGTGTGCGATTCATCCATTTCGTCCCCAGGATCGATGGCATCTCCAGCTACTCCCGATGCACAGACCATCGCAAGTGCGCTTGCGGAGGTGAAGCTAGTATACTCGCCAACATTGATAGGGTTCATTATGGCAACTGCGTGAGCCAAGGACCTCAGCTGCGCGGCAATGGCTGATAAGCGATGAATAGGGCATATGGTATCGGGGTGCTCCAGTGCTACCTGTACTTCAAAAACTATCCAAAGGATAACATAGCGTTGAAAATCACTGTATGTTTGCACAGTGGATTCTCGTATCTACGGTTGTGATTCATAATCCTCGATAGGTCCTGGCCATGTTGTAAGTGTCTTCAATCCGTAATCATTCATTTGTTGATGAAACACAGAATGGTTGATACAGCGGCCACTGCATTGATGGCCTTCACGGTGTACGATAATGCGATCACTCACTTTGGAGACCTGGCCTATGCTGCAATCATCAACCCGTAAGTCGTGGCTCTATCCGTTGCTGGCGAGCTCACAAACACATTCATCCTCCGTTAACAACTGGAAGGGCCAGTCCAGTGAGTGGATCTAGCCCTGAACTACTCGCATTATACTCAATTTTTTTTTTTTTTTTTTTTTCCAGTGGGAGAATCTCTGCCAGACACTACTTCCTGTCATTGCTCAATGGTACTTTGCGTCCGGATCTCGGTGGAGTTTCCCTGACACCAAATGATTTTCGCAGCCTGTTTGCCTGGCAAATCTGGGGAAGTACGGTGCCGCATTAATACCTAAGACTGTCTCTAAGTCCCTACCTATTCTAGTCAGTCGTAACGCCATTGCAACTGGTATCATTGTGAGTATATTTTATATAATTGTATCCTTATCCACAAAAGCTGTGTCCAGGTTTTGCTCTCCCTGACGTCGTTCGGTATGTCTCTTGCTCACTCTTTCAGCCCTGATGTCTAATTCCATAATTAGCGTTGGGTATCTGTAAGCTGGTCTTACCACCCCATCAAACGTGCTTAACTCTCATGAATATCAGTCGTTACGTATCACATGTATTTCACCCTGTCTCTCCCCGGGCTCGAGTTCCTGATCGTATTTGATGCAGTGGCCATTTCACCGAAATAGCCAGCCTCGCCACACGTACAATCAAGGTGATGTGTTTTCCCCTCTGCATAATGGTTGCACTTTCGAGATGGCTTTGCTTCAGATCGTCTCTGGCATGACTGAAGGCACATCATCGCTATGTGATATTCTGATCACCACAACATTGATCTACATACTCCGCTCAACACGCATGACTGGAATCAGCGCGTATGTATTGATGTCAACTTTGTGGCTCTTTCCTGAAACTCAACAGTACGGAGCGAATGATTCACACCTTGATTCTTTATATTATTGCACGAGGGGTATTAACCGCGTGAGTCAACCTCGAACTTGTGATGGACTGTCTTCCCACCACGTCACAATGTTTAGGATCACACAAATCCTGTTCCTCACTGTGGTAACTCAGATCCCTGACGAAGGATCCCTTGAGTTGCGCTTATTTTAATAACGTCCAGAATCTTGCCTTTCCTGACCAGCTTTACTGGCAACCTTTGCGTCAAATTTTGGGCAAATGTGCGTCCAAACTCTACTGATATAGCACACTGGCTGACTTGGGTACCAGTATACGTCAATTCCGTCCTAACGTCCCTGAATGTCAGGCAGAGCGTCCGGGGCAACGGACAGCCGGAGAATTGTGGGGATCTTGTCCTTTCAAATCTGCCAACAGGGAGTTCTGCGCTAAACAAGTCCACCGTCGTCTTCGACACCCCCCATTCAGTATCCATGAGCGATATCCGCCATCAAGACGAAGATACCTTGGGACCGCGGTATTACGTGAGTTCAGTTCTCATTTATCATTGCACCCCAAGCCTTATCTTCCGACAGAAATCAGGTAGCGTTTAGTCGGATACCATGAGTTCATTCATCGATCAGGCGATGGGAAGTCCTCAGGAGGCACCACGTTCAACATTTGATTTCTTACAACTTGCAAGTTACTTTAGTGTATTCTGTGTTCGGCTGGTCACTGCACTTTGATTTTGAGCCCTATGCGCCGCATGAGGTTTCGACGAGAATCCACTGAGAGTAGACTGAGGTAAACAAGTCCTCGTGGAGTGCTTCTGAATTCTCCCAGTCAGTGACTTTGGACACTAGAAATTTTGCGCGCGACCGTTATAGCGGGCGAATAAGACGGAAAACTGGCTAGTTTAAGTAGAAAGTCCAGTTATGATTCGATCCAACTGTCTCATTTCCGGCTATATTGGTTTCCGCCATCATTAGATAGTGAATACGCACTCAGAAGGATTGGATTGGCTGTCTCAAACCGATACTGAAACTTTAAGGGTGCGCAGCAGTAACGCGGCAGGTGCGCTTGTTGCCGCATCAATTCCCCGCAGTGTCGGGTCAGTGTATTATGACTTCGTTATATGGTGGTTTGACTGAATAAGGTGTTTCATGGTTGACGATTTGGGCCCAAGTTGAGCCCAAGTTGAGCCTCGCAAGTTGAGGCACAAGTTAGGGCTCGAGTTGGAGCGTCAACCGCGAACGCCCTATCTGACAGAAAATCTAGACTTTATGCTCGCTGATCACGTAAAGATGGGAACCAGGCCCAAGAAATGAATTAGTCGAAGTTGGGCCACGGAGTTGGGGATCAAGTTGGGGCACAAGTTGGATGTCAAGTCGTGGTCTTATGCACGACTTAACATCCAACTTCATTTGGTGCTCCAACTTGTGCCCCAACTTGATGTGAAGTTGAGAGTCGAGTTGGGGCTCAAGTTGGGCCAAAATCCTCACCCGTGAAACACCCTAATGGCCATATCCTTTGTACCTTGAGTATTAGAATGTGTTTCATCCTCATAATGCTATATTCCAACACGAAGCCAACTAAAACTACCATAAAATTTCGTTCAAATCGACAGGGGGTGTGATGCGTGACCATTTCAACTAATTCGACACTTCGACACCCCGCCGAAATGTTGCATGACACAACCAAAATTTTCGACATTTTGGATGCAAAAATTCAAAAATTTGCCTTTTTTGTATCTTCCATACAGTTTCCGGACCTTGGTCACGCTTGGTAGGTTTGACAAACGGCCGCGTGATGCGTGACGGCCGAGGAGCAGGATTTCTTTACTAGCTTTAGCGAGGTCTTCCATACAGTTCTGGACCTTGGTCACGCTTGGTAGGTTCGACAAACGGCCGTGTGACGCATGACCACGACCAAAGTTCAACATCGACAGGGGGGTGCGTGACGCGTGACTGACCATTTGAACGAAATGGTACGGTACTATCTATCTGATCCGTGTATATGGGCCCATATACAGCTCTTTAAGCCGGATTTTGGCTTACAGCTGTTTTGAAAACGATAGGCAGATTGGATTTTACAGCTGAGTCGGGCCGTAGCCGTAACCCCACGAAACCCTGCTAAATTTAGACAAACTCTCTAGAAATCCACCGTACCAACGCCCATGAAAAAGCTTAAACCCCCGCAACAATCATGACGAATGGCCTGACATTTGCCTGCGCCATGTCTGGATTGTGCGCAGTAGCAAGCCCGCTCGCTTATGCGTGTCACTTTGGCAATGTCCGGGATCGACATGTGGCTGGCCATCTTGGTGATGAGCGCTTTCTGCTCCTTAGGTATGTGGTGTCGGTTCCCTAGGTGCGCGGCATGGTGAAGCACAAGTGAAAGGTTGGGGCCTCATCCGTCATGAGCGGCCAAAAATAGTGAGTGTGGAGCTACGGTCTGCCGGCCCAACTCAGCTGAAAAGTCCAACCTGCCTATCGTTTTCAAAACAGCTGTAAAGAATTTGAAAATTTTGTGATTTCAATGAAAAGTGACAAAAAGTGCGATTTTTTCAAATTTTTGGGGGGTTTTTGGCCAAAATCTGCATGAACATGGGAATTTTGGCCTGAATATGGGAATTTGGTCAATCTAGGGTGAATCCAGAAGAGCAAGAAGTTAGGGAATCCCAGCGATGTTCCCCGGCCAAACATCACGCTTCATCCACTGCATCGTCGGCGTCGAAGCCCAGTGTGAAGCCGGCAATGTTCACGGTCGTCCTGACCGAGAATCCGGCATGCGTTGAGGCTAACAAGTATTTCATGCCTAATCGTGACAAGTACGTCCGCTATTTCGACCCAACTAAATACCAACTCAAAATACAATAGGATGCAATCGCTCTACCGCGCTGGCAACATCATCATAATCGAGATCTTGCCCTCCATAACCCCTGCAGAGCTCGACATCGCTGTTAATGATGCATTTGCGAACCACCCCGACGCTCTTTCGGGGCGCATCAGCCTTTAAAAATGGCGCAGCCTATCAAAGTTTCTGTGTCCCGAGGGGCCCGCCCTTTGCTTAAGGCGCATCGCAATGCCGGTGAAGTAACATATCAAAACTTTAAATAATGCATAACTCAATTATCTACAATCCTTTTTTTCTCAATCTTCTTCTGCCAAGGACAGCCGAGACTCATCGCCAGGCAAAACATTTCAAACGTTGCGTGTATATTTCCCTGCCCCGTTGGTCGTCTTCAATCAAGCTCGACATCGTTGAGGCGATGGATGTCGAGACCGATACATCCTCCGCAGAGGAGATCGACGTCGAGCCCAGCGATTTCCCAGACCATGAGCCATCGCCGGACTTTGTGAGATTCTAGTCCATCTCTCTACCGTACACTGTTTTAATATTTTATTTTAGCCCGAGCCCGCCGATCTTCTGCCAGAGGAGCCTTCAGGTGATGTCATGTTTATTTCATAGTAGTCCCGTCGACCGACCGTGCAGTACGTAGATGACATTTCGAGCACCGTCGTGGATGTTGCCAGACTCACCCCAAACATCACCAAGCCTGATGAAGATGTTCCATGAGTAAGTTCGTCATACTTTGTGTGACTGTATTACACAGATTAAATTCCCTGTCAGCTCCCGGCTACTGCCCCCGAACCTTATGCCCGTGCTGCGGCTCATTTGCCCAACGTTCTTCGGCAACTCGAGAGAGTCGAGTCTACAATCGAGACCTCGAGCTGGACACCTGCACATCTCTTCGATCTCGCCCAGGATCTGCTCTTCCCAGCGCTGGCTTTGCTGGTCGATTTCGGTGACCTCAACACCGAGGATGGCCAAGCTCAATTCACATCCAAATTCAGTCTCGGCCCGTTCGGCCTAGCGCCATTCATTGGCCTTCTCCATCGC
The DNA here is from genome assembly GCA_029204085.1 of Mycena sp. CBHHK59/15. NCBI lineage: Eukaryota > Fungi > Basidiomycota > Agaricomycetes > Agaricales > Mycenaceae > Mycena > Mycena sp. CBHHK59/15. The sequence continues at coordinate 193,592 of JARGXW010000160.1, read as the reverse complement.
TTCTACGTTCTCACTATTAATTGGAAGCCTCGGCTGCCCCACATTGAAATCCAGGGCTTTGTTTCGGTCCTCAACAGCTTCTTGACCCCCATCTACGCCGCCTTGCTTCATTTTCGTAGTACAATACCTCGGACCTCCTATGATCTTGCCGGTTCCTCGACTTTGCGGGAGATCTTGCAGAAACATGGTCACAAATTTGGGGTACGATCACATCTGTCGATCTTTTATTTGATAACAAGCTGATTTATTTTCCTGGGCTGTAGGAAGCCGATGCCTCGGATCGCCTTCTGGTGCTGGATCTCCTTGTCACAAGCGCCAATGTCGAGGCATTTGTGACGACGCTGGAGGCCGACTTTGGCAGCGCCACAGCCGCCAGCGCTATACGTCCGTCGGCTCTGCTCTTTGGTCCCCACGGGATCGATGGCTTTGTTGAGAAGATAATCGACCCTCTCCTCAATACCATGCCTTCGACCCATCCATCGTACCGTCCACTCATGTCCTTTTTCACCAATTTCTGTGCTGAGATCACTAGAAAAATGACAAACTTCACCAAGGCTAGTACCATTGTACCGTGCACTACGATTGCTTATTTCCACTCATAGGGACCGGGCAAGAAGAAATTCGGGACTGCGTCGTCCAGCAAGGTGCGCTGAATTTACACATGTTTAATTCAACGATCAATTGACGGACCAGGATGATCCCGATGGTGGCTAGGCTCGTGACCAGCCTGCCTACGAATAGCCAAAAAATGTGGCGAGCACTTTGCCATAGGCAGGCTGGTACAACTTGGGGGTAGAGGGCCGTGGCTGCGCCCGGCAGGATCTCGTACTTGTATTTTTTCCCATCATGCTCCCAAATCCACCCGGACACACACAACAAACCCAGAAGTCATCGGAATCCAATGTAAATTGATTGCCGAAAATATTGTTTTTTTTAATAAAGCCCACTTCTTGCATTCAAAAAATATGAAATAGAGTGTATTTGCACCGCCCATTTCTGTTCGACATCACTCGTCGTTTTTAACTGACCCAAATGATTGATGTGATTTGAATGAGGCCCAGGCAGACCAGGCCATGTATTTACTTCGGCAGGTCCAGGGAAATATTGAAAATTTGCTGGGGGACTTGGAAGGAGGTATATACTAGACTTATTAATGTTTGTACCCTCTGAATGAGCCCACAGGCAGGCATGGGACACGACGATCTTAGCCGAGTCATGCCTGCCATATTCAGTTACACCTTCAAAAGCATCGGCCCCCTAATTTTTGCTGCTCTGGGTGAGCTGAAAATCAACCACCATCGATTTTACCTGCTACTGGGCCAAATTAAGCGAGACTTGATCCGAGATCACTACATCATTATCACGTTGGTGCCCACCACCAACACCAGGGAAAAGAGACAGAAGTAAATAAAAACAGCACAGCCCTAGGCGACACAGCCACTAAAGGGGTAAGGAAAAAGTGAACGAAGTATAGGGACAGCCACTAAAGAAGTCAGACACAGCCACTAAGGAGACTATCTTAAAAAATCGGAGACAAGGAAAATAGGGAGACTTTTAGCCCCTCGGAGGAATGAAAGGAACGAGTATTATGTAAACATAAGTACTCGTAACTCGGGACCCGCCAAAGGGCTGGGCCCGGAGTTCTAAATTTTGAGTGGTGCCGATCATCGGCATCACGCTGCGATCAATTCCCTACTAAATTCGAGGCCCCGGAACTCACCCGCAACAAACTTAATCAAAATTCTGAAGAGACAGAATTTGAGAAGAGGGGAATTGAAATTATCTTTCCCTGTAGTGTTTTTCTAAAAGATGTAAAATGAGCTCAGAACAAAGGAAAAGGAAAATGATCGAACTCCGCGCCCAGGCCTTTTGTTTGTCCCGAGTTGTACCAGCCTGCCTACGGCAGTGCTCGCCACATTGTTGTAACTCGTAGGCAGGCTGGTAACGAGCCTAGATGGTGGGAGCGGATACAAAGAGCTCTCAGTATCAACCCAATCCTTGATAGTGCATATAGTTTCTGATTTTTGTCATGTTAATAGTTATACACATTCTGGAGAGCCCCTGTTCTTCTTCCTCCTTCGGTGATTCAAACTCATCGAGCTCTAACTCGTCTGACGGTGAGAATGATACATCTCCGGAAGGCGCAGAGGAGGCAGACAATGAGTCGTCCGATACTCTCTCCGACTCTTCTGTGTATGAGTTTGAGCCGAGTTAGTGTTCAAGCTAATTGAATATGTGCATTGACTGACACCAATATTGATCAGTGGAAAGCGACTGTGCACAGCTCAACAAGCCCCCTTTCAGTGAACGTGCAAAATTCCCATACCCTGAGCCTCACACCCGACAAGAGGAGCCGTTCACTGCTTCTCGGTCACCGACCCCACCACGTACCTCTTCAACCCGCCTGAAACCTCGTCCTGCCTACGGTAGACACAAGACACGTACAGCGCACCAGCCCCCCTTGGCTTCGGCTCCACCTCCAGTGCCATCTCCACTAGAGCCTGCCACAATTCCTGGCCTGAACGAACTCTTGACTCTTCCGCGATGGTGCTTACTCTCCGAGGTTCTGGGACACTTCCCCCATCCCGTCTTCGATCGTCGAAGAGCTTGGGAGGACATTCGAAGCAGCGATGACCGCAAAAGCTGATGTCAAATTTCGACGGTTAGCATTTCTCGCACTCACGATGTACCTTGGTACTCATCCAGTTCTGGATCTAGCACCCGGATATAAATAGGGACCTACCCCAGCAGTGGCAAGAGATTTGTGGCCCAATCACAAAGCGCCCTAATAGTGCATTCTCGTAGATTTACAAACCTTTGCTGTTATTCATGGTAGATGTGCTTCAACAGAATGGATTTCGAGTCGTTTGTTTACACTTGACAAGATATGCCGTCGCTTCGCTCCGGCTGTGAGAGTAAGCCTCATGTCTCTCTGAGGTCCACAAACCACAATGTTCCACTTAGTAGGTCTTGATCAAGCTCTCCAAATCCAGATAGGATAGTTACACTTACAGTGAGAGCTGGTCCTTTCAAGCTCACCGTTGATGGCCTGGAAAGCCAGTTTGGTACAGATCACGTCGGGCCATTCCTTTTCACCAAGTTGCTTGCCCCAAAATTGCTGGCCGCCGCGACAGCCAGCTATACCCCTCGCGTCGTCTTCGTGGCGAGCGCCGCCCACCTATTCGGCGCCGGCGTTGACTTCGCTTCGCTCGAGCATCCCGAACCTGCCAACTACAGCGTGTCCCCTGCGTACTTCCAGGCCAAATCCACCAACATCCTCGCAGCCATCGAGCTGTCTAAACACTCGAAAGGCGCTATCAATGCGTACAGTCTGCACCCCGGCGGTGAGTGCTGTAAATTGAGTATTTGGATCGTTCTGAGCCAACATACAAATATTCTAGTCATTTACACTAACCTCGCGCAAAAGGAAGAGTCCATCGCTGACCTGCAGGCTATCGGCACATATCTCTCCCTCGATCGCATGTTTTGCTGACTGTCTCACAGGCATGCTTGGCCCGGACAGACAGCCAAACCACGAGAATTTCCAGTGGAAGACAATCGCACAAGGTGCTGCCACGTAAGTTGATGTTCAACCAAAGTTCAACCACGAATTTCCGATATTTAAACTCATTCTATAGCACTGTCGTCGCAGCATTCGATCCTATACATCTGCCACTGGATTCAGAGCTCTGAATGCGATGTGGCAGTGCATTCCGACCTTTTGAGTTGGTGGCAGTGCATTTTCGACTTTTGAAATGTACAGGGCTCACCCTATCTATCTGTTCCTGGAATGTGGCCCCACATTCTGTTTTCCCTAAGCCCCAGCACCGGAATCTGGCTGCTTGCACCCACATTCTGTTTTCCCTAAGCCCTTGTGACCGGAATCTGGCTGCTTCCCCTTTCCTCCTTTCCTTGCTGAACCCCGTTTTCGGTGTCTTTTACTGTCTTCACCCTCTCCTTTCCCTGATCTGGCTGCTTTTTAACGAGAATGTGACTGCTAGAATGTGGCTGCTTTAACAAGAATGTGGCTGCTTTTAACAAGATAAGTGGCTGCTCGCTCGGGAATGTGGCTGTTTTCCATCTTCTTCACCACAATCTGGTTGCTCTTTTCCTTAAGGACCGCACATCCTAAAGGAAAATCATCATGCATCATGTCCTTGCTGGTCGGACACAATTTCGGTCACACACCCTTGAGCAGAGCAAGGGGCAACACAACTGTTTCTCGCAGTGACCACGTGGGGTTAGGATGCAAAAGAATCACAAATATTCAAACCTGTTAGAGTGGGAAAAGAAAGGCTGGCTGCAGGAATCAAACCCGCAACCTTCTGATGATGCTTGAAAATCTGTGAACATGAAGGTAACCACTGAGCTAATCAACCATCCTCACTTATGGGAAGTGACCACTCCACATGGCTTCACTTTTCACGATGCAAGAGAGATTATTTTGATGTAAACTGCTCAACAAGATTCCACGTTCAATACACTATTTATCTTGGCCGACCTTTAGCCTAATGTTTTTTTTTGGGAAGGGTACCAAATTGTAGCCCTTGAAGAGCTCTACAGCATTGCTTAAATGTCCTTAATGATCTGATCACTGGTTGGACCAGAAACGGCAAAAGACTCGCCGAGACGCAGCGGTTTTGGGGATTTTGAAAATTTCAAACCACATCTTGTGGGGTATGAAATTGAAGCCCTTGAAGAGCTCTACAAGATTCTTTAGTCAACCTACTGATCCTATCATTGTTAGGTCCCAAAAAAGGAAAAAAAAAAACTCGCTGAGACGTGTGATTTTGACATTTTGAAAATCTTGAAGTACCCCCTTGTGGGGTATCAAATTGTAGCCCTTGAGGAACTCTACAAGGATCACATGACTGATCACATCAACTCCCAAGCTAAAAATGGTAATACTCAACTGCTCCTGTAAAGTGTGGATATCTCCCCCAATTCTTATCTGTTTTGCTTGTTTGAAAGTGAAATTCTGGGTGCACAAAGCAATGGAAGCGAGTTTTTGCTGTTGTTCGTTGTTCAATGTGGATATTGTTATCCTGTGCAAAAGAGGGGTGGAAATTAGTGCAGACAGTATGCTACGTGCCTGTGTTCCTTACCAGGGCTGTTGCCACTGTTGCGACCCAAAGCCAAGGGCTGTCTGGGGGTGCTGGGGCTGGGGCTGGGGCTGGATCTGGCTGGGGCTGGGGGGCTGGGGCTGGGGCTGGGGCTGGCTGGGGTCCCACTGTTGGATGTAGCATTGACCACTCAACCAGACTGGTTGAGTGGTCAATGCTACGTTTTGAGTGGTTACTGCTACATCCAACAAAATGCCAACCCCGGGTGACCATGTTTATGATTTCAATGGGCCCTACCACTGGCGCAAATCACAGCATCTCTCATAGTGAGAAAACAGTCATTCCGAGGGTGGTAACCCGGCTCATGGATTATGTCAGGGGAGAAACCGACGGAATTAAGTTTTTTCAAGTTGGAAAAAGAGATAAAAAGGGAAAAGAAGGGAGAATATCTAAGACATTCATAAATCCTCTGCATAATATTTCTAAGATTCAAATTAGCTGCAGTGCTCTCAACAGCATTTGCCGTCTTGATTGGCTTATCCCGGTGGCGGGAGATCCGGTTTTTCAAGGCTTATGGTGTCGGCCAATTTATCAGCTGAATTCACATAAGCCCCAGCGAATCATATTCAAGATTCCAAAAGGTATTTGGCCACGGAAACAACCTCGTTTTTGACGGGGATCTGTTGAATTGCATCTGAAAATCCGCCTCACAAAGGTACAGCCAATTCTGGAGCGCCCAGACCACCTGTCAAACTGGCTCTTTCACATGAGTCCGAATTTAGCATGTGTTTAATCTTTTTCAATTCCGAAAGCAATCAGGCCTGGACACAACCTCCTTTTTGAGGAAGATACTTTGCATTGCAACTGGAAACCTGCCACATGGGCTCTTTCACATGAGTCCGAATTTAGCGAATCCAATGAGCATATTTGGAATTTAGTTTAGCTAATGCACTCCTATCATTCAGGAATCACAGCACCGCCCATGCAGCATGCGTTCTTCAGGCCACAGATCCGAGTCTTGCAGAACACATGTTGCTGAGTGTGTATTCTGCGCTGCAGTGTGGTAAAAATTCCGTGCAGCACTCAAGGATCGAGAAATTATCCCTCTGCACTCTCCAAATATGTCCAGTGTTCCACTTTCTCGATTCACGCCATGCTGCTGCATAATTTTCGCATCATCAACTTCTCAATTGGGAAAATACGTGTTTCAACTTGCACATGTGCTGCAAGCCGAGAATAGCCGGCGAGCTCCAGATAATCACGGTGGATGCCCTTTATGCGGTGAGAATACGGTATCCATCCACCCATCCAACCCAAACACGGTTTTGTATCTCTGCGGCTGAAATCAGTGGGCTCATCGAGACCTCACCAGGGCCAGTAACGAGACGAAACAATGCTCCTACACAGCACACACATCTATAACCACCGATGAAGAGCAGGAATAAAGGGGACATGCCACCACGGACAAAGAAGGGTGGCTCCTGCCTCCGCTCCAATGGCGTCATCATGTGCCGCTCCTTGTGCGCACCGCCCTAAGATGCAGGAGCACATCACCCACTGCTTCCCGCTATGGCTGTCACTGCCTCACATGCACCACTCAAGTGTGTCTCTGCCTCGATGGCAGCAAGGAGAAGCTCGTCGAAGAAGACATGGCCCTGCCCCCACGTCCCCTATGTGCGCGAGCTTCCGCACCATACGATCCAGGGCCGTTCCCCACTCCCGACTTCATCTTGCAACGCGAGGACGTTATGAGAAAGATGTGCTTCCCAGCGTCCACACGAATGGGCCGCCTCCGCCACGTACGATGTGCTGGAGCACTCCCAACTCCTGATGTATACTCTGTCCCGTGCCCCCAGGGCAACGGCCAGGACAACACGCACAGCCTCGCCATGCATGCCCCCCCCCTCTGCGCTCAAAATAAACCAGCACAATGAAAGAAGAAATAGAAGAAAACGAGAAGAAGCTCCACACGCACCCACCCCAGCATGATCAGCCCCCGCTCCTTCATAAACCCTGGCATGCCCTCCTCCTCATCCATCGTGCACGTGTCACTTGTCGTGTGCTGCTTGGGGATGAGCAATGTCTCAAAGACATAGCGTGACTTTGTGCTGCCTTTGGCGGTGTTACTTCTGCCATTCACCGCTATGGGGAAAGGAGATGAATATGAGACGAAGAGAGAAACCACAAGGAGGAGGTGAGCAGGAGCCGGAGCGGGAGGAGGAACGTGGGAATGCGAGTAAGGCAGGGATAAATGACGAGGGAGGGAGTGGAGGACAGGGTGGGGAACCAGGACAGGATATACGCACCAGAAGACCGCACGACCTCCCTTCCCAACAACAACCCACAAGTGGCCAGATTATGCACCGTCTTAGCGCCCGCGATGGCAAGGAACCGCGGAGCGTTGTGTGCAGAAGCACCACAGTCTGCAGCCGTGGATACGGAAGCTTTGTCCACTCAGCACGCTCGGTGTCTGCACTGGGCAGCCAGAGACTCTGGTTGTGCCCGGGTGTCACGGTCCCGCTGGGCGGCGGTGAGGTGAATGATGTCGAGCCGTACGCCATCGCGGTGGCGGCGGTGTGGCGCTCAACACGGCTTCTTCACGCACTTGCTGACCCTGTGCACGAGGATTCACGTTTTGACTTGCCAAATTGACTTGTGCCAGCGCGGATTGACTTGTATTGACTGGTGCGGGGATTTGGGTGCACAAGTCAATTTGTCGCCTGCACAAGTTGACACGCTGACGTGCAAGTCACATTTGTGACTTGCACAAGTCAATTTGGACGACGTTGACTTGGGCACATTCACGACATTCTACCATCATTCTGGGCTTGTATTCCCCTTTCATATGATCTCAGAATTGCCTCAACCAAAGTACCAGGTCTTTCTTGCATTTTCTGTGAACTATGGCCAATATTTTCAACCTCCCTCCAACTCTTGTGATGTCCATCACAAAACGGCTGGTCCGATCACTGACTTGTGTAATCCTGGATGATTCTATTGCGTGTTTTGTCGCTATATGTTCGTCCGAGGACACTGAACGCTCGCTCGTTGCCCCCCAAGTTGGCTATCATCGCGAGAATGTGCTTTGCCATCAGTGCCAGCTCGCCCCTAACCCCGCGCCAGATTGAGTTCATAAGAACGACTGTGTCCTGTTTCGAAATCAATGATTTTCATTGATGAGGGACAGATTTTTATTTTGCCGCACAAGGGCTTCACGGCATTTTTTGCTGAGCGGAACTGAGATGACAGGTCAAATATAAACCGTGGGACGCACCAAGCTCATGAAGTTTGTCCCCCGGTAAAGCGTCTCGAGGCTGTATGGCTCCGCAACGGGTCTTTTCGGCCTGCTCTTCCTTCAGCTTCGCTTCCTCCAGCGCGACTTCTCCGCGGCATCGAGCTTCTTTGTGATGTTTGTCGTTCTGATAGAGTTTCCCTTTCCAGAAAGCCCCCCAATGCCAGTCCTCCACTCCAGATTTCTTCTTGGGCTTGGATGCCATAACTTGAGACGTGTCGCGACGCGCTGCAAGCTAGGTGGACGTGAAAATGGACTAGGTTCGGAACAAGCCGCCTTCTCAGATCACATGATATTCACGTGCTCCGCAGGGAATTCTGAGAAGGGGCTTGTGCCAAGATGTAAAAAAAGGGCAATGTGTTCTGCGCACTCTACCGTCCGAGGAAGCGCGTTAATCGCCGGCGGCCCTTGACAATAATTGTACCCTATATCTGTAGAAAAATTTCCCTCGACTCAGATTCCTTCCCCGGTCTGATAGTATGTCATAAAACGGCTCGCATTCGGGACCTTCTACACAGGGTACCCGAATATATTATGGCGAATATAATGTTTTCTCGGGGGAATTAAAAAGTTCTGAGGAGGAAGAACTGTAGGTACAAGGTCTCCGATGCCTTCACAGCTTTACCTCGCGTCAGTCGGATGCCAATTGCATTCTCTGAGTGAGACGGAGAACGGGCCCATTTTGGAATGATTTGTCATCAGCGCGTCGCGTTCCTGTGGAGGCGAGTTTCCAGAGTCAGGCCTTTCAATTGGCCCTGCGGGAATTTGGACTGCTAGTAGTCGTCATCGTATTGTAGGGTAGCCAGAATGTAAGCGGAAACGTGGACGATGAGGAGTTTGGGCCGGGGTGAGACGGTAGCGAGCACTGGAGAAAAAGGGTTTAGGGGTAATTAGACGCGTCGCATCACGCTTTCCCGATTCAGCCAGGATTCATGGAACCTCATTTCTAAACAACTGAAACAGTTCTCGGCATAATTCTTGCTGGGAGATCTGCTGGAAATGATCTTCCAGTTCGATCGAACCCATAAAGATGGGGAATTTCGGTTAGATGTTTTTTTGTTTGGCATGAATGTAAACTGCATGTAGTCGCTCAGTGATTGAATGTATCATGGATGCCTCGACATATAGTTTCGGCTGACTGGCCAGGACTATAGAGCGGGATCGAATGAACAGTTTTCCATTTTGTCTTGTGGCAATTGAGTAAGAAATGAGATAGGTATGGAGGTTCGAACACATGGCATCTTTTCGGCAGTTTGAAGCAAGCCTCTCTCCAAGATTGTCCGGCTTGCCGGACCGGAGACAGGCTTGCTCCGAACCTAAAAATGGACGTGAAAAAAGATTGATTGATTGATGGAACACGTGCTACTAGCTAATTGGCCGCTTGACCCGACCTGACCTCCCGAGCCCAAGTTGACTGACCTGACACAGCGGGCAAATGCCATGGCCGTGGCTTCATGGCATTTGATCGGCGTAGGACCGACACTTGCCATGGCATTTGCCAGGCATTGCACAGTTTCCCTTTGTTCTTTATTATTTAGATGCTGGCTTTGTCCTCAAAATTTGATTGATCTCTTGAATGAACCTCGTGCTGTCAGGTACTGACCCAATTCAAGTACATTTATTCATGGCGCGACTCGAATACAAGTCCTGACACAGGATCCACCGGAGGTTGAGCCATTGTTGCTTGTGATCAGGAGGAGAAGAGTTTCCAATTAAGCAGGGGTGGATATCGACAAGTGTAGATACACACCAAGGACAGTAGAGGAGGATGCCAGGGATGTACACTAAAGACGGAACCAGTCTCGTGCTTGTATTGAAAAAGCCCACACCACAGCATGCACTTCTGCACGAGGGCAGCAGTCAAGTCCATGCCCGCACGCATTCCCCAGCTGAGTACTCTCCGGAGTGCTCAAAGCATGTCTATCTGTGCATGCACTTCAGCCGACTATGTGGAGCAATCCACGCCATGCAGTACTCGACGCCGCCTCGACGCGGCAGCTTGTAGCGTACCGCCGATGCCGCGGCGGCACGAGGTTCAATCAAGAGATCAATCAAATCGCCAGGACAAAGCCGGCATCTAAATAATAAAAGCACAAAGGGAAAATGTGCAATGCCTGGCAAACGCCATGGCAAGTGTCGGTCCTACGCCGATCAAATGCCATGAAGCCGCGGCCATGGCATTTGCCCGCTGTGTGACCTAACCACTTGACCCAGGGGTCAGGTCAAGGACCTGACTTGACCTTCGCAACACTGGTTGGGCCCTGAATGCAGTGAAACAGCCATTAATACAGCATTGACTCAGATGACAGACGTGATTTCGTTGCTATCGATTCTGACGGCTTATGCTTGGCAAATATTTAGACCCTCTATATAACTATAGCAACCCACAACTCCACAAGATCGCACTGCATTCTTTTTCCCTCTCCAAACATGAAAATTCCGAACACGATTGTGGTTTTTGGTCAGTAAAGAGTTTGAGATCTGGATGCGATGTGAGATTCACCCCACATTATTCAGGGCCGGACGAAGAGACGTTCTATATCGGCCATGGCCGCCGTCATTCGTACAGAAATATGCGCCAAGGTTTCATGAACCAAGTTACGGGCAGTAATTTACCCATCACCAGGACGAAGTGGATCTCGTACGCACCATGCCTTGTGCATGTCTGCATCCGTCATTGTTAATCTGACCACACGAAGGTTCAACCCCACTGGGACCAAATACATTGGACTCAAAGACGACGACGCGGGGACGTGTACGTTGTATGCGAAAAACCATCGTGACGATTTTTGATTCTTTCGCAGACGCTTACAGCAACGAGCTTCCTGAAGCCCTTCTCCAACTGATCAAGAAGGGTGGACTCACTTTCGCAACTCTTGGACCTGATGATGCGTATTTCGTCACCCATCGCAAGGGCGGATGGCACGGGGGTTTACCGCCCAAACATCGGGAGAGTCTCGAGAAGCTGAAATCCCACCTGGGTGACACTAAATTTGACCGTTCAATCAGGGGTGTCGGTATCATTTTCTTTGTCTTTTGGTGTATCCACGAGTGCGAGAGTACTGACGAAACGGGCTAGGTTCTATTTGGACACCGGGATAGCCATATCTTGATGACCGACACCGACGGTTTGCGGTTTTGAACAAGGAAACGACGGACAACCGTGAGCACCCGCTCACTAAGGTACGCCCTGCGCCTCACTCGCACTTCAACCTGGTAACGACGTATCTCCTAGGCCCTGCTTGAATTCAAGTCAGGCTGGTCGCTCGAACCAGGATCGGTGCTCTGTCCCTATTCAGACCTCTATTTCTTCCTTCTATTTAAGAAACCCAATGAATCAACGATCCAAATGAGATGGAGGTTGCCCCCGCTCATGACCGAGAAAATGGCCGAGTTGAAACTGTCGGCCGAATCGGCCGAGGACCAGGCGTGTAAGTATTTTGTACAACATACCTTCACTATCATCGAGGCTTATCTCGCCGTTAGTCTTCGCGCAACTGCGGCAGGCTGAGATGCAGAGCATCCAGATGAGTGGGGTGCGTAATATACGGGATAACATCTGACTACAAAGCTGCTTACCGATTCTTGAAGGCTTTGGCGATGCAAGAGATTGTGCGTACCTCTCTTTTCTGATGATTCTGAGGCAGCGGAGCTAACTCACTTCCGTCTAGAATATGCGCAGGAACATGAGCAACATGTGGTGCGACACCGTGATTGGCGCGGGCAACGCAATCATGATGGCGGGCTCACCATATGTGTATACTGAAGTTAGGCGATACTAGTACTCGTTGGTTATTCTGCAACACTAGTGGATTTGCAAAGAAAACGGAGGCATATGCGGCTCGAAATTCGTCTATATGGTAGTGCATAGAATAATCTGACCACGAATTGAATATTTGAGGAATATTAGTGACCCCCATGAGAAGAGACCGTCGACCGTCCAAGAGACTGTTGCACTGTCCGCTCAATTAATTCATGTCATTTGTAGCACTTCTAGAAGAATCTGAGACCACCAAATAGGCTCAGGATACATGGCAGAAGCGCCTACCGTGTTGAGGATCTCCCAAATATCCTGAAAATGTTGGGAATGCGAGCCCGGTCTCAGTAGGGCTGCACGCCGTGCCCGTCGCGCCGGTTCTACGGGGTCCGTACTACGGGTTGCCGGCCCGTTCCGTCAGGGTCTCTGGAATTCTTTTGACGGGACGGCAACGGGACGGCTTGGGGGCACGACGGCCGGCGAAATGACGGCCGTCGACGGGGCGACGGCTTGCGACGGAAGGGTCCAAAAATTTAGTTCAACAAGCACGGATGAATGTGGATGAACGTGAAAATGGCTGCAAGCGTTCGGTGATCATAGCGGGAATCTAAATCTTCGCGAATCGCGTTTCGGGAGCAATGTCGTGTCTTACCTCCGCCCACATACATCGATGCCGCCAGCGTCCCCCGTCGAGTCCCCGACGCGTTTTACACTCCAATACTTTGCCATCCACCACTGCAGGTCACTCAGGTGAAGTCTGGCTCAGCTTGCACTAGCTCCGTATCTTTTGAGACAGAAGTTAAGCGGGCAAAATCACGCCGCATCAGTGCCCGCACCACCTCCAGCATGCTCGATAGGTCAGACCCCACCTCAATGTCGAGTTGTCCTCCCTTTTTCCGTTCCGGAGCGCATATTTTCATAATTTTTGCTGAGTCTCTGGGCGGAACTGGAACCGAGGATGACGTATAAAAGATTCTTCTTTCTTTCAGCACTCCAGCCCACAATGTCCGACCAACCTGCCCGGGACGCTAACGGAAACCTTCGCGACTCTGCCGACATGGAATTCTACGAGTCTGAATCCGACACCAGGCCATTGCCCGCGCCTTCTGCCCGTAAGCCCATCTACTAAAACCATGGATAACTCACTGAACTTTTGTAGCACAACCCCGCCGCGGAGACCGCAAGCGAGCCACTGACAAACTCACCGAATCTCTCGCTGCTGAGAAGGCCGATGACGATGGCAATGCTTTTATGGCACGCCCGAAACGCTCGCGCGCCAAGGCCCCTCGCGTCAAAGCAGTCCCTGAGTCCGTCAGCGACCAAGAGGACTCCGATTTTGAGCTCCCTGATCTCGTAGATCCCTCTGACTCTGAGGGTAGCAACGATGAAATGGATGTCGACAATACAGAGGTCAGAAATATTTTTTCATCTTGAGCTGTATTAATTTACTGTGGCAGCTCGCATCCATTCTTCCCTCGAAGACGATTCCCGCTCGCTCGAAGTCGCAAATTCAAAGACTCAAACTCGTGCAGCGGCTGCACCTCTGCCAAGCGCAAGCAGACGTCGGAATCTGCCAGTGCCCCTGCCACCAAAAAGCTCAATTGTCGGGCCACAGTCGAAGAGGTTGAGGATAACGAGGCCCCTCCTATCAGGGTGAGCGTGCTGTTCTTTTTTATTCAATGGCATTTTTGATAACTGGTGGCAAGCAGACCTCAAGCCCTGTGAACACTGCTGGCAACAGGAACGATCGGGCCACCGTCAAAGCCGAGGATGATTCTCCTGCAAGACCTGTCGTTGTGAGCGCATTTATTTCTCTTCTTCCCAGTAGTCTGAGTCGCATTAGACCAAGAACCCGATTTATCTTTTTTATGAAGTTGTATCCAAGAACTCCGTTGGCTATTCCGGTGCTCCAGGCGACAAACACTATAAATGTTACCACAGGAATCGCTAAATCATCACGATTTCAAGGGCTTCGTGTTCCAACCTCAGTAGTGAGTGCTCATAATATTTTTCTATTCTTCTATTCTCCAGTTCCGACCTTGACGTCTGCAGAACTCATCCGCCATTTGAAAAATAATTTCCCATCATGCATCGTCTCTATTGCGCACTTCATACTCAAGCGCAGCCCCCAACCGAGAAGCAGCTCAAGCTTGCTCAAGGTGCAATCCCTGTTGACGGTGATGCTGCCAAGGAGTATCTTGGCAAGATCGAGATGGCGGCATCTAGTATCATCAAGGGCCTTGAGCAGCAGGCGAAAAAAGCCAAGGTGGGTAAAAGCAAACAAAGTTGACTGTCTTCTCAGTTTGACTTCATCGTAGGGTGACTTTGATCAAGTCACGTTCGATAGACTTCTCGCAGAATGGATCGTCGCTTGCAACCAGCCCTTCGACAAAGTTGAGAAACCTGAATTTATCGCTCTTCTGGAGTACACCCACCATGGATCCACCCTCAACTTCAGGATTCCCGGCCGCAACACCATGCGCTCTCACATTATGAAGATGGGTGATGATTCCGTTGAAGGGACGCGGAAGATGTTTGAGGTATGGTTTTCTGTCTATCTTTCTAATCTGACAACCTGGGGCCAGGTTGTCTTCTTTAAGGCCCATATCATGTTAAAGAAACCAAATATTTTGACCTATTGGGTTCAATCTCATTTAACCTGGGTTTTTTCTGGGGTTTTGGCTGGAATGAGGTCCAACCTGGCTTTTCTGTGTACCCTAACCTCAGATCGTTGTACCGTAAGCATTTTTTATGTACCCTAACCTCAGATCACTGTACCCTAACTTATCCCAGGACCTGGCCTCAGGTCATTTTTCTTTAAGCTCCAGATCTCTTAAAAGAAACCGCACTTGGAGCCTGATTATGTGAGGACCTGGCTACAGCACAGGACCTGGCTCCTGATTATGTCAGGACCTGGCTGCAGCACAAGACCTGAGTCCTGCTGAGGGACAGTAGTGATCACATCACTAGACCAAAGGGGTTCGAACCAATCTTCTCCAAGAGCCGTGAATAGCTCAGACGACGAAGCGTGTGGTGAGGTTGAGGTGAATTGGACAAAATACTCTTGGGACAGCTTGTGGTGTGGGAGATTTAAATTTGTAACATACATGTTGGTGTGGGTGTTGTATTGCTTGCTGACATTTCCAGAAACATCGTTGCTCCATGGCATAACACGGAGACAGAACATGGGGCATCCTTGAGCTTTGGTTTGAAGAGGATGTGGCATGGGATATTGCACGGAGTCATCTTTAAATTCCTTTCGCTTCAGAGAAACTTCACTGCGATATTATCAAGGTTCTCACCGGAGAAATCAATTGAACCGGAGGTACGAAGATCAAGATAATTGGATTCCAAGGTCAATGCTGGGATCCTCTGTGTGCGTGTAGCATCAATTTTGAAATTCTGCTATGCAAGTAGATCAGTGGTTGTAAGTGAAGACAGAACAAGAAAAACCTTGGTGTGGTCGACATATTGAACATCCGTGCTGCCTGACCAGCTCCGGTTCGTAGATAGCAAAATAGGATGTTATCACGCTCCTGTGCAGTGGTTGATTATCTGACAAATTCAACAGGAAAGCGAACACTGCATTACCTCGACACGCTCATATCCTCCTCGTGAAAGAGGAGACTACGAATTTCGCGCTGGCCTGCCTTGGGATACTGTGCCCGCAGACAAACCATCGCCTCTCGTATGCTGTCAACATCGTGGCCTTGTTTCCTGGTCTGAAAAAGACCCATAGCCTCGCGCATTTCACGGAAGCGTGTGAGTCTTTCACATAAGATTCAGGGGTGTAGATGGCACAGAAATGTGAGCACTGACCCGATACCATATGCTGTACCATTCAGATGCTTGTGCCACAGGAGCTGCAGAATATCTTTGTCGTTCTTGCCCATTTTCCAATACCATAGAATGTGTGGCCCAACAAGCTCCATGGGTGCTAGCAAAAATAATGAGCAATGATTATGAAGTAGAGCAGAAAGAACGGACGGAGAGTTTTGTGCTGATTGCCTCGCGCCATTGCCATTCCGGAAGGGAAGGGGAAGTGGGTGAGTCTGTGTGGACCGGCAATCAGACTCGAAGGTTGCCAGACTGTGGACCGAGTTGACACCAATTTATATGTTGCAGTCTTTCAACATGGTTGAATTGTACGGGCAAATGCAGTGTAACAGCCCGCCGCAGCATCACTGCGGATGCACTGGATAGACTCAGTATGACGCTGCGGGCTATGCAATCAAGCTGCAAGCAACCCTCGGCCACTTCAATTTTTTTTCACAAGCGTTGAAATTTCGGGCGCCAAGCAGCCCGGAATGACGGGCCGCCTGCTCGCCTCTGCATTTGCCGACTGAAAAAAATCCGGTGCTGTGCTCAGACCGATGCGCAGAGCGCATCTGTTTGGATCGGTGATGCGACCGGGATGTGCCGACGGCAATATTTAAATTTAAACTCACCAATTGTTCGCTCGAATCACTGTGGTTCAATTCCTCAAACTTACCTCTCTCGTACCATCTCATGGACAGTGGACTCGTAGCTCACCTCACCGAAGATCTAGTGTCGACTGGACCCATTGTATGTGGCCGCCAGAAATGCAAAGCACGTATTGGGGCCGGTGAACCGCATCACTATATTGGCGGCTACAATTCGGCCAACGGCAAGTGGGTTTGCGACAGGTGCATTGATCGCTGCTGTGCACAGCCCGGGACCATGTCTAGTACGGGGTTCTATGTTATATCTCCACCTTCATTTATTCTAACTCACACACGTCAGGAAAAGACTACGAGAGTCTCTCACAGTCGGAAGCCCAGGATGTGCGGAAGAGTGTCAATGCCGCCCGTAAGAAATGTAAGTTACACATTTCCGTGAGTATCCAGATACCAAAATCTCGTTTTGTCCCCAGGTGAATCGGCATCCGCTCGCCGTGTTACCGCAGTGGCTGCACATGTTGATATTTCCGCAGGGAGTTCCAAGGGTATGCTCTTCGAAAACGAACTTCTCGTGCATGAATTTGACTCGATATTCGAACAGGGCTCATGTTACCGCCCCCCCTGCCGCTTCAACCTCAGATATCAATTCCGAACTCATGGAACCAACCGGGACTCAGCTATCCACCGCCACCACCGAGCGGTCCGCACTTTCAACTCCAATATCCCAACCAGCAGGTGCC
Organism: Mycena sp. CBHHK59/15; assembly: GCA_029204085.1. NCBI lineage: Eukaryota > Fungi > Basidiomycota > Agaricomycetes > Agaricales > Mycenaceae > Mycena > Mycena sp. CBHHK59/15. The sequence continues at coordinate 176,319 of JARGXW010000160.1, read as the reverse complement.
GAACATGTACGGATATTCGTCCGCCCACGCCCAATATGCTGCGAATCGTCAGATCTGGGCGACCAGAGCATACCAGAGCAGTGTTGCGGACACGATCACATTGCGCTTCAAAGTTGTACATGAGATCCACGGAAAGCCAAATGGTGTACAAGTGCGGGTGCGTCATTCTATCTATCTTGGCAACCACACACTGTTTTATTCTAGAATCTTTCTGAAGGGGAACCCAATGTTCTCGCCACCATCTCCCCTACAGCATTTCGCGACTTGGCAATTCGCAGAATGGCGCCCAAGGTTCTCGTCGCACTGAGGGGCTACCAAATGCCTTGGGAACGAATTGTTCTGTGGGAGATTTCCACTTGGGTAGACCTTGCTCAGCAACCGCCGGATATCCCCTATTTCTACGAGCGCTGTATCACTGGGAAGCCAAAGGGGAAAGATAACGCAAAGACATTCAAAAAACCGGCCAAAGCCTTTGAACTCGCCCTGGTCATTGATTCTGACCACTGGGAAGAGATTTCAGAGTATCTGGCCGACAATGAGGTATGAATTCGATGCAAATATGGCTTTGCTGTACATACTGATGCAAACCCAATCTTTTAGCTCGACACCGAGACGGTATTCCAATTAACCTCCTGCGTTCAATTTCTGACGGCTGCTTCAGACTTCTCGTTCTGCCGGTAGATCTAGAAGATCCTCGACAACCCGTAAACACGTGGAGTCGGATTCTGAGCCCGAATCTGGCCCGGGTTCTCCCAGCAACTCAGACTATGGTCTGAATTCTGCTAGTTTTGGTACGGTCCAAAACAGTGGGGGCCCCACTGAGGTAAGTTGAACAAGTCACGGCAATTTCATCGCTGATTCTGGAGCGTGGCAGTCTGAATCAATCTCGGTGTCCTCGAAGCGTCAGCGCAGTGTGTGTTATATTCTGAAATATATAGATCAAGCTGATGAACATTTATCAGGCCTCAAACTCTCTTCCCAGAACTCCGCCGGCATCAAAGCGCCGTGCGGTTGTGGTGTATGAGTCGCCAAACCGTGACCATTTGCGTGATGCTCTTCTTGAAGGTGGATATTCTTATTCACAGGTTTCCAACCAAGGTACAGGGATCGTTCGCACATTACTCAGCGGCTTGTTGACTCATGAAATTACAGCCCGCTGCACATTCGAACAAATCGAGTTTTTCCACATTTTGGAACGACCTCTGAACGAGCTCCTGTCGTCGCGTGAATTTCAGGGATTTGCGTGCAACCCGGCACATGCGGCGCAAGGTTCCCTCGGGATGGAAAACGGAAGATACCTTGGCATTGGCACATTCAAAACGGCGCACAGGGCATATCTGACGCTCATCCACCTCGCTGTGGAGGGCCTTGGAACCACGCCCAACGAAAACGTTGCAATCAAGCTGATGTACGTGCGTCACGCGAAACCCACGGAGTCGCAACCTGACGGCTGGATTATCAATCGCCTTATGCCTGCTGATGAATACCGCAAAATTATCATGGAGGCGAATGTCTTATTGTGGGCGATATCCATCATGACATTCACCTACTCATTCATCTATCACTTCATCCGCACATCCCCTCATCCTCCCCCCTTCGAGATCCCTGACATTCGATTTGTTCACGCTGGTGTAGCCATTCTATACGACTGGGAAACAGGATCAGTGTCTACAAAATCGGCCATTCGTTGCTCCTACCTTGTTGAAGAGCTCATCGACGAGGAGCATGATGGCTTCTACAAATTCATCAACAATGGGAGTGCCGTCCCTCTTCTGCTGCCAACTGCCGACAAATCTGTGGCTGCTGTAGCCGAATTTCTATCATTCACGCAGCATGTTCAATTTTACAAGACCAAGGGCATGGCGTATCTCTCCGACCTTCAAGGTGAGTGTTGAAATCAACGGCGTTCAACTTGAACTGATGAAATTCACAGGGAGCACAAAACTTCTTACCAATCATCAAATAATGACTGCACCGTGAGTCCTGACCTTTTTATCGTGGAAATCAACTGGAACATCCCTGTCTTAAGCTCTATAGGAGATGGGGCCGAAATTTTTGGAGACGGGAACATGCTGGACACATTCAAGGCATTTCCCGCACAGCATGTTTGCAATAAATTTGCCAGTGGTTTGAACTTCCGGCGCTCTAACCTGTTGGTGCGAAGGACTAGGTTGATTTCAAGTCGTCTATGCTATATGTGATATGTTATATGCCAAATACCTATGCCATCTATGCAATCACGTTGGAAGGAGGTTGAACAAATCTGTGGACACATCACATGGTGTCGGATACAAATGTCGTTGTTGGAAGAGTTGTGCGAGAGGAATGACCTAGTTATGGTGAGTAAAAAGTGTAGGAGGAGGACGATGTGCCTAATACGAGTGAAGAGAAATTATATGCATGCCAGGCTGGCTCTCTAGGCACGTGCTTCGAGGTGTTCGAGACGCGACACGCGAATTGATGGGTGATCACAAAAGTTGATGGCACATGTTTGACACCGATGCGTACGTCCACTGCGGCCATGGAGACGGGAATAATCACTCGAAAGGGTGTAAAAAGTATCCGGAGCTCACATGCAACAAGAATAATCCCCAGAGCAACGAGTCGGCCACGGCCAATGAAATCCAGATATCCCTGGTGGAAATTTTTTGACAAGGTAGAGTTGAAAATCGAGAAAGAATACCGGGATAGAATGCACAGGAAAGGGTACAGAATGTAAGTACTTTTGAGGCTGGCACTACCCGAGCCTGATATCGATGCGGTGCGGCACAGTATCCCGGGTCCGACTGCCGTATCGGGTAATCACCAGCGATCAAACGAGCGTGGTGCTCTCGCTTTCCATAGAAACCAGAGACGCGGTCGTGAGACTTTTGCGCACTCGGCACTTTTTGTAGCATGTCATGGCAGACATCACCGAGCATAGAATAACTCCTACCGCATTAGGATCTACACTGTGAGCCCCACAGAAGCTTGGACGCCAGTCCAGTATGGTGACACGAGGGCAGAGCGTGAACAGGAGCAGAGGAGGAAATGAGACCGGCTAAAAGGTGAATCTCACCTGCGAGTCAATTTGCCTCTCGCTGGTTTCGTTTCGGCGATCCTGGAAGCGAGGCTCATAAATGCAATGGCTCGGGTAAAATATAACAGAAAGATGTGGATGGCAGGAGGAGGGACACACCGTTTGTCAGAACAGGAGATGGGGCATGAGACTGGAAGGAAACAAAATGAATGAATGGTAGCACATGCACGAGCATGGAGCGGCCAGCGCTGTGCCGATGCTGTATATCGTCCGGCGGAGACAAGTGGGCTCCACCAGCACATGCTGGAAAAGCGGCTAAAGTTGCAAGGTATACTTGGCGTTTCAAAGCGGTGGGGCGGGACATGCAGAGATGCGATAGCACATAATACGGCGAGGTCGAGAGAAGAGACGCTTGAAGATCCGACACAGCGAGATGAATCGACGGGGAGGAGTATGCGTGCAAGATGAAGTTGCGGGAATACAACGAGCGCGCCTTGGAAACGTCACGTGAGCGGCGAAAGACATCGCCGGCCTATCTCTATTATACCCAGGATGGGGGGGGGCATCCTATCCATGTCAACTGTTTGCAGCCCCCTTTTGGCTGTGGGGTTTTTTCACCCTTGCGAGTCTTTTCCTCGCATGTGGCAAGTCACCACCATCAATGCCCACAGCATGCTCCATGCCCCCCCATCCCGGGTTTAATATAGACAGGACAAGGTCGATAGGATGCCCCCCCCCCCCCCATCCTACTTATAATATAGATAGGCAAAGAGGCAGAAGGTCAAGGAGAATGAAGATCCACCGACGCAATGTGCTAGTTCTGCGCTCGAGTTGTTGTTGTATGGTGGCCTCCGCAGTCACGTTATCGGCGCGCTCATCACGAACGATTCCATCGAGCTATTGTACTACGACCGCTCCATCATTGTTAAATCCGAATCTTTCAACTTCGTGGAGGACACTGCGCGGTTTATCACTATGCTCGATGGCGTCGCAGGTTTGGGGGATTCTCGCTGGGGTTATCATCCTCTTGTGAAAGCACCAGAACCTACCGCGATCCTCCCCCAAGGAGTGTTAACTGACCCTTTCGGTGGTTCCATCATCAAGTTGAACGATGGACGATCGCTGAAGTTGGGAGACACGATATTCCAGTCCCATGGGATCATCGGGCGCGGCACTTGCGTCTCCCAGGCCACGATGGACTTGAAAGATGTAATTGTGAAGTGGAGTTGGCCGGCAACGACCAGAACGCCCGAGGCCAATATCGTCGAGAAAGCCAACGTCTTGGCGATCGAACTTGGTGATCCCTGGGTTCTCAACCACCTCCCGAAGATCCGACACAGCGAAGCGAGAGAATTCGACCAGAGTTCTCCTCAGCAGCAGCTCTCTAAACACCTTGGGAAGGAGTACGAACTCCAGGTTCTACGCATCGTAGTTCAGGAAACACTCCATCCGATCACGGAGCTGACGACTGCGGCCGAATTGGGGGAAGCATTTCGCGGGATATTCAGATGTACGCTGTCCTTTCAAATTGATTATGTCTTTCGTTGGAATCTTACTCACCGGCAGGCTACCGATGGTTATATGAGCAGCCCCGGATTATGCATCGCGACATCAGCCTCAATAACTTGATGTATCGCGGGATAGATGGGAGATCTACGGCGTCCTGAACGATTTCGATTTATCGGTCGTCTTGGATGGGGACTCTCACTCAACATCGAAGCAGCGCACCGGAACCGAGCCTTATATGGCACGAGACCTTCTTGTGCTTGGTGCTCCTCCAGCTCATATCTATCGATTTGACCTCGAATCGCTCTTCTACGTCATGATATTTGTCGCATATCACTATCACGACGGGAAGGAGATCGCAAACGCGCCCTTCAAGGTGTGGGAGTATCTCGGAACAGAAGCTCTGCTCGACAAGAAACAGTCATTCTTCTCGGATGCCCTTCCCAAAGCCAACCTCGAGCTTCCTCGGCCTCAACAACCTGATGGGGTCCCTGTTTTTGATGTTCAGGGATGGCTATAATGCCCGGAACGACGCAACTATGTTCGGCCAGAACATTGACAACAATACACTTGGGGGTAGGGTCACCTTTGATACATTCGCGGCTATCTTGGAGGCCAACTTACCATCTTTGAGTTGAATTCTTGCAGTGTTCGTTACATTTTCTTATAATCTACAAGAGGTTTTGCATGTTTGTTATTTGTGAAATCTGATGTCGAGAAAATAAGTGCGTCGAGATTCCAGGCCTTTCGTGAGCGATCCTCGGCTGCCTGAAAACTTCCAGGTAACAAGTCTGGAAATTGGAATATATTTGCCAGACATAGCCCGGCCCAAATTCGCCGAGCTCTCGAGACGAGTACCGTGAATCATACGGTCACGCTCCGAAAGACCAACCGCCATGTTGCCCCAAGTACTTCCGAAGGCAATGACACCCAAGTCCCTGCTAGACTTTACGCTATCCCCGAAAGCTGCCCGCGCCCTTCGACAACGAAACCCTTGGAGGCAACGTCACCTTGAATAAACATGAGGCCATCTTTGGACGACTCGGAGGAGGTATCAATTTCAAGGGGCGGCTGATAAGAGTGCTGGCTTCCAACTCGGATGTTTGAACGGGAAGATCACGCTAGGTTGATCCTTGAGGCGAGTTGACGATGCGGAAAGAACATGGTCGAGACGGAATGAGGATCGATTGACAAGACATGATATAGATAAGAATTGTGGGGCATAAAATTTGACGTGCAGGGACCAAAGTAGATACAAACATAGTAATGAAGGAGACGCGACATATACAAGCTGAACGAGATAAACAGAAAGCGAGGCGCACGCGGTGAATGACATATAGTTGAAGAGAGAAGGAGGGAAGTAACACAAGATATATGTGTAAGGTAAAGTAAAGGGGCGAAGGGAGATAAGAAAGAGAATAAATGAAGGACCCAAAAAACTGGGCGCGCGGGTCAGTTATCCTCGGTGAGAACGCTCCGCACGCCGCCGCTCTGGGTCCGCCCCCAATCGCGGGCACGCGCCGTGTGCTCCGCTGCCCAGCTCTACCGCCCCTACGTGGCGAGGACCGTCACGTTCCGCTACCGCAACGCCGGCGTCGCGGGCGCGGCTGCAGGCGTCTTCCCCGGACACTGGGAAAGGTAGTGCACGCTGGGCACCGGCACCGCCTTCTCCCCCCGCCCCTTCCCCTTTCCCTTCGACGCGGACGTCTTCTTGCTTGGCGCGGGCGGTGGCGACGCTACAACGGGGTCGACCCAGTCGTCCTCAATTTCTACTTCGCTGCCCGCGTCGACGAAACCATCGTCGCCCCCGAGGTCGGGGTACGCGACGGCGCCCTTGCCCGCGGTCGGAGGTGCGCCGCCGATGTCGAAGCGCGCGCCGGGCAGTGGTGTAAGGGGCGCGACGGAATCCCCTCCGCGTCGACCTCCTCGCTGCGTGCGCAACTGCTCGCGGCGGAGGTGGAGTTTAGAGAGTTTGAAGGTGCGTAGTGTAAGAAGTCGAGGCTGCGGTGTGCAGCGTGTGGGAGATGGTGTGCGAGGAGTTCGAGACAGCGTGCGAAGCGCTCGAGACGTCGCCGTCGTCGACGCCCGCATCCTCCACCTCCTCGGGGTCCGAGACACTCTCGAGCCCCATCTCGGCGTCATCGGTCTGCGCCGGGCCATGTCAGGGGGCTCATCTTGAATGGCAAAGATTGTCCGAGGTAGCTGTAGGAGTATGTCAGTACATGCGTTGAGGGCGAGAAGGAAGAAGACGGCCAAGGCGTAGGGAGAAGCAGGAGAAGGAAATGAAAACAAGGAGAAAGAACGTACCTCGCTAACCTCATCCTCAAATCTACCCACTCCGCCTCATCCCGACATACAAACCCGATGAGTATGCTCGGGTCGAGCCTGGACAGCGACATCTTGCTCACACGCTTGCAATGGAACGTACATAGCACCGCCGAGCAATGCGCGCGCACGAAGAGCGCCGCCTCCGCGGGCGTGAGATGCGCGTCTGCGGGCGGCGGCGCGTCAACGAGCGGGGAGTCGTCCGGAGTCCTGCGTGGCGTGCGGTGGGCGCAAGGCGGGGGTGTACACGAGCTCGTCCTCCGTCATCGGTGTGTGCCCGTGCCCGCGCCCGGAGACAAACTCGGGACTCATTGAGCCAGCAGGAGCAAGACGGGGCGATCCCCCCACGCACGCGTCTCGGGTTGTGCGTGCTTCCCCTCTTCCCGTGTCCGTGGCGTGGGACGAGGAGTACACCGATCCGTGCCCGGCGGAAGTGATGGAGGCGGGCGAGCGGTGCCCGTGCAGGTGCGCCGAGGAGGCGTGGAGTTGAAGTGCGGAGAGGGCAGCGGGCGAATGTGAGGTGGCGAAGACTTCCGTTTGGTACAGCGTGCCGTCGGTGGCGACGGAAACGCCCATGCGCACGCGGGGAACGCATCGACGAGCATTCTGGGGAGAGTATTAGCGCGCTATTATTCGGATGGAGGAGTAACGAAAATAAGACACAAAGAAGCGGGTAGCGAGAAGAGGGAAGGGGAGGGGAGGAGTCAAGCAGGAGACATTAGTATGTGTGTATGAAACGAAGGGAGAAGGGGAATAGGAAGGCAGGGAAGATGTCGTCGCCGACAAACGAGTCGACGCCGCCAAACAGATGCGGGCCACCGGCGACGAAGGACGAGGGAGAGGAAGGGAAGACACCTATAATGCTCGTCCTATTGACGCGGGGCGTGGGCGAGGCGAAGGGAGTACGAAAAAGGAAGGAGATGTGCGAATAAGCGCCCGTACGTAATCCGCCGTCACCGCCAGCAAAGCAGCGAAGACGGCGAGTCACATCCAGGCACCAGTGAGGGAGGAGAGGCGGGGAGGAATGATCGGAATGGAGGAACAGGAGAGGAAGCGGGGAAACGGGAGCCGAGGATGGGAAAAGAAATAAGAGATATGTGCGTGTGCGGAAGGTACGGCGGGGAGTGAGACGAGAACGACGAACAAGAAGGGGGAAAGGTACGAAGGGAGGAGAGGCAGGCAGGTACGTACACGGTGGAGAAGGCGGGCCAACGAAGATATGTATAGAAAATGTCCGAGAACGGGACGTCGAAAGGATGACGAAAAGAGAAAAGAAAGAAACGTAAAGCTAAGCCAATACACACCTGACAGCGCCTGCAGCCGCACTGGGCCCAAACCATATCCCTACATCCTTCCCCGCGGACTCGCACGCGAGCGCCATGCGGGGCACGCCGAAGGGCGCGGCGGCGTGTCGAAAAACCGGGAGAGGAGCCGCTCGTGCGCGCCGAACGCGGCAGGCGTCGGTGGTGGGAAAGGCGGGATGGCGTGCGTCGGATCTGGGGAGAGATAAGTCAGCGGAGAAATATGAGGTGAAAGAAAGATAAAGAGGGAGAGTAGAAAGGACGGCGCGCACGAAGTAGCCGGAGACAGAATGGGAAACAAATCCGCCCGCGGCATTGAGCGCGAGACGCTGCACGGCGCAGACGCCCGCAACCGTGCGCGCGCCGACGAAACGGGAAGCACAAATCCCCAAAAAAAGAATAGAAAAAAATGCCACTCACCCCCAAACTCATCGCAAGCAAACTCTGCGCCATCCTTAACATACACCCCCACCCCACATCGCTCCTCCACCCCTTCATCCCGCCGAGCGCCGACCACCGCTTCCGGCTCGTCCCGCTCGTGCTGCTCGAATGCGACTGCTGCGACTGCTGCGACGACGTGCTGCTTGCTTGTGAGTGCGCTGACGACATGTGCGTGAGCGAGGAGTGCCCCACGGAGGAAGAGGAGTCGTTTCTGGCCGGCGAGTGCCCTGCCCGGGCGCCGCGTGCGAGTTGGAGGCGGAGGCGAAGGGGGAGCCGGCGCAAGGGGCGATAAGGGCGCGGGAGCGACGCGGAGCGACGGCAGGTGACGCATCGGCTCGAAGCCCGCGCGACACGTGCACCACACCTGCACGTGAAACGCCGCGTGGAAGGCGGCGGGCCACGGCCCCGGGTCTGGCGGCGCAGCGGGGGTCGGAGGGGGAGGACGAGTGCCGGTGGTGTTTCCCCGACGTCGAGTGTGATGTGAAGTGGACGTAGACGCCACCGCCGCAACGCGCCCTCGTCCTCCGGCCCATTAACCAAATATCCGCCGTGCTGCGATCGGGCGCGGCGTCCTCGTCCAAAAGGCAGCGCACGGCCTTGTCAAGGAGACTCGTCTTGCTCCCGCCATCGCTTTCCCCTTCACGTCGAGGTGGACAAGGCGATGCGCTCGCGGTGCTCACGCTGTGGCTGAGCGCGCCGCCAACAGTCCCGCGAGCGACAAGTCGCTCGTGCTGCCTGCCAGGTGCGCAAACCACCCGCTAAGTCTCGCTGCTAATGGCCCTCGGCGCCCAGCCGCGAGGGGGTGCGTTGTAACTGCAGCGTCTGCCCGGGGCCGTAGTCACTGTGCCCCGTGGACGATGGCAGCGTGCTCTGCGAGAATGAAAAGCGGTACGACAACGGGGATGCGGTACCCTCGTGCAGCGTCAGCAGCTCCGCCGCGCTCGGTGCCGCGCGCTCTGCTTCGCGGATGCGTGTCGCTCGCGCTCCTTCAGCTCGCTGGCGGCGCTGTCTTTGCTGCTAGAACCGGAGGCCGAGGAGCGCCCGCTGCGCCGCGTGCTGCCGGAGGAGGACGTAGAGTGCGAGGTAGCGGAGGCGGAGGTCGAGTGTGAGTGCGAGGTGGAGGCGGAGGAGGACGCGGCGGTCGACGGAGAGGGACTGGAACGGTCGCGCTAGAGTGGGGATTGGAGGAATCGCGGTAACTTGGAGGCGGGCGTCTGCGGAGAGGTTGGCGCCGGCGAACTGCTAGTTGGGCCCGTGGATGTGGTAGTCGGCGAGGACGGACTAGGCTGGCGGGATGCGCCAGTCATACTTGATGTCTGTGGGCTAGGCGCAGCGGTGATAGTACCCGTCGCAGAATTCTGGGGCTATTCCGTTGCGCGGAGGCGCGTTTAGACGACAGAGGCATCCCTAGTTCTGGGGGCGTAATCTGATTGTCAGCGATAATGCCACCAACGATGCTGCCAGAGAAGAAGCAGCGGAAGAGAGACAGGAGGAGTAGTGTGGTGGGCGATCGAACGAGAAGACAGGATGAAGGATTTGGTTGGAGGGGATTAAGGAAGGCGTGTCGTGTCGTATCGTAGCTCCGGAGCGGAGAGGAATAGAAAAGGGAGGGAAAGGAAGGAAAGATTAAGAAAGGAATAGAGGAATGAAGCACACACCTAATCCCTAAGCCCCCTTAAGCCAGAGCCAGCCGGCGGGCGCGACTGGAATGGATGTGCGGTGTGATGAAGAACGAAGCCGTATGTCCGTGTTTGCCAAAGTCGTGGAGCGGATCTCGGCCCGATCGCCTTCTCATTACTTAACGACAACTTCCACTTCACTTGCTCTACTTGGGTGGCTTAGAGCTTCCATACCTTTTAACTCCCAATCCTACACCAGGACTCTTACCCGCTCCGAAATGAAATTCCCGATGGGATTGAATCCTCGAAACGTGGCCGAATTTGCATACAACGCCACTTCGCGAGGATTTGTGCTGCTGTTTGAAACGCCGAGAGCCTGAGCGCTGAGCTCTGAGGAATCCAGCCGGGACTGTAACCAATACTTGCTTCATCCAAACCCGGTGTCTTCCTCCAGTTTTCCCTCGTCCCGCGCCTCGTGTGTCTCGCGTGCCTCTTCAAACTTTGGCGCTCCCTTGGTTACCTACGGTATGTATCGTCTCTGGCGCATGCTCCTCGGCGCGGGCGCTGGCTCTGGGAATCTTTGGGCTGTGTTTGCTTCCCGCCGGCACTCGTCCTGAATCCGCACACGCATTTCCTTTTTCAATATAAGTACTGCTCCGAAAAAACTTCATCTGCTGAGGCCTCTAACTCGGGACTCGGAACTCCGAACTAGGTATGCCCACACACTGCGCCCACGCTGTGCTTCCTTTATCAGGCGCCTGCGTTGCGATCCGTATCCGCACCATGTCGATCTGCGTTGGCGCACTCATCTATTGCTGATGTGGATCTCACGCATGGCAAGCTGCAGCGGAATCCGTGACGCTGCTCTTGCACACCGCACAGCTCCTGTGTTCGCGCTGTCTTTGATGTCGTCGCGCATCTTAGATCCGGCGCCCGACTCTGCGCGGAGTCAGAGTTGCCTCGCGCTCGCTCGGGGTTCAAAGGTAAGAGCAGTTTTTATCTCAATAGAAAATCAACGACTGCTGAAGCTCGTTAGCTTTGCCCTGATAGAATGAATCCCGAGAGCACGCCAAGCTTCAGAATTCCTCTTTGTGCTCGTTTAATTTCCCAGTGCTGTTCTTACCATTTAATCTGAGTTCTTTCTTTGTTCACGACGCTTGCTGCCGCAGGACAATCAGCCACGCGTCTGGGATCGCGTCGGCGGTTGTGGACGAGAGGACTCAGTGATAAAGGGGGACGCATCTGAACAGGGAGTCTGAGGAGCAATTACTCATTTATTTCAGGGGCTATGTTATGTGAACCTACATTCCTCGGTTCGTGCCCGGCTGTGCGGTAAGGAAACAATGCCCGCCCATGCGACTGACGAGAAACATCCTTGGGAGTCAGACTCCGCTGTCGACGAATGTGTGTTGTAGGGAGGTAGTAGTACATTTGAGTTGGAGCGCGTGAGATTCAAATTATATCGACCCACGGTGTGCTGTAAGTTTCGACATAGCCGGCTTTGGGAGTCACTGAGACATTGACTCTCTAAATGAAGCCCCGCGCGTCATTTCTGACTGCCGTTCGCTGAGGAAAGCAGAGAGACGGAAGCGGCGGCTGTTGCCGCCATACGGCGGTGTACAAGAAGCACAGTTTCATAAGGAATCTGGTTAATTTCACTGTTGCTGTCGGGTGATCCAACCGGTGTGTGTAGCACAGGAGTGACTGGGCGTCCAGGCCAGGGTGATCGCGTGAACATCAGTACAGTGTATTCCGCTTGGTTGAGGCTTCGGGAGAGCCTAGCAAACGGATAGAGTACATGCCAGTATCTATCACTATTTATACTGTAGCTAAGTTCTAGAATATTCTACTGACTACTGGGATTACTCATATCTTAAGCAGATGCCTCGAATCAGTACATATGCGCATCTTTGCCATCACGTCAATTCAACTTTTTCTGAACCACGTTCTTTGCTTCAGTGCCTTGGATCCGGCCATGCTGGATTTGTTACTCTTTTTCCTCAAAATGACGAGGCCGATTAACCGTTCTTTAAGATTTTGCTCCTTCGGCGGTGCTCATCACTTTGTACCTGTTGGTTCCTTTCTCCATACAGCTTAACTGATCTTTGCGCAATCTCTTTCATCTGTGCTTCTCCCGAACTTCTTCCTGCCACGAGTGAATTCATTTCCTTTTTTCATTGGCGCCAGACTACGGAATGGTCCCATGATCCGCTACGGACCACGCCTTTTATTTTATTTTCTCTGCGTCGCCCTACTTTGTCTTTCTCCTTTCGCAAGCTGGCTATCTCCTTTTGCTTTCCTTTGCTCGTCTGGTGCTAACCCCTTCTGTCCTGAAATTTCTGTCTTTTCCAACACGACCTTTTCATTTCCGACAAAACAGCTGACCCGCCGTACTTCTTTCTCGACTGGCCGCAGCGGATCGCAGTTGCTGCAGCCTACGGCACAGTGTGAATTTATACGTCTTGCCGTGAGGCCACGTAGTCCTTCCGACAAAATCCCTGGCATATAAATGCTGCCCTGCTCTACTTTATGATGCTGTTCTTTCGCCCACTCTGCTCCTCTCCAAATTCAATCCTGGATCCGATCAGATTTCTCACCTGTTCTGTCAAGTACTCGGATTCAAGCTATCTGCTGGTTACGCTTTGGTTATCTCCATCCCGGCGCAGGTGTATTCAATGCCATTCTCAGTCCATTCGAGTCTTCCTTCCTGTTGCCACTGTTCCTTCCTAATTCCAGGGTTGTGTGATGGGATCGTCGCCTCTTTTGCTCTTGGAAACTCTCGTTATTGTACGCTCTCCCTCTCCTGGGCTGTGGTTATCGATATTCCTGTCTTTTTTATTTTGACTCTGTTCACGCACCCGTGTGTCTTGCCTCTGCCAATCACCCCTGAAAACTCCTTGATGCAGCACTGTCTACCGCTTGATATTGTGATATATTGTGATCGTGCCAGTCTTCTGTACTCTCGCGCATCCCTGATGTACAATAAACCTCCCTCTTCATCTCAAAACAATTCTGTGGTGGCCCCTATTTCTGGGAAGAAATCAACAGCGGCACGAGATTGAAGTTCACCTCTCATCCCGTTGCTTTTTTAAGTACTCACACAGGGAAATCTTGATCATATTTGCGCCTCCATTTGTTTTGCACTCCTGCATCCCAGAGCGAAGCGGAGGGTCATCTTGTCAGCATTTAACTTTGAGAACCCCGGCACATTGCGTGCCGCTCTTCCCATAACAGTCACACCGACTCACACGACCCATGGTCGCGCGCTCAAGACCCGCTCAAAAGGAACAGCTGTCTGATCTTCCTTCGTTTCTTTCCCCACCATCATCCCTCATTTAGCAGCCTTCCTCCACGCTTCAATATAGTGGCTACCCGCCTTCTTGGTATACAGCAAGCCTTCCACAAGATCTCCGCATCAAGACCGAGGACAACACAGCGCTCAATCGGTACTCCACTTGATGTTTCTGCGCTGCAATAATCCTGGCATCCGGCCCCATACTCTCTCCATCAATATATGCAGTACTAAGTGGATGTTGGATCAAGCCCTTCACATGCCCAGTGAGCGTCAAGACCGAGGACAACACGTTCAATTCCAACTCCACTGACTCTTGGTGTACCCCTTCCCTATCATCTCGCAATCTAGCAACTCTTGCCGTTTCAATACAGGGATCAAAGGCTGTCTGAACAAGTCCTCCGCACTACCGACCTCCTTCCCTTGATCTTCACTTCCCGACTCGCTCCCCGCATCTCACTGCCTTGGCACCTGCGCACGCGACACCCGCAAGTACTACGTATGTACTTACCTTCTCTTCTGCGTTACATAGGTACGACCCGATGCAGTGTGTCCCGCCGCACGCCCCCAAATGAAGGAAGGGAAATCATGTGTGTAAGTACGCACTTCCAGCTCGTCGGTCACTGCTCACTCACCCGCGCTTGCATCTAACTCATCACGCTGGTGTGCAGAAGCACATCAAGCGCCAAGTACCGATTCGAGCGCTGTGTCGGGCGCTCAGGAGAATTTCCCTTCAGTTTTCGCAGTTTTCATTCTCTACAGGATGAATCGAGAGTACGAGGTATTTCGTATTGACTCATGATCAGCTAACTAGGCTGGCACTGGTTCAATGGTAAGCCTGCCAGTGCGTTCATCTGCATTTAGGTTGATGCTCAAAGCCCCAACATCTAGCTGGCGTTTTCCAAAATGTCCCGCGGCCGACAATAACTGATAATCTGCTTAACCCTATAGATAAACATTGTTTGATTCTAAAACCAGTAAATGACATTCGTAGTGTATGCACTCGCGCTTCCAGCCGAAGCGAAGCGAAGGCATATTGTGTAGCCACAGTACTTTTGGTCCATAATGTGAGAAATTTAATTTTTAAAATTGAAAGTTTCATGTGCCTACGCCGGAGCGAAGCGAAGGCATGTCTTGTGGTGAGTAATAACCAACTGGAATCCTCCACAATATATACACTTCTGCAACAATTCAGCCAGCCTCTGTCCAGGCTGCAGTAAAGAAAAGTCCAACAATGATATCTCATGAACCAGACCTAATTTATTGGACACTTGAAGAACATGTCAGGTCACACAGCGGGCAAATGCCATGGCCACGGCTTCATGGCATTTGATCGGCGTAGGACCGACACTTGCCATGGTGTTTGCCAGGCATTGCACATTTTCCCTTTGTGCTTTTATTATTTAGATGCTGGCTTTGTCCTGGCGATTTGATTGATCTCTTGATTGAACCTCGTGCCGCCGTGGCATCGGCGGTACGCTACAAGCTGCTGCGTCGAGGCGGCGTCGAGTACTGCATGGCATGGATTGCTCCACATAGTCGGCTGAAGTGCATGCACAGATAGACATGCTTCGAGCACTCCGGAGAGTACTCAGCTGGGGAATGCGTGTGGGCATGGACTTGACTGCTGCCCTCGTGCAGAAGTGCATGCTGTGGTGTGGGCTTTTCAATACAAGCACGAGACTGGTTCCGTCTTTAGTGTACATCCCTGGCATCCTCCTCTACTGTCCTTGGTGTGTATCTACACTTGTTGATATCCACCCCTACTTAATTGAAAACTCTTCTCCTCCTGATCACAAGCAACAATGGCTCAACCTCCGGTGGATCCTGTGTCGGGACTTGGATTCGAGTCGCACCATGAATAAATGTACTTGAATTGGGTCAGTACCTGACAGCACGAGGTTCATTCAAGAGATCAATCAAATTTCAAGGACAAAGCCGGCATCTAAATAATAAAGATCAAAGGGAAACTGTGCAATGCCTGGCAAACACCATGGCAAGTGTTGGTCCTACGCCGATCAAATGCCATGAAGCCACGGCCATGGCATTTGCCCGCTGTGTCAGTTCCACCTGAGCGAGCTACTACTTGGGGGTAGAGGGCCGTGGCTGTGCCCGGCAGGATCTCGTACTTATCTTTTTTCCCATCATGCCGATTATGCTGCTTAGTAAGCTGGCCATCCTAAATCCACCTGGACATACACGGCAAACCCGGAAGTCATCAGAATCCAACGATCTGCCAAACTGTTGGAATCCAATGTAAATTGATTGCCGAAAATATTGTTTTTTTTTAATCAAGCCCACTTCTTGCATTCAAAAACGATGAAATAGAGTGTATTTGCACCGCCCATTTTCTTTTCGCCATCACCCGTCGTTTTAACCGACCCAAATGATTGATGTGATTTCGATGAGGCCCAGGCAGACCAGGCTGTGTATTTACTTCGGCAAGTCCAGGGCAATATTGAAAATTTACTGGGGGACTTGGAAGGAGGTATATACTAGACTTATTAATGTTCGTACCCTCTGAATGAGCCTACGGGCAGGCATGGGACGCGACAATCTTAGCCGAGTCACGCCTGCCATATTCAGTCACGCATCGGAAGTAACGATCAAGAAAAGTGGATTTCCGACTTGCTGGAAAGCAATGCTCAAGGACGGAGACGGTGTCAAGCGAGAGGCAACATTCACCGTAGTGGGTGCACTGTCGGATATGGACTTGCCGCCTGTGAAAAAGAACAAGTAAGGTGTATATTCAGGTGCACAATGCATAGCAACTGATCATCAGGACAGATTGTCAGCCAGGAACGTTAACTATATCAGACAACATGCATCTATTGTCGGCTTCGACACTGAAACCTTCAATAAAGCCATTCAGAGCATTTTCAATATTGCATACCACGTGGAGCTCACTTTCGACGAGGCGGACGTAATGCCTTGGGAACGTACTGCCATCAAGGATGAAGCCGCTGGACAGCCACTTGATGCAGCGTGTCGCTATTTTACTTTCGCCAAGGTTGCGCAAGCAGATCAGCTGGCAGAGTTTCACTGCAAAGTTGACCCCTGCCAAAGTTCTTGGAAAAATGCTAGGTAAAGGAATCTTACACTGCATCGACAATGAAGTGTCATATCTCACGCTAGACAGCAAGAGGTGAGTGCAGTATACTCAATTAGGCACATAAACTGACAGCTAACAGGCTATTGAACAAGGACCTGTCGGGGTTTAGGATCGGAGATATTGTCGAGTTAGGGTTCTCCGTGGTTGCCTTCAAAGGGCCAAGGGACTCGAGGAATGTGGTTAAATTGTTAATGTGTTCTTTGACTTTCTTGGATGGAACTATAACCAGGGTGAGCAAGCACTACAAATAATTAGCCCGGTAAACTCACAACTATGTAACAGACCGCTCGCGTTGCGCAAAACATGGACAAGGGTAAGATGCCCACAATGGTCAAGTATGAGAAGCCGAAGCAAAACACAAAGAAAAGGGTGGCTTATGAAGACGAGGACAGCGAGGATGAAATGGTCGGATCGGCTAGAAAGAAACTGCAGAGGTTGACCATGGAGGACATGGAAGAAGTAGGAACCGCGTAGAGTAAAGCTGGAGAGACTCGGAATTGAATGGACATATGCTATTATGTAGCTGATGCCACATATACTGATTGCCGTATGGATTGAGAAGGCGGTGGACATTCGGCTTTTGACACTGCTCGTTTCGGCCGAAAGCTGTGGAGAGCCGGCAATACCAGGGAAAAGAGACAGAAGTAAATAAAAATAGCACAGCCCTAGGTCACACAGCTGCTAAAGAGGCAAGGAAAAAGAGAATGAAGTATAGGGACAGCCACTAAATAAGTCAGGCACAGCCACTAAGGAGACTATCTTAAAAAATCGGAGACAAGTAAAATAGGGAGACTTTTAGCCCCTCGGAAGAATGAAAAGAACGAGTATTATGTAAACATAAGTACTCGTAATCCGATGACTAAAGGGCCTGTTAGGTAGGTTATTTAGTAGTAGTATAACATACCTACAAGACCGAGTAGGAGCCGTAGGCGTTGAAGGCTAGGCTTCTATTATGTCATGCCTGCTAGGCGTGCCTGCGGGCCTGCTCGGGCATTCACGCCGACTTCATGGCATCTCCCGACTTATTCCCACGCATGTGTTTTGGGGCCGGCCGCCTTCCCACTCACTTGCTGGTTTTTAATTTGTCCCCAGCCTCTAAATTGTCGCCCAGCCCCAGGAATAGTACATAATATACTCATGTTGCTTCTCCCTTCAAAACCTCGGTGTAACAATGGCGGCAAGCCCATATTGGCAGGCATGTCGGAGGCCGTCGGTTTCGCAGCAACCGGGCCCTTGGAACGATCCCTTTGCATCATCCATTCCTTCAGGGAGAATTACATGAGTGTACGAGGCCTCGCTGAGTGTATATAAAATGTAGATATCCATTTGTAGCAATGATGGGATCCACGGTGGCCTCCGATTTGGCGCCAAACATGTTGAATTAGAGTCAGGAATCAAGATTCCAAAGGAAATCCAACCGAAGTGGTCTGATTTACCTAAGGCATGTCACGAGTGCGGGTCACCCGCGAGTCATCGCGGGTTGACCCGTGAAAATACTCGTGGGAAACTTGACCCGCGGGTTCGGGTACCCGTCGCCACGGGTCATCACGGATCCGAGTAGTAATTTTTTTGAGAACGAGGTATACTCGTGAGTTTCAAAGTACTTTTAATCATGTACTTTGAGCTAAAAAATGGCACAATGAGAGCAATACTCGTGAGTTGATCCGTGAGAAACCCGTGACCCGCAGGTCAAGTACTCGTGAAGGCGGGTTTCCCACGGATCCGAGTACGGCCTTGGACGACGCAAGTACTCGTGGTCACGGATCCGGGTCACTCGCGGGTTAACTTGTGACATGCCTTAGATTTACCGTGGTGAAACTTGAATCACCATTGAAATATCATCTGAACTGTCCTTACACTTTTCAGCCGAAAACTTGGGGGCACGTTGAGGAACAAACATCTGTGCATTCTCAACCAGAGGCGTGGTCCGCCCTTTCTGAGTGTCGGGTCCCGGATCCCACCTTAGCCCAAGCAGCACCAACAACGGCGGACAACGGAACCTGTGGGTGACTCACATAATAATAATCCAGCAAATTCAAGTCTCAACGCCCATCCGAAAATACACGAACACACAGTTTCACCTTGTAACCTATATTGGTTGCACTTCTTGGTAGGTTAAGGCTTGTTGACGCTACTCAATTAAATCAACAAGATTGGAACAAAACACTATAGATGAGATGTTCAACTCACGACATTTATTCATTCTTTCCAAAGGCGTCAAGGCACCGGAACTAGACTTCATTTGGAATATTGCACTCCTTGAATGGTTGTTGGCGTACTCGGGGCCGTCCGACGAACATCTCACACACTCAGGCCCACAGCACGTCTCTGTCGTCACCAGCATTCACACTGAGACCGCATAAGCAAACTGGCCCTAGTCAAGACACCAGAACTGCACGTTGTTTCAAATGTTGAATCTGTCTTGGCCGGCGTTCACACTAAGTGTGCTGAGGTGAATGGTATATAAGCTTGTGGTAGCTTGTAGTATGGCTATTGGATCATCCGACTCCTCCAACAACCCCACGGCAATAACAATGGTTCAGCTCTCCACTGTCTTCATGACTCTCTGTGCTGCTGCCTGCGCTCTCTCCAGTTCTGGTGGGCATCTCTCGCAGATTGCATGTTCCTTGACATTAATATTCCTTCATTCAGTGCCTGCGAAACGCTAGACCACTGTCCCGCAGTGCACCGTGGACACCGTTCAATACCTCTTCCGGGTGAACACCGTCGGAGGCGTACTCCAATCGTCCCGCAACACCATTCCCAGCACCAAAGTTTTGGCAGTTGTCGGGATCCTACTGAGCAATACCTGACCAGTAAGTAGCAATTTAAGACCCGCCCCCCCCCCCCCCCCCAGTTTTTTGTGCGATGCTTGATAGGAATTGGGTCTGCACAAAACAGATTTGACAGTCAACACTATCCTTATGGATGCACGAGCCCATGCATGGTTCGATAACTACCGTTTCGGCATCTGGCCAGTGGAGGAAAAGGGAAGTTGGTACGGCAAGATATTTCGGTTCGAGCAGGGCAGGTGCGACGTGGATGGGGAATGGCTGCTCCCAGCGGTGTGCCCGGCTAGATTTCCACATCCAGATTATGGACAGCCAGAGACAAGTGAGCAGCGTGAGGTGTGCGAGAGGGACGAGAAAGAGCAGGAGGAGGACAAGTCTAAAAGGAACTGCTCAAGGTGCACTTTGAAACATGCCTCCACTGGCATGTCAAGGGCATGGGATGGGACAAGTAAACTTGAAAATGAAACAGCTATCTTTTTTAGGAAATGCATTACTAGCCTGAGAGAAATTATCTATGCTGTGTTATACCATTGGTCAACTGGAGTTCTGCAAGAGATGCTTGTTTAATCAAGCCCAGGTTATCTCTTTCTGTACCATACAACAACACCGTCATCACAACTCATTTCGGGGAAAATTTAAATGCCAGTGAGGATTGACCACGGTTGCGCACAAAGAGTCACGTGGGTGGATTCCTGCGGTAATAAAATCCCGTGGATCAAGCCAAATGGGTCATATTCAACCAGAAACGAAAGCACACCAGAAAGAGGGTGCAGTGGAGAGCCGCGGACAGTGACTTGCAGGGCGTATTTTCTATACAAGTTAACTGAGAGCACAATGAAAAATATGGAGATACTTATGTTGTAGTCCAATGACCTGCGGGAACAGACATCAAACGGTGAGATCAGTTCAATATTTCCCTTTTGGGAGGCTAGGCGTTAGTGGCCCAATCCGGAAAGTGGGTGTTAAAAACAGGGCGCGTGGAGAGCGAGAGATCAGGCTGCAGAGCTTATAAACGAGTTTCAGGGGTAGAAAACTTCGGGAGGAAATAGAATGTAAAACAAATCGGGGCGCAGGACTCACCACGACAAAAACACACTATCTAAGGTGTTTCCATAAGAACAATGCACAACTCGAGAACGAGTCCATAGATTGTCGCGCGCAGCGGCTCAATAAGATGGGTATGTGCTTACCCTGTAGGGAAAGAACAGCTTACTCACGTCGCAAAATTAACGAGTCAGAGAGGCGGCCCGCAAGTTGAGTGACACCACATCAAAATAAGGGGTTTACATAAGAATAATGCACGACTCGGGAACGAGTTCATACATTGTCCGGCGAAATTGCTAAATATGATGGAGAGACGTGTTCCTTGTTGGGAAAAAATACCTTACCCATGTCGCCAAATTAACGAGCCACCGTTCGATGCAAAATCGCCTTTTTAGGGAATTTTCATCAATGCATATCTCCATAACCGCTTGGTGGACGGAAATTGCGTGTTGCTCGTTAATACTGCACAATATGTAATTACGCGTCGCAAAAAGCACTAGGAGGTCGCACATCAGGAAACACAGTTTTGATGCAAAATTGCCTTTTTGAGAAAATTCCCTTTATTCATATCTCCATAACCGCTCAGTGGACGGCCATTGTGTGCTGCTCGTTAATACTGTACAATATGCAACTACGTTTCTCAAAAAGCACTAGGAGGTCGCACATCAGGAAACGCAGTTTTGATGCAAAATTGCCTTTTTGAGAAAATTCCCTTTATTCATATCTCAACAACCACTTGGCGCATTGACGTCAAAGTTGGATCATTCGAAAGTCACATTTTACTCCATTAGCTCGCAAAAAAGCGACGCATGTCCAACTCCCAGAAGTGGTCATTCCGCGAAAATTTCCTTTTGAGGCAAAAAAAAACCTCAATACCCGATGATCGGGTGAGCCGATCACTCAACTTTCTATATGTCCATGTAGCCCGCGAACTGGGCAACCGCTCGCAAAAAAAAAACAGGGAATTCTCTTTTTAGAATCCCTAGGGGGGCCTAGGGAAGGTATAAAATGGGTAGGCCAAAATGCACAGCCACTGACTCAGAAGGTCGGAATGCACTGCCACATCGGATTCAGAGGTCTGAATCCCATGGAAGATATATATACTTCATTGACTGTATGCATAATGCATCCACTTCATTGACTGCATGAATAATAATGCATCCACCTCACTCTAGATGAGTTAGAATACACCCAATCCTGTAATGGAAAATTTTGGTCGGATGTGTCCAGTTCAGTTGATGTACTGAGCTGGATGCATGATGCATCTACTAGGCACACCGGAGGAAATCAATTATTGAACGGGAATTGTGATTCATTTCTTGCAATCGGTCCGGATATCTTCTAACATCGCTTCAGCATGCATCGAGGGTTTGATCTCCCAGACAAACTTTACAAACATGGGCAACACCAGCAAATTCAGCAGGGAATTAAAGCTGCTCTTGGATTTTCCCAAGGAAGTCCGCTGGCAACTGCAACTATCTCCTATAATCAGAACAATGATGCCATATTGGAAGTTACTGACGGCAAAGTAAGGCAGCCTATATTTCTTCCGTTCCTGAATAATCCTTGTCAAGGCCATGCCCAGGTGCCGTGTGGATTACGAAACGGGAGACGAATGGGATAAAGGCACCAAATCGTACTCCTCGTATAATATTGCCTACCAACTGCAGGGCATGTGTTTGGATGCTGAACGGTCCAAGTTCTACCCCTTGGAAGTGAGAGTGGGTATGGGGATAAATCTGCACCCAGCGGCAAGTGGCCTATTGCATACTAGTTCCTGAACTGATCGTTTGCCAATGCAAGGGTTCTGAAAAACCACTTCCCCAGATATCTTTCATCAATCGCAATCAAGTATTGATTTGGATTTCAGACCCAACGTCGAAGACACAAATACGTGGAATTGTGGTGCTAATGAATGCCAGTCCGATTGACACGGTCCATTCGAGTTATAGAGCTAACCGGATTGCAGAGTTACCTCGACAACATTCGAACAGAAGAAAAGTTGACCATTAATGAACAGGAAGAGATTGACCTGAAGGCCGGGCCTTTGAACAAACCTCAAAGTTAGTCCATACAAATTTATACCGACCACGGACATCAATTATAGATCTGACCATCATATGTATAGCGAAACAAGAGCAACACAAACTGGGAACCATCTCTCTCTCGATTGCCTGGGTGCAAAATCAACGTGCGACCGGCTCTAATAAATTCGCAGCAGCAGTTCCAGCTTTCATTGCGAAACTCGGTCAACGATCTTCAGCCGCCCCTCCCACATACATACCACCGGATGAGTATTTGGCACGGGGCTGGGATGTTCATAACAATGAGTGGAGAAGTGTTCTGTGGCCTGCTCTGGACAAACATTTTCGAGCAGCTGCTCTCGAGCGGACATCACCTGTTTAGAACATCCGGTGCCAGTGGAAGCAGGCTCAGCAGGCGATAGCAACAAACATACAGCCATAAAGGGAGGAGGACAGATAATTCTGATACAATGATAGCTCCATGATTGTTTTTCTGTGTATACAAGAGCGCTTCGTGCCGCATCACTTTATGACAGTCACATCGAACACGTAGCCTGTTGGACGCTTATAGCGCAATGAGAAGCTCATAAAGCAATAACTGTACGGTTCAGACCAACCACATCAGTCTTTTGACACTTAAATTGGCCAAAATTGAACTGGGGGTTGGTATTAGGATGTAATCTTGTTCAATTCAATACTCCAAGTGGCAAAATATTATGAGAGAAAGGCTGGTTGTTTGCCATCTTGTTATCGGTTGCCTGGCATGAAATTCGGAGGTTGCAAGTGGACGGAGTCTTAACTCATCCAGGTAAAGTCCATTTAGAGTTTGCAATTTGTACCCAATGGCTGAGATCCAACACATTGTTGAGTCGAGATCGGATATCGATGAATAAGACCAGATTTGGATCCCTATCGTTCAACAAAAAATTAGTGTTGAACACTTGGAGTGGACTGCTTTTGAATGAAGAATCACTGCCAGACGATTGGACTTGCGCAAAGGGGGTTTTAGTGGGTATACAGCTGTATACCATGAGAAATCACATTGCTTAATATATTGAGGCTGGAGTCCCACACTTGTAATTACTGTGCATAATGGCATTTCCTCCTGGACATCTTCCCTGGCAACATCTGGTTCACAACTAGAAACACAAGCAGATGGCTTGGAATGCATCTGCTGCCTGAGTATCGTTAGGTTAGACCCAAAATGACCACTTTTATACATTTTTGGCGGATTTGACTGTTTTTTTTGGCTGTTTGTTCCCATTTTGCGGGGGCCACATCACTATGACGTTCCAGACGTTGCATAATTGATTTCAGAAGTTTTTTTTTTGGTTTCCAAAACTTATTTTCTCCAAGTCCCAGAATCCATTGATATTAGATTCACACATACTATGTACATGTGGTATGCCCCTTCCCAAAGGACTAGGGCTAAATCTGCACGGTACATGTGTGGAACGGCGATTGATCATTGTATTGATACGATCAAGATCGGCCCGAAATGCCGGGGGCCTTCTACCCAATGTTCCACCAGAATCTGGCCCGATTCCTTTGAGAGGGGGCATATTACATGGGTACATGGAGTAGGTATGTAATATGCAACTATTCTGAGCTTTCACAAAAGAAAGTTTTCTGCATCTGACACTGGTTGAACATTTCAAGTTTTTTGGTGAAAAAACTAGTGAGAAATGTTTTGAATTTTACAGCAATTTTTCAGTGAAAAACCAGGTGAAAAACTTGTAACTTCTTCATGAATTTTTTGAACTTCAAAACTTTTTCAGCACTTTTTCAGAAATTTTTCACAAGGTTCAAAAAGGTCACCAAAATGTTTCAAGTTTTTCACCTGCTTTTTTGGCGAAAAATTACTGTAAAATTCAAAACATTTTTCACCAAAATTTTCAGTGCAAAACTTGAAATGTTCAACCAGTGTCAACTTATAATCCCTCAACCAATAAAAACACAGACACGGTTGAATAAGAATTCGTTGAGAACGAGCACGAAACAACATTCCCTGCCCCGCACTGGCTATGGGTGAGTCCGGGGTGGATCAACAAGTCATAAATTATCTAACCTCCGTGGTTGTCACAGACTTTGAAGACGTTTCCCGGCAGAGTTGACCTACCTTCTACCCATAAGTATACGACGTCCTTTGACTTGCATCATCATTGGAAGACGAACGAAAGATCACGCACCATGCCTCGTATTTAGTCAGTAGGCAACATGCGGAAGCGTGGATTGAAGGTGGAAGGGTACGTGTCCTGAATATTCGACCCGAATTTAGGTATGACGACGGATATGATATTTTATTTTATTTGATAGATGCTCATCCGGGACGTCAAGTCTTCCAATGGCACTTTGTGAACGACGAACGACTGAGCCTAGAAGGCGCAGAGTCAGACCCGTTCGAGTTAGATCAGTTGGTGGATCCTGTTCAGTTATTTCGAAACCGAAAGCATTCAAATTTCTTCCATCGGAAATCCCCACTCAGACTGGCACTCACTGTTGGATGCCTATCCATATCACTCCAACTTATACAAGCTAGTTGCATTGCAACTCATACATTCTGTACAAATATACAAATATACACATAACATACACATAACGTACATCAGTAAAACTACACATTTGTCTTTGGTGTCTTTGGTGTCTTGGCCAAGACACCAAAGACGCCTAAGACACAATTTTTCCCAAGACGCGCATGTTGGGCTAACTGGGTTCAAAAGTCTTAGATAAGACATCCGTCTTGGGAAAGACGTCCAAGACACACTACGGCTTGGGTAAACTGTGCCTAAAGACATCAAAAGACTCATTGAAAGACCTCATGAGAAGAATAAAGATGTATATTGAATGGTATATAGATGACATTCAGAGAGAGATCTATGGTAATACAATATGGGGGATGGTACCTTGCCCGACGTCCAGTGCACCCACCCAACATCCAGTGCACCCACCCAACACGCCACTGCTACACAGGTCGCACACCACACCGTCATCACAAACACATGAACTGACACCATCCTGTGGGGCGGGGCGGAGGGGATACGATGGGTGTGGCATGGGGCATTGTCGGCGCTGGGGAGGGGGGATGGGAAGCGATGCGCGGCCCTGAACCGGCGCGGGGATGAGAGTAGTGGGACGGCGGGGTCGGAAGCCAGGACGAACATGAGGGTGCCTTGCTACACTGTGTCAGACTTGGGATGCCAGTGCAAGAGGGTGCGGAATTGGTGCAGAAAGACGTACTTTAGGGTGTGATTTCGTGTTACTTGGAAAATCTGCGAGGACAAAACCAGGAGTCAGAAAGATATAAAATGATGGTGGGGCTCACCAATGTGTGCCCATGCAAGCGGAATGGTCCAGGATTTTGGGAGTACATTGAGACAGCACTGTGAGGTGGGGAGGTCAGTTTCGGAAGAGGCCACAGACGGCGATATCGTGCGACGGAGAGGATGCCACAGACGGCGGTATCATGCGGCGCAGCGTGGAACGGGAGAATAGCCACAGACGGCCGGATTGCGACACAGCGCAGAAGAAACATGATGGGGAGAGAGAGGGAAAGGATGCAGAGGATGGAGGCAGGCAGGGAGGTAGAGGGTGGTGGGAGAAAGAGACGAAGAGACTTAGAGAGCAACCAACTGTTGCCATCAAATCACGCCATTCATGCGCACGGGCCTGGAGCATCCGATCAAGCGGATCTGCGGAGTTTGAATGACTTCGTGAATTCTCCCTTGCACGGGGTCGCTTCTCCCTTACTCATCTTCCTCTACCAGTGTACTTATACCTTCGGTGGCCATGTTGGGATGTAAGGTCTATATTGCATTTGTCTGACCACTGCCAAATTTTGTGGCCTTTATGTGGAGTCAACTATACTATGTCATTTTGACTCCGAGGGTGGGCATATAGTATTTGAGAGTCGATTGAATGCTTTCTGCAAATCATGCATAATTGGATTGCAGCTCACCGTAATTTCACACACCTGGCAAGTTTTCAGAACATTTATGACAAGACAGATCCCAAAGACACAAGATGTCATGTGAAAGACCAAGATGTCCCAAGACCGGTAGCCAAAGACCAAAGATGCTTTTCCCAAGATCAAGACACCCAAAGACACAGTCCAAAGACGAAAGATGTCAAAGACAAATGTGTAGTTTTACTGATGTATACAAGGCACTGGGCCCGGTTCGGTTCGCGGTTCGGCGCTGGGCCTCGGTAGGTGGGGACGCTAGGTCCGCTACATCCGATAAGCAAGCAACTCCATCTCGGGAGCCACTGGGGAGTCGACGCTAGGTCGTACATATGGGAATTTGAGTTTGGGTCGGCGCTAGGTCGGGTGCGAGAAAAGAGACGCTGGGTCGTGTCGGAAAATGAGTGTCGGCCGGAAAGCGATTCAGAAACAGTAAGCGAGAGTCGGTACTCGGTAGTCGGAGTGAGTGAGTGAGTGAATGTGTTAGAGTCGGGGTCGTGTGTGATTTCGTGTTATCGTATGTGTGGTGTGAGGAGGAGGAGGAGGGGAGTCGCGTAGTCTTCCCAACTCGAACGAGCGCCTCAGAACGAGCACCCCGCAAGCCGATGCAGCTGGCGCGCGTGCGCCCCGACGCGCGGGCGGCGCGCCTTAACGTCCGCTTCCACGATTTCGGAGCGCGCTTCCACCTCCACGGACACGGAGGCGGAAGACCGGCGGTGCGAGCGCTTATTCTTGCACGTCTTCGACGGCGTCGTCGGCGCGGTCGGGGAGGACATGGCGGCGCTCGTCGTAGTTGCAGCGGCGGTCGTATGCGTGGTCGTCGCCCCAGCTTCAGTAGTCGTCCCCGCGTTCGCAGTAGTCGTCGCAGACGGGTTCGCCGGCGCCGAGCCGCCCTTGACGAACGCCGCGACGGCCGGGCCAGGGAACTTATACGCCTTCCCAGCCATATTGTACACGTCGATGAGGATCCCCGCTTCCGTGGGCTTGTACGCGCCGGGGAGGCTCACGAGCTCGTTCGGCGCGGGCGCGCCGGTGCCAGAGCCCGTGACGGTGAGCTGGGCGCAGGAGGGGTAGAACTCAGCGCCGCCGGGGGATTGCGCGGTGTGCAGGGCGATGATCTCGTGCCGGAGGAGGTAGTTGGCGGCTTTGAGGTTCGCGGGGAGGGTGACCTGTGCGGGGGAGCCGTCGTCTGTGCGCGAGTGAGGTCAGTATTCATTCGCTTGTCGTATATCATGAAGAGAGAAAAGAGGGAGGTAAAAGGGGGACTAACCAAGCTTCGCCTGCGCCCAATTGCCACTCGCGTCTTGTCCCTGCTCGTCGATCTTGAACCACTTCGCCTGGCTCGGGTCAAACTCCGCACAGCTCTTGCCCCCGCAGCTCGCGAGGTAGGTCATCATGGGCCCGACGTCGTGGAACCAGTTGCCGGAGAGGGTGTCCCAGTTGAGGAGCAGTGTGTCGCCCGCTTTGGCAGTGGCGACAAGGGCGGCGGGGGCCGCGGCGCGCCCGCAGGTGAGCTCGGCAAGGGTGGTGTCCTTGACGGGGAGGTTGTTCGCGATCTGGCGGATGACGGAGGGCGCGCCGTGGGGGACTTGCTCGACGGGCTCGTTGCCGGTGTAGGGCTTGCCGGCGATGGTGAGCTTGCCGACCCAGCCGTGTGCGGCGGTGGAGGCGATGAGGGACAGAGGGAAGAGAACGGCGGCGAAGGATTTCATGGCGGGAGGAGGAGGAGGGACGAAGGAGGGTGAGGGAGGAGGAAAGAAGGACGAGGCGCTGTTGCTCCACGGGCGCAATTATCAACTGCCTTTATTTGGTGTCTTTGTTTACACGCGGTTGCTGCCATCGGGCTTTCCCCATCAAGTATAAACGCCCACTTTTCTCTCCAAAGCCCTGGCCAGCGTCCTTGGAACAATCGGTATGCGCGCTGGCAATTTCAGCAGCCGAAAAAAATGCGGTTTTCAGCCAGCATTACACAAGTGTGGACAACCCCGGACCGGAACTCCGGAGGTATTAATTCTGCCAAGTTCCGCGCATCGCAATCGTGGCCAAGGCGCCCACTGAGGGCTATTTTTTCTTGCTGGAGTCATAATACAAGGTCTAAACATCGTGACGTGGAATCCGCACCTTTGCCGTCCACGACCGTTGCTCGAAGGATACCCCCGGGACGTCCCTGGCCAAGGGGTGTGTGGATGAACGTGATGTGTTTAAATTCAATCAGGTAATTTAGGTTCGAATTGGAACTCGACGACATGAAATCGTTATTCTAATTCCTGAACCTCGTCCTTTATATATTACTTAGCGATGCGATGCATACCGTGGACTGGACTGGACGCCGACTCGCTAGCCTCGAGGCTAAGCTCCGTGCCAGCGAAATTACTTGCCACATCCGAATATCCCCCAGTGACCATCTTGCGTGCGTACATGCAGCTCTCCGACGGCGAGGACCATGGCGCGCGCGCTACCGCAGTCCTCGGCGGACCTTTTAACCGGGCCAGGTCCCCACTCTTTCCCCTTCCCTCTATCTCCTCCATGTCTCTCCATGTCGAGGAGCCTCCTCGCACTTTCCACCTGAAATAAAGCGCCATGAATTGGGGGTTGATGAAAAACGGCTGGGGGCCTGGAGGACTGAGCGGGAGGGAGACAACATGAGAAATCCTAACGTTGGAACGATCGGTATAATCAATGGTGACAACGACCCAGGTGAAGATGTCCATACTGGGACTATAACACGATTAGGTGTGAATGCGGGCCCACACCAGTGCATACGACGCACCGAATAGATCCCCCGATGAGGACGTCCGTGCAGGGTGGCGTCGTCATCTGGAATTCCAAGAGCGCCAGCGTCGCAACACAAGTCGCGCTCCGAACGTTCCAGCATCGGAAACCTCCATCCCAATCATTCTCGACGGCCAGGTTCGTTCCGTTAATACACTCCAGCTGGTATGACCTCTCCATGGAGAATTCCCGGATCGATACCGGTTGCGGTGGGTCCTCGAAGGCTTGATGTGCGCGGAATTTCTGGAGGAGTCGACCGGCGCGACACGCGGTGTATTCGAGCTCGTCTGGCTAGAAGGTGTCGAGATCAGCTATGTGGGCAATCGGGAGGGGTTGCATGTGGACCATTCTCAGACGTATGAAGACTACTATCCATAAGCTTCGCTCGAGGCGGAGTCCTCGGATAAGGCGACATGTCTGCAAATTGTCATTTACTGGGGAGGAATCGATTGGGGCGGCGTACTGCGAGAAAATTAACCAAATCCCAAACTTCCAAGTGTCTTGTGAACTCCAGGAGAATTTCTTGAGGGCAGCTCTCCACGATGCTCTCCACGATGCTCATAGTGGTTCGTGCGAGAGATTCGTATCGCGATTTGATTCATTGATCATCACACGGTGGAATCATTCTCCATTTGCCATGTAATACTATCAACTAGACTAACAACTAGTAGGTCTAGAAAAATGAGGGCGAAGACCAAAACAAGAGTTCAGGTGAAAATTGCCAAAATCTGAATAATTGGATTTTTTTTCCTGGTTAGCACGAGAAGGATCACGCGGGGAAACAGAACATACAACTTCGCTAATTGTGGGGAATGTGCCGTGAGCGGCGGCGGTGTAGGCCGCGAGACTCGGGGAGATCGCGACTATTCATGTTGTAAGTATAGCGAGACACTTGCTGAAATTTAAGCAGACCCACTCCGATTGTTGGTAGTGTCGTGGATAACAGCAACGGAGTGTTGATCTGGAAGGGTCAACTGTTAGTCAATCCTGCGACCGGGCCCTCTAGTCCACTTACTGCCGTTCTGGTCGGCTGAGGATGCGAAGTATCAGGAAGGAAAGGAGACGCCGATGATGTAAACGTTCACGCACTCCAAACTGGCGCGAGAGTGTCGCGCCCGAGGTTGCTTCGAATGGCCCACGCCATGGGTTCACCGCAGAAAGTCTGCAGGTTTCCGTACCCACCGAGAAGCGTCGTCCTCGAGTCGGCGGGGAGTGGGAATGGTCCACCTAATTCATAATGTGAATCTCTCGCGCATAATCTAAGGACGAAATATAGTGAACTGACGCGGATCCCCATCCGACGGGGTGATCTGTGCGGCCCACGCGGCGTCTCCGTTGGGGATGGCGATTTCATTGCAGTTGAGAATCTGGTTGCCCATGACAAGTGAGACGAAGGGCGCATTGGGGTCGATGGGGCTCAAGATTCTACTCGATGCATTTAGTTTTCAGGAGCGAGATTTACTTTGCGTCAGGCACATACTGGAGGAGGACGGCCTCCCCGGTGGTGGTATTGTTGGTGGTTCCCAGTACGGCTAGATAATTCGCCCGGTTACCCGTCTGCTCCAGTGCTGCACGACGTGCAAGAGTTCAGCTGTGATCTCCTAGAATTGGAGTCGAATACCCACTGAGAATTCCTTGAGACCCCAGGTTCCGCGCCTACAAACTTGGCTGAACACCTGTGAGCTTGAACCGAAAACCGAACTCACCACTGCGCCAATGAAGGCCCCGCTCGTGGGGTCGTAAGCGCCGATATAGCCCGCACTGTGACCGGCCACGGTCAATTGGTCATGAACGGTCGACGGTTCCAACGACTCACAGCGAGCACTGCCCAAGGGCAGTGGAAACAGAAAATGCGAGCACGAGGAAGAGCGCGGTGGAGAGCATCGTCGGCACGGCAAAACTACCCCGCTACTCTCCGTATTTATATGCAAGTCCCAGTCCCTCTTGCTTCGAACTGATGAACCATCCAACTCGATGGCTCCTCCCATGAGCGCAGCGCAAGTTGAGACCCGAGGGCGAGCTGAGAGCGTGAGCCGCAGAGATGCCTGTGTGTATGTGGTGTTTGACGTGCCCGGGTGCCTGGGTGCCTGGGTTCGAAATGATGGATCAGTCAGTCGAGTCGAAGGCGGCATTCCGGAGGGTGGCGAAAATATGTTTCTTCTTCTCTTTGGTGCAGGCCGGTCAGAAGGGGAGTCGGCCTTGAGAATACAGGAGTCGGGCGGTGAGGAATGCATCCATATATATATACGTGAAAAGGAAGGTCAAGGTGTAGAAATTCGAGGGAGAAATTGGAGTGCGAGAATCAAGTGAGAACGAAGCACCGTACAAGAATATGAGAACACCAACAATCTGTCCATCTATATCCAGGAACACCTGACACCCTCCAGCTTTCCTCGGCATGCCAAACAACTGCGCTCGGAGGGTGTGTATGAGAATTAAGAAGCGGCTTGGGGGTTGGTACCTGTGTCCCTATCACGCGTTGTCCGCGTAAAGTGGCAGTTGGTGCTGCTCCTGAACGGGCGCCGTGGATTGGCGGCGCGGGATTCGGTACGGGCAGTGGAGAATTACATGTCAATGGCCAGACGGACTCGAGCAGCGTCAAGCGCCCGTGATATCGCGACTCTTTCCACGTCGGAGGGCGCAATATTATGCCTCAACCGTTCGCGGACGGAGGGTCCCGGCATCTGGAATCTGGATCACCGCTTGGCACAAATACATCCTTGAATCTACCTCAGTAGTGAGACTGGATACATACCGGCGCTAAGGAACGAAACCTACGATTTCAATTCCAATGTGGTGGCGGGGATCAGGGAGAGGGTGCCCGGGTGTCCATAAAATGCCCACTTGCAGACCAAAACACCCCGCGCAGTTAACCAGCACCAAAATGGGATTCTACTCGTGACGAAACTTGGGGTAAGGGCCGTGGCTGTGCCCGGCGAAACTCCTATTTATTTTATTCGATGCCCAAGGATGCGCCCATTAGTGTCGTTCAAAGTTCCCATTTTCGTCTCCTTTTCGGTCTCCTTTTCATTTTCCTTTTCCAAAGAGGAAGACAAGAAGGAAGCACAAAAATGGGCATTTTTGTCAAAATGAGCCCGCAAGGTCATTTTCACCAAAATTTCTCCTACTTGAATTTCCTTCTCAATGACTATTGCTCTTTCCCCCAATATTTTTTCACAGTGTTGTAGTATTCTCTACATACACAACCAACTCCTTGACCTTTTAAACCTTGGAAAACATTTGCAACATTTTTGTTCTCTTATTATTCTCCTACTTGCAAATTGGGAGGAGGAGGGGGGGGGGAGGGGGGTTTCTTTTCAAAGTTGCCCATTTTTTTAAAGCTCCTACTAATCATCACATTTAAACCCCCTACTCCTTGCCATGCAATAATGCCTTGAAATATATGGCTCAAAATTGACTGGGGGGTGCAGAATAACATTTCAGATGGACTAGATTTTACCCAAAAGAAAAAGGTGCATTTTTGACCGAGAAATAACAAGTAGGAGCTGAAGTAGGAAGATGAGTAGGAGCTCAAGTAGGAGCAACTTTGAACGACACTAATATTCAACCTTGGTGGAAATATTCACAGGGAAATATTCATATGCCCCTCTGGGCACCCCTGGTACGGCTGATCGAGACATGTATCTGTTGGCCAGTTTCCTGGATAACTGGTACTACTTAGTACTTATCTACCAAGTACTTATACTGTACCATTTGACGTAGATTCAGCGGTTTGATTCCACTTTAACCCCGACAAGCCAAATGTTGGTCAGGTACCTGCTTGAATGCGAAGGTTTGACTGTTTCTCTCAATTCAGCCCACCTGTGACCAAAATCAAATAGGTTCAATTCAACCTTCAAGACTTGAATCTACGGTCGAAATAGTGCAGTACCTTGAATATACTGCTAAACTACACTCCTCTCAGGTTCACCCGCACACCGGTTGGTGAGCATCCAATTTATAGTCGAGATTTGATGGCTACGGGAACTGTATAATTTATCCATCACCTACAAATCCTACACATGCACTGCTCAGCCTGTTCACCTAGTCTCTTATAAACAGATGCTACAACAATTTGAGCTCGTACCTTGCTTTGTTGTACTGTTCGCCCACAGACCACATTTATTTCTTTGCAGGCTAGTTGCAGCTAGTTGGCAGTGAGCATCCAATTAGGGATCGGCGCCGTGGCCGTATACTACGGTGTACGGATACGGTTATCCGGTCACCCGTATCCGTTCCGTAGAGCCCTCCGCTGCTCGTTATACGGTTACGGCCCGTCACCGTGGGTACACCGTATCAACCCGTACATTTTACGGTCGTATACGGTATCATACGGTCCGTAAATACACCCGAGGGATAACTGATTGACGTGGCAGATTGACTTGCGCACCAAAGCGGAGTTTGAATTTGGCAGGGTTGACTTGGTTAACGTGCACGGGGATTAACTTGTGCTGGGGCCCCTTTACACTCACCCATCCCACTGTAGAGGAATGACCCAGAAATGATCCCCCAACACTCCAATGGCTCTCAAAGGACCCGGGAGGTGCTCAGCACCGTCCCCAGGGTTGCTCGGCATCGTTTGATGCCATCGTTTGGCTGCCGTCACTGGTCTTGGCATCGTCGTCGCCGTTGAAATTGTCGATGAGCATCTATGGGGCAATTCTTTTTTAGTTGGTGATGCGGAATTGCTCTAAAATATCATGGGGTGTCTCTGTGAAGAATATAGACCGTAAGGACTCCTGGAACTTGGTTAAATGTTGCATCTGAGGCAATTCAGGTGGATGGAATTGTTTGCCTCGTACTGCTAAATCCCATTCTCTCATCAAGGACACAAGTCAGTCGACAAGTTAATTATTACCGACCAAGTTAACCTTGTGCAGCACAAGTTGACTTGAAGCCAAGGCTCACTGTGTCACAAGTTAACCTGACTTGGACATTACAAGTTGACTTGGCATAATCCTCACCTCTGCGGAGTGAAGTCAGTCCCAAGTTGTTCCAAGTTGTTCCAAAAACAACAGTCAATCACGTATCATAAGCTAATGGTACAAGTTAACTTCCACCAAAGTTGACTTGCACTTGTCCAGCAGTGCTACCGGACTGACTTGTGTAGTTAACTTGAAAATGGCGAGTCAATCATTATATCTCAACAACCCTGCAGTACAAGTTAAATTGAAGCCAAGTTGACTTGTGGTTAATTTGATGCAAAGTTGGCTTATGCGGTAGGACTTGTGTGTTGCAAGTTAATCCTCACTACACCACTATCAAGTCAATCACCATGTCCAATCCATAGCTCTTTTAAATCCACAATTAACCCACTTCCAAATTGATGAACACATCAATCAGCAAGTCAATCATTGTTGAACCTTTTCAGGCAAGTCAACTTGAACATCAGACTTTTGACATTTTTGTTGTGGGGTTGTACAACACCAAACAACACCAAAAAACAGCATGAAACCTCGCAACGTCACAACTCACAACAGCCGACCTAATTTTGACAACCTCAGAAAAAAAAAAAAAAAACCATTGCACTGGGGAGAGTCCACCATTTCATGGTGGTACCTTTTTCGTTTTGGCAGTGACTTTTTTTGGTCAAGGTGTTGCGATGTTGTCAGCAACGTGACAATACCAAACAACACCAACAATCGGCCAACAATTTTGTCAAATGGCTGATGAACCGAGATTAACTTATGGTTCACATGTTAGCTTGGTTGGCCAAAAAAAAACCTTCCAAATTTTGAGTCGTTGATCATCTGGTTAGAAGAGCGACCACAAAATTAGTCGGTCGAAGCAACAGCAAGACGAAGAAGTCATAGAATTGAACCCGGCCGACAAGCCTTTAAATAATGGCCACAAGTTAACTTGTGTTAAAAATGTGAGCAGGTGAAAGAATGAATATTTCAATGTGCAACTACGAAGAAACTACAAGCTTTTATACTGTACTGTAAATATTCTAGCAAGTTCTGCCCGAGGATGAATAACTGGCTGAATAAGAAACTGAGTAAGAATTTGAGAGTCTGAGTAAGAATTAGTGGGGCGGAATATTCGAGATAATTCAGGCACATCGATGCATCACGTCGGGCTTAGTAAGCTCGGTGATGGCTCGGCGTTTGTCAACTTCAACAACTTGTTCCGGCGCCGGATACGCAGCTTGGCTGACTGACTTGCAGCTGCTTCGACCCAGGATTTTCGGATACATTACAGGTCGAGTCGTTCTTTACCTCATATTCCAAGGCGGTATCCGGCTCAAAAGATGGAGAGTGATGTGTGATGGCTTGTGCGGGGCATTTGGCCGTACTTGGCATTTCAGAGGCCCTTAGGCGAAGTTCAGGGTCCTCATGACTCTCAATAATTGTCCTGATGATTCCAAGGCTCGAAACTATGCAACTGCAGCAGTCATTCTAGCTGGTAATAACTACACTAACTCGCACTATGAAGAGTTTGTCTTCAAATTTCCTGCTATTAACACATCCTAGAACCATCGGATGCCTATGTGGTCAATTTAAAGTCAATCTACGTACATTCAGGCACCCAAGTCAATGATCTGTGGCATAGTTGAAGTCGGAGAACACATTTTTTGAGGGCAAACATTGGTTGTGTTTACTGGAATTGCCCGGAAAATAATCTGAGCTGCTCAGTATCTTCTAAGGGTATAATCTCTGGCTTAGAAAAAATAATTGGAGCCAGCGGGCTTTGGGAATGTGCCCAAGTCATCGCCGACATTTCAACTTGCGCAAGTCACATTTGTGACTTGTAAGTCACTATTTTGACTTGTGGCGTCGACAAATTGACTTGCGCACCCAAATCCACGTGCAAGTCAATACAAGTCAATTGGCGCTGTCACAAGTCAATCCAGCAAGTCAAAAAGTGAACCCTCGAATCGGGGTAAGGCTGCCGATCATTTTGTCAGCGTATTTACTGACAGCTCGTACCTCAGATTATCAGATATGCCGATAAGACACGCACCAACAAGACACACAGGTTGTCTCTTGTCGGCAAAGTTGCGTGTCTTGTCGGCATGTCTGCACTGCCAGAACATAAAACAAACGTTTCAAAATGCTCTCACTGCAAATGGCACCTCTCAACATCCTCATCTCGGGGGCCGGAGTAGCTGGTCCGACTCTAGCATTCTGGCTCAATCACCTCGGCCACAAAGTCACTGTGGTCGAATTCTTTCCGACCCTGCGCACGGGGGGT
Organism: Mycena sp. CBHHK59/15; assembly: GCA_029204085.1. Classification (NCBI taxonomy): domain Eukaryota; kingdom Fungi; phylum Basidiomycota; class Agaricomycetes; order Agaricales; family Mycenaceae; genus Mycena; species Mycena sp. CBHHK59/15. The sequence continues at coordinate 139,920 of JARGXW010000160.1, read as the reverse complement.
CAGCAAGTCGACTGTCGCGCCCAGGGTATCCGAGTTATCCGCCAGATGGGTCTTGAACAAACCATCAAGGATGCATGTGTCAACGAGGATGGCACGGCCATCCTTTACCCTAGTGGAAAGCCAGCCGCTGTCTTCATGGCCAATGTTAGTACTCCATCATTTCACTCGCATACCCGACCCACACGCTACAGAAATCAGGGACAGGGCGCCAGAGCTTCACCACCGAATTCGAAATAATGCGCGGGGATCTCTGCCGCGTCCTCTACCACGCAACCAAAGATCGCACGACCTACATGTTTGGCGTGTCGGTCGAGTCCTTCGACCAATCTTCCTCCTCCGTCACCGTCCACTTTTCCGACTCAACCTCCGCCTCGTACGACCTCCTCGTCGGTGCCGATGGCCACAATTCCCGCACCCGCCGCCAGCTCCTCGGCCCCGCTGATGCAGCAGACTCCGTCAAGTCCCTGGGCCTCTTCGCCGCCTACTTCACGGTCCCGCGCACGCCCCAGCTCGAGGCGCACAAGCTCATGAAGATTCTCCAACTTCCAAACCATCGTGCCGCCTTCACGCGCTGCGACAAACGCCCTGACCACATGCAGACCTACCTCTTCACCATGCCCCCCACGCACGCCGCGCGCACGCATCTGCGCAACCTCATCAAATCGGGGGATCTGGCCGCGCAAAAGGCCGCACTAGCGGAGCACTTTGCGGATGTTGAGGCTGTGTGGGAGCTGCCTCGCATCCTCGCGGGCACGCAGACAACACCCGACTTTCACATGACGGAGATCGGACAGGTGAAGACACCCATTTGGTCAAAAGGGCGTGTCGTCCTCCTCGGCGATGCCGCGCACGGTACTGCTCCTGACGGCTGGGGAACCACCTCTGCGTTTGTCGGCGCGTACGTCCTCGCCGGGGAGCTCTCCCGCTCTGCAAACGACATCGGTGAGGCGCTGCGCAGGTACGACGCGACGCTCCGCCCCTTTGTGCGCGAGGTACACAAGATCTCGCCGTGGGCCCTTCGGCTTTTTATGCCTGGGAGTAGGCTCGGGATATGGGTCTTGCGCACGATTGCGAGAATTGTGGTGGGGCTTGGGATTGACAGGCTCATGCTGGCTCGTCTGCCGGAGGAGAGGGGTGGGTGGGTGTTTCCCGAGTATCCGGCTTTGTTAAATCGCGAGTCCGCTCCAGTAGCTTGATCGACATCCGTATGTAAGAAGGAATACACACTTTTTCGACGATTTTCTCTGAAGCCTTGGCAACATTCGAGTAAGGGCGACTCGGGGAGGGGATTAGACCTTGTCGCATACCCATTCCGAGCGACAATAAGAATAATTGATTCATCGGGCGTGAGACTCGGGAATTCAGAGGGTTTGAGTGGGATACAAGTGGGATAGGACTCCCGTGTGTTGTAGGGCTACTGCCAGTGGAGCAGTTTCGGAGCCGACCCATGGGAGGAGAGATGGTGGATTCCACCTCGTTGGACACCAGATATCGGAGGCCGAGTCCTGTGATCATATTTGAGGATGAGGCGAAGATCGGGTAAGTCACTGTGGCGGGCCGCGACAGGAAGAAGACAAGAAGACAACTTGAATGTCAGTGTTAAACCGTTGAGTTGGCGATGTGTTGAGTGCAGTAAGTGAATAGTTGAAACGACGGTCGAAGATCGTTCAATACTTCAACAATTGATTATTGGAGGAATGATTTAGGCTTGATTTGAGCGGGCTCGAGCGTCGTAGCCATTCCAGTGGGGGACAGGCTTTACTTCAATTGCATACTTCAACAATTGATTATTGGAGGAATGATTTAGGCTTGATTTGAGCGGGCTCGAGCGTCGTAGCCATTCCAGTGGGGGACAGGCTTTACTTCAATTGAGCAGAGTCGAGCGTCGTAGGCATTGATGGGTGAACCTGTGTTGAGAAGCTTCAATGTTGAACTCTCGACCAGTCTTCACACCGACAAGTAATCTTGAATTTATGGTAGGTACCCGAGTCCTGTGAGGTACGATTTTAGATGCAGACAGGATACCGGGAAGCATGCCCCGACCCGGGGCGAACAAGCAATTTAAGCGCTAATCTGAACGAAGCAACACTGAACACTTTGCTGTAGGGAATACAACGGGAAGGGAAACGCAAAAGACGTGTTATTTGTGACATTTAACACGAGACAGCGCCGGGACATAGAAGGTAAAAGTACAACATCAACAACAGAATCATCAACTCTTCAATCTGCGAACCAAATTATTCCTTCCGACTTTCGACTTAGGCGGTGATGGGGATGCAGTTGATGGCGATGAGGCCACCTATAGAAACAATCCGCACTGAGTACCACATAAAAAAAAAGAGAAGTCGGAGGTTGACGTACCCCACGCCGCCTCGGGGGGGTCGCAAGTAACGCTTGTGGATCTGCTGAAGAACAAAATAAGATTACAGAGTCCGACCTTATTGGATGGATGAAGTGCTTACCAGTTGTCCCCCGCGACGGTGATGGGGGAGCAGCTCAACCCGACGGGGACATCGAGGCCAGTCAGGGAGAGGCCGAGGCCGGCAGCCACGGCAGAGGCAGCGGTGCTAGTAATATTGTAGGTACGACACCCCCCTGTGTCGTATCAAACATACTTCTGGGGTTAGCTATATAAACCCTTAACATATGCCATGTACTTCAGTTTAATAATTAATGTTGCTTTGCTCTCCACTTTGCACTGAGTCGTCCTCCGGTTAATTCCTCTGGTCCTCCTTTCCTTCACCGGCCTCGGTAGTACGCACATCCTACTGTCCTGTGGTGCTTGCATTATCTCCCCATATACTTTCCGGAAGATCCGATCCTCTGGTCCCCGGTTCCGGTTCCGGACTCGTTCATCTTGTTCTTCCTTCGGCTCGGTATATAACACCCATCAACAGCTGGAAATGCTGGCATGACCTGCTAAGAAGGTAGTCAACAGTATATTTACGGACTAAAAGACACTTAATTTGACCTCGGGACGTCTTGAATGCATCCAAGTCAACATCGACCATTCATGCGGGTGGTCACATGCACCCGACAAATTAACTTGCGCACCCAATCGACTTGAGTCGAATTGTCTTAATCTAGTGATAAATTCGGGCCCAGTTCATTATTGGACGAAATATGGAGTGTTTTGGATGGGATAGCTACCGAAACTGGGAATATATGGATAGCAAATGGCTGAAATCTGAACCCACTCGTTCATTGATCCAATTGGCAGCATTTGGGCCAGCGTACTTAGTCTCAAGCTAACCGGACAGCACTTTGGACTCCTGGACGCAATAGAATCATCCAGGATGACACAAGTCAGCGATCGGACCAGCCGTTTTGTGATGGACATCACGAGAGTTGGAGGGAGGTTGAAAATATTGGCCATAGTTCACGGAAAATGCAAGAAAGACCTGGTACTTTGGTTGAGGCGGTTCTGAGATCATATGAGAGGGGAATACAAGCCCAGAATGATGGTATAATGTCGCGAATGTGCCCAAGTCAACGTCGGCCAAATTGACTTGTGCAAGTCACAAATGTGACTTGCACGTCAGCGTGTTGACTTGTGCAGGCGACAAATTGACTTGTGCACCCAAATCCCTGCACCAGTCAATACAAGTCAGTCCACGCTGGCGCAAGTCAATTTGGCAAGTCAAAACGTGAATCCTCGTGCACAGGGGCAGCAAGTGCATGAAGAAGCCGTGTTGAGCGCCACACCGCCGCCGCTGCGATGGCGTACGGCTCGACATCATTCACCTCGCCGCCGCCCAGCGGGACCATGACACCCAGGCACAACCAGAGTCTCTGGCTGCCCAGTGCAGATGCCGAGCGTGCTGAGTGGACAAAGTTGCCGTATCCACGGCTGCAGACTGTGGTGCTTCCGCACGCGACGCTGCGCGGTTCCTCGCCATCACGGCCGCTAAGACGGCGCATAATCTGGCCACTTGTGGGTTGTTGTTGGGAAGGGAGGTCGTGCGGTCTTCTGGTGCATATATCCTGTCCTGGTTCCCCACCCTGTCCTCCCCTCCCTCCCTCGTCCTTTATCCCTGCCTTACTCGCATTCCCACGTTCCTCCTCCTTCTGCTCTTGCTCCTGCTCACCTCCTCCTTGTGGTTTCTCTCTTTGTCTCATATTCATCTCCTTTCCCCATAGCGGTGAATGGCGGAAGTAACGCCGCCGAAGCAGCACAAAGTCACGCCATGTCTTCGAGACACTGCTCATCCCCAAGCAGCACGCAACGAGTGACACGTGCACGATGGATGAGGAGGAGGGCGTGCCAGGTTTTATGAAGGAGTGGGGGCTGATCATGCTGGGGTGGGTGTGTGTGGAGCTTCTCCTCGTTTTCTTCTATTTCTTCTTTCATTGTGCTGGTTTATTTTGAGCGCAGAGGGGGGGGGGGGGCATGCATGGCGAGGCTGTGCGTGTTGTCCTGGCCATTAACCTGGGGGCACGGGACAGAGTATACATCGGGAGTTGGGAGTGCTCCAGCACATCGTATGTGGTGGAGGCGGCCCATTCGTGTGGACGCTGGGAAAGCACATCTTTCTCATAACGTCCTCACGTTGCAAGATGACGTCGGGAGTGGGGAACGGCCCTGGATCGTATGGCGTGGAAGCTCGCACACATAGGGGACGTGGGGGCAGGGCCATGTCTTCTTCGACGAGCTTCTCCCCGCTGGCATCGAGGCAGAGACACACTTGAGTGGCGCATGTGAGGCAGCGACAGCCAAAGCGGGAAGCAGCGGGTGATGTGCTCCTGCATCTTAGGGCGGTGCGCACAAGGAGCGGCACGTGACGACACCATTGGAGCGGAGGCAGGAGCCACCCTTCTTTGTCCATGGTGGCATGTCCCCTTCATTCCTGCTCTTCATCGGTGGTTATAGATGTGTGTGCTGTGTAGGAGCATCGTTTCGTCTCGTTACTGGCCCTGGTGAGGTCTCAATGAGCCCACTGATTTCAGCCGCAGAGATACAAAACCGTGTTTGGGTTGGATGGGTGGATGGATACCGTATTCTCACCGCATAAAGGGTATCCCCTGTGATTATCTAGAGCTCTCCGGCTATTCTCGGCTTGCAGCACATCTGCAAGTTGAAACACATATTTTCCCAATTGATAAGTTGATGATGCGAAAATTATGCAGCAGCGTGGCGTGAATCGAGAAAGTAGAACACTGGACATATTTGGAGAGTGCAGAGGAATAATTTCTTGATCCTTGAGTGCTGCACGGAATTTTTACCACACTGCAGCGCAGAATACACACTCAGCAACATGTGTTCTGCAAGACTCGGATCTGTGGCCTGAAGAACGCATGTGGCATGGGTGGTGCTGTGATTCCTGAATGATAGGAGTGCATTAGCTAAACTAAATTCCAAATATGCTCATTGGATTCGTTAAATTCGGACTCATGTGAAAGAGCCCATGTGGCAGGTTTCCAGTTGCAATGCAAAGTATCTTCCTCAAAAAGGAGGTTGTGTCTGGGCCGGATTGCTTTCAGAATTGAAAAAGATTAAACACATGCTCAATTCGGACTCATGTGAAAGAGCCAGTTTGACAGGTGGTCTGGGCGCTCCAGAATTGGCTGTACCTTTGTGAGGTGGATTTTCAGATGCAATTCAACAGATCCCCGTCAAAAACAAGGTTGTTTCCGTGGCCAAATACCTTTTGGAATCTTGAATATGATTCGCTGGGGCTTATGTGAATTCAGCCGATAAATTGGCCGACACCATAAGCCTTGAAAAACCGGATCTCTCGACACCGGGATAAGCCAATCAAGATGGCAAATGCTGTTGAGAGCACTGCAGCTAATTTGAATCTTAGAAATATTATGCAGAGGATTTATGAATGTCTTAGATATTCTCCCTTCTTTTCCCTTTTTATCTCTTTTTCCAACTTGAAAAAACTTAATTCCGTCGGTTTCTCCCCTGACATAATCCATGAGCCGGGTTACCACCCTCGGAATGACCGTTTTCTCACTATGAGAGATGCTGTGATTTGCGCCAGTGGTAGGGCCCATTGAAATCATAAACATGGTCACCTGGGGTTGGCATTTTGTTGGATGTAGCAGTAACCACTCAAAACGTAGCATTGACCACTCAACCAGACTGGTTGAGTGGTCAATGCTACATCCAACAGTGGGACCCCAGCCAACCCCAGCCCCAGCCCCAGCCCCAGCCCCAGCCAGATCCAGCCCCAGCCCCAACCCCAGCACCCCCAGACAGCCCTCGGCTTTGGGTCGCAACAGTGGCAACAGCCCTGGTAAGGAACACAGGCACATAGCATACTGTCTGCACGTGGTCGCTGCGAGAAACAGTTGTGTTGCCCCTTGCTCTGCTCAAGGGTGTGTGACCGAAATTGTGTCCGACCAGCAAGGACATCATGCATGATGATTTCCTTTAGGACGTGTGGTCCTGAAGGAAAAGAGCAACCAGATTGCGGTGAAGAAGAATGGAAAACAGCCACATTCCCGAGAGAGCAGCCACTTATCTTGTTAAAAGCAGCCACATTCTTGTTAAAGCAGCCACATTCTTGTTAAAGCAGCCACATTCTTGTTAAAGCAGTCACATTCTTGTTAAAAAGCAGCCAGATCAGGGAAAGGAGAGGGTGAAGACAGTAAAAGACGCTGAAAAAGGGGTTCAGCGAGGAAAGGAGGAAAGGGGAAGCAGCCAGATTCTGGTGCTGGGGCTTAGGGAAAACGGAATGTGGGGCCACATTCCAGGATCAGATGGATAGAATCACTTCAGGACTGTAGGTTAATTTTTACGAGCACTGTACACGTTTGAGCAATGATCAAATACTGTGAATGTGCACTTACCTATGGCGCGAGCTTTTTTTGGTGGGCCCCGCAGCCTTGGCGTCGGTTGCACGGGTATACTGTGTACGTTTACGCTTCCCTTCCCATTTTTTTTTTTTTTTTTTTTTTTTTTCCAGCTCTAGATCAATATCTTGCGGTGCAACTAGCTCTTGAATATCATCAAACACATTTGTGGTGTGTTCGTCGGGATCATCGTAAGAGTCGTAAGACGTCGGCAGCGACAGAAGAGGTGGGAGCTCTTGCGACAGCTTATTGAAAGCAGATTGAATGACCTTATAAAATAATTCAAGAGTTGATTTTTTCTGTGAGACAAAACATACTGAGACATCCATGTCACCGCCATTCGCATAAAGCGGCGCTGGAGCTACATAAGGTGGCCCAATATACTCAAGTCCATCGTCATCTCCGTCAGGACCGCCAGTTTGGTATTCGAGAACAGTACCGTTATGTCCTCCGGGATCAGGACCATAGTTCATGAAATCGAACATTGAGGGTGTTCACGTCAACCAGAAAGGCGTCGGAGCCCACGCCGGTTCCTAGCTGACCGTGCGAAGCAGACGTGAAATCCGAATCCTGAACGAACTCTTTTATACTCAGATCAGTTAGGATGATGGGAAAATGATTTTGAGACTTGTGTTGAGCGCCCGGAAAAAATTCGGGCGGTAGATCACCTTGTAAGCATTGATATTCAGGTCATGTGCAGAGAATAAAGTTAATCTCTCACCAGCATTTCCAGAGCTGTACTATAGGTTGAATGAAGCGGGATTAGCTGGGATAATTTGTTCTACTGTGGTAGATTCATCCTGCCCCAGAGGAGCATTGAAGTTCATGCCCGAATTAGGCATGCTCAAAATATTGTTCAGCAATGATCTGGATTTTTCTGTCAGCTTCACAGGTGAACGTGCGAAAAAACAGCGTACGTAGGCGCGATAAGCAAGCAGCTGTCTGATGGATGCACCCTTGGGACATCAACAAGTGACAGGGGTCACTGAATCATTGTGCAAAGCTTAGAGCTGATACCCCAATGAAATAACCCATAAGGTCACATTTTCCACAGAAAAACAGGGCCATGCGCTGGATTGCTGACCTCGTTGGTGAATGCCTGACAAGCGATAATTATAGGGGCCACACAAATGGTCAATCATTTGAAGATTTCTAAGGCAAGAAAACTCACAAAGTTCCTATAAGACTTGATTTCGTTAGGTGACAGCTCTGCGGCTTGCTGGAACATCAGTAGAGGAGGTTCCGGGATAAAAGCAGGAAGAATTCGGTCATTGCTTGCCCGCCTGATGGGGCATCCCAGATCATTCGGTACAGTAGTCACACATTGATTGCAACACTTGAGCGAATTAAGCGAGTCCCACTGTTGATGGTGGGTCGCACTGGCGCATGGCATTGAGTTGCACTGATGGAGCCCAGTCGCACCGTCGAGCTCGCAAAAGTGCGATTCGCCGAGTCGCACTCTCACCGATCTCGTCATTACTCGAAAATATGTCTGAGATATGCCCAACCCACTGCTCTCCGAATTAATATGAGGCCATTATTGATATGGTAGCCTCAATGCAACCTCCATGAGTTGATTCAACAGTACAGTCTCATGGCTAATATTCAAATCGAAAGCTCGGGGGGAAATACCTACAAGGTTTAAATGACCTACATCAGGTGCTGCAAAGAAGCATGGTTCCAGGCTCCAGATGTACAGATATCGCTCAGGGTCAGCGGTACCAGGGGTGCCCAGAGGGCGTTGTGAATCTGTCACATCAGCCGGTTGCGACATATCGTGGGTAAATGATCCCTTCATCGCTTGCGATTTGGCCCTGCGCATCAACAATTCCGATTCAATTCCAGACACCTTTATTCTCGAGTTGACTCATCAAACTAGCGAGGTCACCGACATTTGAGATGCGTGCAATGGGAGCCGCATCTGTTCCTGTCCCTTCCCAAGATCCGAGCGATCTCTGGATTGTGGAATTTGATCTGTTCACGTGAGCGCCACTGATAGACAGCCTTCGGCAGTGCTGCCGGCCGACTCCTGGTCGACTCGCAAGTCTTAGAATTGGAATGTGTGCTCGCTCTCAAATGAGAAAAAAATAAAATGAAAAGGCCAGAACTGGTGCTGAAAAACCATATATATTTTTAACTTTGGAATAAAATCTGCATTTGCATCGTTCGTCACCTCTGCCAAGATTATCGGAATCAAGAGGCACAGTTGTGCGAGAGGTAGGTACGATTCGATAGCAACACGGAGTCCTGGCAGGCGACGATGCCGGCCGTTTCTCAGCTGTGGATAGGCTTACTGGGATCGTTGCTTCGAGGCGGCAACCTTCGCGTTCCCTCAGCATCATTTCCGCCCTCTAGGCTGGTTTGCTATATCAAGTGGGGTGGATGGGGGAATTTGGGGTATGTGGAAGGTGAATATCGACGTGTTTTTCCAACATCTCAACACATTTTGTCACCATGTAGTGGGCATATTTTTCCAAGATAGAATTGCATTACCGTACCATTTCGTTCAAATCGACAGTCACGCGTCACGCACCCCCTGTCGATGTCGAATTTTGGTCGCGGTCACGCATCACGTAGGTGTTTGTCGAATGTCCCGAGCGTGACCAAGGTCCCAAAATCGCCCTGGGGATGCAAAAAAGGCAAAACTTTCGAAATTTTGCGTCGCGAAAGTGAAAATTTTCGGGGTGTCACGCAAAATTTTCGGCGCTGTCGAATTGTCGAATTGGTTGAAAGGGTCACGCGTCACACCCCCTGTTGATCTGAATGAAATGATACGGTACATGTATTTGACAGTTTATGTACAATATTTACTGGGGTATTAGCTTTCCATCTGGGCTGGAGTCAGACCTGCCTTATTTGGGGGGTAGGTACCGCGTGGGAATATATCCGTGATAAGGAGATCGCACGCCTCTTGTCCCTTCCCATGCTGTCGCTCTTCGTCCTCTTCGCGTCGCTCGCGGAACTACCATGGGGGAAGAGCGTGCCCGCAGGGCCGACGATCCAGCTCGGTAAAACTACACTTGTGGGCCGCGATATCGCTTTTTGGGGGCAGGAGTTCTTCGGAGGTGCGTGCTGCCATCTGCCCCCAGATACCAGCTTATCTTTTTTGCAAATCCCAGGAATCCCATACGCCCGGCCACTGCTCGGGAACCTGCGCCTGAGACCTCCCGTGCTCACAACTTCTCTCGATGACAACACGTTCAATGCTACCCAGTTCGGGCTGGCCTGTCTGCAATTGGTACAGCGGCTATTCAATCATTTCGCTCTCCCTTTAACTTTGCAAAGGGTCTCCCTGCCTCCGAGATCTCGGAAGATTGCTTGACGATCAACGTGCTTCGGCCCAGAGGAACTCCGTCCAGTGAGAAGCTACCAGTGGTGAGCTTTCACATAATCGGAGCAGTTTTAGAGCCCGAAGGCCGCTACAGAAGTTTTGGACGTAGGTGATCCCTCACCCGGTTCTTTCTCCAAGCTTGAATCCGTCGTAGATATGGCGGTGGCTTCACAGCAGGTCAAGCAGACATAGTTAATGCAAGCGCCTTAGTTGCTCAAAGTGTTGTCCGAGTGTGTCCTTTGTGCATATTGCACTCTCTTTCCCTGACCGCAGTCCAGGGCACACCTATCGTCTACGTCAATTTCAACTATCGTCTGGGACCTTTGGGCTTTGCTCAAGGTCAAGAGGCAGATAACAGAGGCGCGGTGAATCTGGGTCTCAGGGACCAAATTGCTGCACTGCAATGGGTGCAGAAAAATATCGGTCTCTTCGGAGGGGACCCCATGAAGGTGCGTCCTCCCCAAAATATGCTTCCGCACCCGAAACAAAATGACTAGGTCACGATTTTTGGAGAAAGCGCGGGGGCTATCATGTCCGCTATCCTGTTTTTAAGCGCAGACCTTCCTAGCCTCGCTCGGGCCGCGGTACGCTGTCTGTTTCGCCACTTCAAGATAATTGGCTCAGCATTTTGCCCAGATCTTCGAATCGGGCTCGCAAGCCAGCCTGCCGTTGTTCCCTCCCGACGCGGCGAAACAGATTGGCAAAACTTTGTCAAGGGCGTAGCGTCCTGCGCAGACGAGGCAAACACGAACATGGCCATCCCCTGTCTGCAGAATGCCGGCACAGAGGAGATATTTGCGGGACTGTCTGCGGCAGCGGCGGAGACGACGGTCCAGTTCACGTGGGGGCCCGTTCTCGATGGCCCGGAGGTCTCATTCCTGATCTGCCCTCGGTGTTGTTTGCACGAGGCCAGTTCGCGAAACTGCCGTTCATTCAGGGACAAACAAGGATGAAGGTACGTAGTGAAACCCGATGGATGCTCGTGTTGTGTGACAAGATTGATGACGCAGGGACGATATTCACGCCGACGACAATCAACTCGACTGATGAACTCGTCGAGCGCCTCACAACAATGTTCACCCCTGCCGTTTCGGAGGCGGACCTGAACGCTTCGATCGCCGAGCTGCTCGTGTTGTATCCCGATGACCCGGCGCTCGGTGAATAGACACCCTTGCGTGTTTACAATCTGCTAACATTTTTTAAAATCATAATCGCAGGCTCACCTTTCGGCACGGGAAATCAGACATTCGGTCTCAGCCCGTGTTCAAGCGCGCGGCTGCTGCCTGTGAGTTCGATTCAAGTGCACGATCCATTTTCAACACAAGGTGAATGCAATCAACACAGTTACTGACCTCTACTTCCTGGCTCTCCGCCGTTTCTGGATGGAAACCGCCACCAATGCCGGCGTCGCCACCTTTGGATACCACTACACAGAACCGGAGTCGGTCACTCCACCTTACGACGGAGGTTCGTCTTTCACCGTCTCGCAAGTTCAACGCTCATCATGGCGTATCAGTGGCTCATGGATCGGACGTTCCCTACGTATACGGTGACCCCGCTGACCAGTCTCCGGCCTCGATCTTCCTCAGCGATGTTATAATCGACTACTGGGTATCGTTCGCTACGAGCTTGACGCCAAACGACGGCCATGGCGTTGTTCCCCGTGCGTCCCCAGCGTCTTACCTGGCTCTATCGCTGACAAGTTGTCGATTTACACAGGGCCCGAATGGACCCAGTTCACATCCAAGAATAAGGTTCGCTCTTGTGCCGTATTTTGCCCGACTTTGCTCATCTCCGAGCGCAGGCCGTCATGCAACTCAACGGCACGAACTTGACCATGATCCCAGACGATTGCCGCCTAGGTACGCAATAATCGTCAACTTCCCTCGATGCGCTGACTACAAGAACTGACCCGCGACTCAACAGAGCAAACGAACTTCATCAACTCTAAGCCGGTGATTTGGCGTCACTGAGGCAAAAAGTTCCAGTTTGGAATGGACCTCTCGCGCGTAAATATTCACTAATGTTCCATTTACATAAAGAAACACGAATCACCGCCTGACGTCCGACGCGTTGAGCAATCCTCCGTCGACATTCTTTCGCCATTCTTTCAAGCCGACTGCATCGATGTTCCTAATGTGTCAGCGTCAGTCCATGTATTTCGTCGCCTTCAAATGTGATTCTGCGCGGAATAATGGAAAGGCTAACGAAAGTTAGTTTTGGTTCATCAAGTCAATTTTGGTTCATCAGGCGACCTTGCTGTTTTTTTGGCCTCACGCGCGTCAGGCTTGTGTGGCAGCTGCAGAGGTTGAGACTTGGGGGGAGCAGTGAGGGACTCGAGGGTAAGGTGCGTGTGGTCCAGGGACAATTGCAGCTTGGTATTCCTTGATTTCCGTTGCTTCGCATCGTGGTTGGCTAGCCAACTGGTGCTTGAGCTTCGGCAGGTGTGTATACCTCTATAACATGCACCCCCTCTACGAAGCCCAAATATATCATCTACAGCCCACGCGAGATATCCACTCGCAATGCGAAGACCTGCCCCTCCAATTAAGCAGGTCGGTCAATGCAAAATAGTGGGTGCATTCCTCGACTGAACCAGAGAAACTTGGAATACAGCTCCACCCCCCCCGGTACACTCCTCCATAATTGTTCACTTCTGTACCTTACCCACTGTGCCCCTGGGTTATTTCAATTTACCACTTTGCTGCCACTGGAGTACCGCAGGGGTACCGCTGCCAATTATCACACTGCCGCTATGTGAAGACCACTATACTGTTGCTACCGCATCCACTACCGCTGCTACCGCTGGTATTACCGCTGCGCTGCGCCAAGTGTTTCACCATGTTATTTTTCAACTTTCATGCCGAGTGGTAGGCTATAAACAGTCCCTTTGACACATACATACACGCTAGGGTTAATTACGGGGGCTTCAGCTATCTTATCCCGGTAACGATAGGTAAAACAGAAATCGTTACGTCCCGGTTACAATATGATAAGTAGTAGGGCACCGCTCGGCGCTAATCCTGCATGAAGAAGCATCGGCCACCGATCCCGCCCAATGTCAGGATGAGGAGTCCACCGCCGCACCTGACGTGCGTAGCTCGACGCTGGGTCCCATCGTGAGCACTGTCTGCCAAGTAAACTTCCTTCTGGAACAGCGTCCTGTCGGTGGCGACGCAAACCAGCTCACTTGGGGAATCCGTCGACGACACTCCTGCGTGTACTCGTCGGCAAAGTAAGGCAAGCGAAGGGATCGACGAAGAGGAAGGACAAGGAAGTAGGGAGAGAGAAGGATGTGAAGGAGGACGCAAGGAAGAATAACACACACCGTAGAGCGACGGCAGCCGCGCCGGGTCCCAACTGCATCCCAACATCCTTCCCTGCCGCCCTGTACACCAGGGTTATCCGATGCAGACTGAACTGGGCCGCAGGTGGATCCATGAACCTCGAAAGCAGGCGCGCGTGAGCCGTGTGCGCGGCGGCTGTGCTTGGCGCGAACACCGGCGCGCAGGGAAGCTGCAATGGTGGGTCTGAAAAGTGCATGTCAGTAACGAGTATGCAGAAACGCAGAGCAATGAAAAGAAAGTGGGAGGAGAAACGGGGGCGGCTGGTGGTAGAGACACATCCTTCAAAGCACGGCCCCGATACCCACCGGCATACGGGGCGCGAGGCAGGAGCATACCCGACTTCCGCTCGACAGATCCATGACCCCAAAAATGGAAGTAAGCGATGCTGACGACGAAGAGTAGTAGTATATCAACGAAGTGACAATGGTGAAGGACAGGACGGAAGGAACCAGCAGGGGAAAGCACAAGTGGGTACAAGTGGGAAGGAGGGGCGAAGAATAAAGAAAGAGGTAAGAAGTAAATGATAGTAAAGCGAAGGAGCGAAAGCCGAAGTGAAAACGGAAGAGAGTATGGCAGACTCACCGCCGTCGCGAGCACTCTGCACCGTGCTGAGCATACACCCCCACCAGACATCGCTTGACTACCCCTTCGTTCCACCAAGTCCCCGCCACCTCTTTTTCCCCGTCCCGCGCGTGCTCGTGCTCAGTTTCAATTTGCTGTGCTTCGCTGAGGTGCTTTATGAGGCATGCGAGCTCGCCGAAGCCGCCCGGACAAGGTCTGCGACGACCACAACACCCGACGAAGCGCTTGACAGCAACAGCCTCGACGATGGCGACAACGTTGGCGCCAGCGAGAATATGTCCCCGCGGCGTGGACGCCCCATACGACACTAGGGCGTGGCACCTGAGGATCTTGAAGCGACTGGGGGAGGTGCCGTTTCGATTTCCCTGTAGTGGGCGGCGAAGGGCTCGACAGTGACAAGATCGATAGCAGCGGCCCCAATGTCGCCAAACGGCTGAGATTGGGGTAGCAGAGGACCCGCTCGAGACGTATGAGGCACGCCGGAGATCGCTGGAGAGACTGCACAGACTCCGGCGTCGACTTTGTATGGTGGGCATGAGTGGTCCCAACACGCACTGTGGCGGCGTCGCACTCGAAAGCGAGGACATCTACTCCCGTAAAGCGCACATGGCAGGGGTATGGGGGATGCGCCCGACGTGTACGTGCCGCGCGCGGGGATGCCCGAGCCAGCCGTTCGAGTTCCGCTATCGAATTTGTGCAGTGCTTTAGGGTGGGTGGTGACGCGCTCGACGGCGAAGGACCCGATGGCGACGGCTTCGACACCAGAAAACGTGCGACGGCGAGGTGGTAAAGGATCTGCCAGACATGCGCGAGTCGCGCGCAGGGGCCTTGAGCGAGCCGTGAGACCTCTGGCGTTGAATCGGTACGGGCGGGTGCTGACAAGGCTCCTACCCACCCACACGTTACGGGGTTGGGGAAGACAGAGCAGCAGGATTGAAAGCTGGATCACAGTAATGTAATATGAAAAGACAAATCACTGTTAGCCAACATAATAGCTTCCGAACTTCCAAGGCCCCAACCCCTCCACGGCAGCTGGCATTTAACAACCGTAAATAACATAGCCACATTTTGCGAAAATATTCCATCTCGAGACCAGCCTCTCACAAAATCTAGAGACTTGCTCTAATGACTCCCCCGAGGTCCTGGACCCCGCCCTGCATTTTGACAAGCAATAAGAACATCGAAAGAAAGGTTTGTAAAAACTTGGCCAAGCAGGTGGCTATGTTGTTTACAGTTGTTAAATGCGAGCCGCCGTGGAGGGGTTGGGGCCTTGGAAGTTCGGAAGCTAGGCTCAGTTCTGTGAGCAGCCTGGTGGCTGTACACTTTTGACTGTAATAAAAATAAAAATAAAAATAAAAAAACATCAGAAAGAATTCCGAGTTGGTTTTTTTTTTTTTTTCTACACTCAAAATGTACAGCCACGAGTCTGCCCACAGAACTGAGCCCAAGATAAATAGGTTTTGTGTGAAGGAAGAGGACGACCTGTGGGTTATCCCCAATCCAGAGGAAAGGGCGGGGCTGCTTGACCGTGTCCAGTCCGTATTAAGATGAGAAGGTCGGTGGAAATCAGAGGATCCCGCCATGGAGTCGCCATACATGGAGCAGCTCACGGGACTGGAGTCCCCCGACATGTAGTTCTCCATGGAAGTGCGAAGAGAGACGCTCGAGTCAGAGAAAAAGAACGTCACAGATCAAATGACTTTAGTCACTTTGGTATTGCGCCATCACGGAGCCGAGCGCGACACCGACGCGTCCAGCAATTTTGTCTCAAACATGGCTACTCTACCACAAGACAGAGTTCTTTGCTATTGTACTAAGAGATGTGGTGGTCCAGCCGTCCTGGCAAGGAACGGGCCTATTCAACGCGTCAAAAACATATGAGCGAGGAAGCGGCTGCATCCCTCTCGGTCGAATTCACCAGTGCTTTGGCGGCCGCCAGCAGCACATTTTTGGATGGCCCGGGAGCCAGAAATGTCAGACCTGCTTCCCAGCTGGAGGGTGGATCCGGCGGACACCGAATACAGATAACAATGGACCACATCGCAAACGGATCCGCACAAATACTATTCCAGACATTACTACTTTGAACCCTCATGATACGGTACAACAGTTTTTTTTTACAACTTTAATGTTCTTGATTAATTTAATTTTGATTAGCAGGACCCACCATTCAATCACATCGACAGAGATGATTCCAGCACGACAGACCTATCACTACCACACAAGAGGGGGCAGATCCGTCCTCTGGTTCTTTCCCCGAGCCAGAGCTACAGGTTTTTTTGCCGTCGGATCACGCACAATCCCACGACAATGAACCCGAAAATGTACAGTTTCCTCCACGACGCGAGGATGAACTTCCTCAGGTTCCCGAGGGCCCAATTCCACCCCTCCCTCTTGACGAGGATGACCCTGGCCCCGAGCAGACTGCAGCGGATTTTATTTCACCAATTTACGACATCCGGATTGCAAACAAATTTATTGACTGCTTGAAAGCAGCTTCGCTCGACAACGAGGATGAAGCTCTCCCATCCGAGCTTCTAGAACAGCTTCGTGACCCCCCCAAAAAAATCCTGACCGTCGATAACCCAGATCACCGTCTCTCTCTTGATATATTCCTCTCTGTCAGCAACGCATCAGAGAAAACATATAATAATGTCCGCCTTGCCATACTTCGCCGTCATCCAGAGGACGACTCTTAAGCTATCACCGTGTCAAGAAGCTTGTCACCGAGCTCAGCGGTATTACCTCCATTGTGCACGACATGTGCATAAATTCATGTGCTGGATTTACTGGACCATTCGCCCCACTCGACGGCTGTCCATTTGGGGCCAGACGGCGGCTGCGGATCCCGCAAGCAATTCCACACAATTCCCATTGGGCCTCAGCTCCAGGCACTCTGGAGGATGCCGGCGAGTGCACATAATATGCGCTATCGTCAACGGTGTACCGAAGCTGTTCTCGAAGAATTGCGGCGACAAAATGGGCGGCGCACATCACCCTATCGCGATTTCTTTGATGGGATCGATTATATCGAGGCCGTCCGAGAAGGTAAAATTACTCTGGATGACATGGTTCTCGTATTTTCCATCGACGGCGCTCAGTTGTACCGAAACAAAGCGTCAGATTGCTGGATTTATATCTGGGTAATTCTCGATCTTCCACCCGAGCTACGGTACAAGAAACGCCACATACTTCCAGGTGGATTTATCTCTGGGCCACAGAGACCCAAAAACACAGACAGCTTCATCTACCCGGGTTTGCATCATGTCGCGGCCCTTCAAAAGGAGGGCTTGCGCATTTGGGATGCCCAAAGCCTTCGGATATTTGTGTCAAGACTTTTTATCGCCCTCGGCAGTGCCGATGGGCCCGGGATGGCGGCCTTGAATGGATGTGTAGGGCATCACGGAAAGTATTCCTGCCGCTTATATTGCCCTCTCGTTGGGCGTCACAAACCTGGTGGTACCCATTACTACCCTGCACGCTTGCGTCCAGATTCATTCACCGTCGCGGGTTGCGATCATCCGGACGTCGACTTGAATTTGCTTCTCAGGGCATTTACCTCTTCAGAGGCGACCAAACGATACAACGAGAACCTTGCTCTGGTCTCGAAATCTCGTAATAAAACCCAGTATGAGAAGCACCACCTGGATACTGGCATTTGCAAGCCAACCATCTTCAGCGGAATCCATCCGGACCGAATTCTGGGTGTCCCGAGCATATTCGCGCTGGACATCATGCATCTCCCAGCACTTAATCTTCCCGATCTCTTTATTCCCCTATGGAGGGGCTCATTCGACTGTGATCGCTCTGACAGCACGGATATCTCGAGCTGGCCTTGGGCTGTTTTGAAAGACGCTAACGTCTGGAAAGTACACGGTGAGCCCGTCAATTATATTGTCCAGAGTTTCAAACTTAACTAGTAACTCTCTATCCAGGACAGCTAGTTGCACAGGCGACACCGTATATCCCGGGCTCGTTTGACCGCCCTCCGCGCAATCCTGCGGAGAAAATTTCAAGTGGTTATAAAGCTTGGGAATTTCAGCTGTATTTCTTTGCCTTGGTCCTGCCTTGTTCTATGGTCTTCTGCTAGACGAGTATTGGATGCACTATTGTAAATGTGTTCAAAGCTTTCGCATTCTGATGCAAGAAGAGATATTACCTTCGGAAGTCACCAATGCACATACTCTCATGACACAATTCTCGGACGAGTTTGAACTGCGATATGTGCAGCGCCGCACCGATCGCCTTCACTTTATACGCCCCAGCATTCACACAGCATCGCATTTTGCACCCGAAACAATCCGTGTCGGGCCTGCTATAATCTACTCGCAGTGGGGCATGGAGCGCACAATTGGTAATCTTGGCGAGGAGATTAAACAGCATGCAAACGCCTTCGCTAATCTGGCGCAGCGCGGCATCCGTCGATGCCAGGTCAATGCATTGAAGGCTATGATCCCAGACATAGAGCCTCCGAGAACCCACTGCCGGGGGGCCAAGGATCTCGGGGATGGTTATGCTCTGCTTCGCGCAATGGATAGCACATCTCGTGATGTTCGGGCCTGCGAGCACACGGCCATCGTGGCATACATCCACGCTCACGGTGGGGTGCAAACCAGAAATCCAGCTAGTTTAATCCGCTGGGCACGCTTGCGGCCACCTAATGCACAGATTGTGTGTTCAAGATGGAAGGAGAGTTTGAAGGCCTTGGAAAATTTGCGAACTTCGAGAAATGTCAAGGTACACTACTGTGTTCTGACCCGTACTTGGAATTAACAGATTAATTAGATTGAAGTTGACGGAAGTTCCTATATTGCTGAAGTTCTCTTCTATGCAATCCTTCCAATTAACGACAGAGTGCCTCCAAACCAGTCGCAATAGTATCACTCTACGGCCCGCCGCACCCTGGACTCCTTGCGGCATCGTTGAATACCTACTGGACGGCTCAGCATCTTCGCGACACGGCCATCCGAGTTATTGATGTTAAGTCAATCAAGTCGGTGGTTATGATGGCTCCAGACGAACGTTACAAGACACGATTCCACGATGGCACAGCGGTAGACCGGTGGTATTTAATGGAGAAGCCGGGACTTAAGCTCACTGAGTGGGCAGGACTCGAGGAACTTCTTTCGGAGGAATAAATCGTGTAGAGTTCATTGCATGGGCTACAATATTATATGGAAGTATCAGAATTATCGTCATCACCTCCACCTGTGCCTATTTCTCCAGCCAATCCAGTGAGCTTTTGGCCCAGAAAGAGTACATGCTGCTGCAGGAGGGTGGTAAGCCTGTTCTGTGTCCCCTCGGTGCTACCCATTGACTGCCCAGTCCCGATATCGGCATGCTCGATAAGGGTCACGCCAAGTGCCGACACCTCCTGCTGCAAGGTAAAAAGTTCGTTTTGGGCCTTCCTGAGTTTGAAGTCATAAGCCGACGCTCTTCACGCACTCAGTGCAGCCGTTTTTCGAGTGTTTCCGAGTAGGCTTTATAGTACTGCATGTTGCACTCGGAAGAGTGCTTTAATAGTCTCGCAGTGTCTCCCACTGTAAATATGAACTCAGAACCATTCAAAAATTGGGGGATTCACTGCTTTTGTAAGGTTCTTCTGCAAGTTCCTCCGGGGTACACAAACTGGCTACCACCAGCTTATTGACGCGTATCTCATCGCACGCAAGACACCCGTAGTAGTACCAGTGTTTCATGGGGTCAGAAGGCTGAGGGAGAAGTTCGGATCGTTCGCCGGGTGCCCTATCAGGCTGAGGTGATACTAAGAGACCAGGAGGAGGAGCCCAGACAGACATGGCAGTACGCGAAGCACAAGGATATCGACGAATTTTGGGATCACACGAAGTGATTACAAAGCCGAAATAAGTTGCTGAGAGCACAACGATGTACAGTGACCTCAGGGCACATTGAACGAGGGATTTCGAGCCAGAAAACAGCAGCGGTGTGAATGTTCGCGGTAACTCGATCTCGCTCAATCAAATTTGATCAAATCTGATGCAAGTCGCTCAGATTCTTTCTCGCTCGCTCTGGCTCGACATCATTCTCACTGGGCGCGAATTGTTGATGACTGACTGTCTCGGTAACCCAGCCGCTCCATGTGATCTGGACCACGCGAGCGCGGAGTTTGAAAAAGTTGTGCAGAGATCACACAGAACGTCTGGGGCACTTCGTGTAGTGATACCCCATTGAGTCACACTGTTACCATCACTCACGCCAAACGCATGCACGTGAGGCGCAAATTTCTATCAGCAAGCTTGATGCGCCTTCTCCCTGGTCCCTTCCTGCCTCTTATAATGCCCGCCGACGATGATCACGTCAAGCGCAATGCCAAATCTCAACGCCTGCTGCAGATGGCGCGTGAAAAAGCGCGTAAACAGAATGGTTACGACTCTGGATTGCATCCAAAAATATTGGCAGGTTAATGCCAAGCCCATCCATGACGACGAGAACCGTTCGGACTTTGTCAACCAGACTTCCGCCAAGATTCTGGCGGAGGTACTCTGTCTGCTGCAGGTGGATGGCTCGCTGGCTCGGATAATCCGGAAAGTCAGGCTCTGAGTCGGAGCTCTCAGATTCTGATTCTGAGACATCTGCAGCAGGATCGAAGTCTGAGTCCGAGTCTGATTCTGACTCAGAGCTTGAATCATGGATGTAGCCAGTCTCCGAGGCAGACGTCGACGCCATTCGAGACGAAGGAGAGCACATCTGGAAACACCTTTTGAGCATGTAGAGGCCCGGGCCGCGCCATAGATTGCCGGTGACGACATAGTTACCAGTAGGGACATCGCTTCTCTGTAGAGCTCCATAGACACCTCGCTCTATCCTGCTCTACCTCGAACCCCCAGCTCTATTACAGATCCCGTCCTCTCTAGCGTTGCACATAGAGTCACCGCACCACATGTGCTTTCCGATACGCTGGCAGCCAGTCAGCTGATCTTGCGACTTGTTTAAAAGACCCCGACTTGGTGAACTCACGTCTTCAAGTTCTTCCCCCCACTTTCGTCTTCTCCAACTCATAGCTACCGTTCCCAGCTCCGTCCCCTCGTGTGACTTCAATCCTCAAGGTTGGTCTGTTCCTTCAAAGTACTTAATCTCAAGTGGCCCTCATCAAGCTCTTCAACACTTCAAGCATCGCTCTGGCTTCAAGGCTTGCATGCAAGAGTCAAGTGGGCCACTGGCATAACTCGTATCTGTCAAGCTCTCTTCAAAAGCTGCAATCCTTTCCCGGCATTCCGTCCAACCGTCCCACACTTGTGCCGTTTGCTACTAGCTGTACTACTGTGCCTTCGCCGACCCGACTGTATTTCTGTTAGATCCTTACGTGCCGCTGTATTTTCGACGGCAATACATGTTTCTCTTCTCTATTATGTATCCTACCCGATATCGTACGATATCATCGTCAATATGATGTGATGTGAACCGGAATATCAACGCGACGCGTCGGCTACGCTGTCTATCGTAGAAACACGTGGTCTATGTCGCTCGATGGCGCCCTATGGCTCTATGGCCCTATGAATCTACGTGTCTATGAGGGTCTCTGATAGACATGCACACTCTCTCATAGGGGGACATGTCTATGAGCCTCCTGCTCTCCCGGCTCCTCCATAGCTCGACGTAGCCATGGGGTGTTTTCCAGATGCAGCGAGCGGACGCCAGCACTTTGACATGTGATATTGGAAAATCATATAAATTTGAGGGACCACCATTGAAAGACAATGGGTATGGATACTATCTATGAGATGTTAGGTCTACCTCCTGCTATGCTCTGCAAGGCGCTGACTGGCGCTGTAGAGGTCGTGGACTGAAGTCGTTGACGATGACAGATGATTATACATGGAGTACACGTGCGCAGAAGTCACAGTGTGACTCAATGGGGGGTGTCCCTATACGAAATGCCCCAGACGTTCTGGTGACAGTTCTGCACATCTTTTTCAAACTCCGCACATGTGGTCCGGTCCGGTATGGACCGCTGTCACCAAACGTCTGGGTTACCGAGACAGGATGACTGATGGGATTGCATGTGGATGGTCCGTGCGCTGCGACATGTTTGTTGATCATTTGATGGCGATGGTTGGTTGCCTCTTTCTCTTCCCCACCACTTGCGCACTCGCGTTCGTCTCCATTGCCCTCCCCTCTGCCGTCGAAACGCTCTGCTACCCCTTACTATTCCTTCCCTTACCTCTACGCCGTCAAACCATCCTCAAGACGCTCAAATGTTGTCCTCAAGCACGCCTTTCCTCAAGCACCCTTTTGGCGCAACCGTTTGGAATGTCCTTCGATTTCCTTCAAGGTCTATCATCGGGGCTCCTTCATATTTGCAATAGACAGGACAAGATCGGAAGCCTCGCAAGTCTCGCGGAACGTCCAGTCTCCCAAGCTGCGTCTTCAACGGTGTCCTCAAGGTTCTCTTCAAGGCCCTCATCTTCTCTTCAAACCCTCAACCTTTCCCTTCGTAATCCTCAGGCCATCCAGCACCCCTTCCGTGTCCTCAAGCTTCCTCTCCATGTCTCTTCCGTGTCTCTAACCTGCCATGACGTCAATTTCCCTGGGGTCACCGCGGGGTGCAAATGAACCGAGCAAGGTCGGACATTCAATCCATATTGCGCTGGCACTCTTGGGCATCAGTTTAGCTTACGGCGGTCTTGAGTACCATCGGTGCGTCGAGGACCTGGCCTGTTTTATATTCTCTACGTAGATTCCATGTCTCTTACGTCGTTTAATTCATCTATTCTTTATCCATTGCATTATACGAATTAGAGCCCGCAAGGGAGGGGAGCAGTAGCGGGAGGATATGACATAATTTCCCTGAAGTTCGCCAGTCTGATGAAGGGTTGGTCAGCGCTGGCGAACTTCGCCCTCGACGATCTGGCAGTCACCAGCGCGCACCAGCGTCTTACCAGCAGTATTTGATCTGATGAGGCTGACGTCGCATCATCCGGCCAGATACTGGCTGATCCGCTACGCGACAATTTCCTGATGGGCTGGAGCGAGAGAGTCGCGAGTATGCGGAGCACGCCGAGGAGGCTCGCTTGCGGGAGGTGGATGCGAAGCGCAAGATAGCGGCGCGAAAGCGTGCAGACGCCACTGAGCGCATGCAACGCTTCCGTGCTCGTGAGCGCGAGGAGAAGATAGCCAACGGTTGGGTCGCCGGGCAGAAGAGGGTGCGTGATCCCTTTGTAGTCCTCGTATTCCGCCGTGCTAACTCTGGAATTTAGAAGTGCGTAGAGCTCGTTGACGTCGACGAGACCGTGTCGGCGACAGACATAACGATGGTGGAGCTGTCCTGCCCTAGTGTGTGCGGCCCCGCAAAGCGGGACCTTGTCAAGATATTAGCGGGCCAGCCACTGGATAATCCTTTCTACTTGGTCTTTTTTGTGAATTGGAGGTGTGTTACTGGTGTTATTTCGTTTTTTGTTTTTGTTTTATGTTTATATGGCACATATAGTGTTCATAAATAAAAAATAGCACAAGTTGCATGAAAAATGCACATGTTGAGAAGGAATTAGACAGAAACCACGAGTTGGGAAACTGGTGAAATAGATAAACACGGAACTGGATGGGCAATAAAAAATATGCACCTGTAAAAAGACACCTGTCTGCTTGGAAAAAACGACGCATGTTCAGCTCAAAGTGACACCAATCATGTCAGCGGTCCGCGGCTTCCGTCCACATGTTGGTTAAATGAATTTTCAGATATCTTTCCATGTAAGCAGGTTTCCTGGTGCAGAGAAAAATATTGACAGAGTTTAAGTTGATGTTCAAGGATGCCTCAGAAGGCCATGAATGGGTATTACAACTTCCTCCTTGGATGTACAGACCACGTCTGGCAGATTTGATTTAGATATATCTTGTGATCAGAAAATAAATTCCTTATACGACTTGCCTGTATATAGGGAATTGGGCTACTTCAGTATATTTTACATTCCAAGCATCCTCAGTTCACTTTTCAGGGGTGAGGGATTGTCATACCTGTAGGTCAAGCCCTACATCGCCCGCAGAAAACATCAAACCTTTGAACCGTAGCTCACTGAAGGGTCAAATGAGTTAGAATTTGTATTCAGGAAGTTGCCAATGTAATCCCACATACCCACAACATTTTGAAGGATTTTAGAATATGAATATTCTCCAAGAGTCGATGAATTATGGCTGGTGAAGACAGATGCCCTGGACCTGCCAAATTTAAACTTTCATTGTACTGAGGACCAAGTCCAAGCTGTTTTTTTTTGTTTTTTTTTGTTTCACATGAAGTTGCATGAAATTTGAGGGCAAGAGAAACTCGCGTGATTTTTTGTCATCAGCACGTGTGCGTGATTTTCAACCATCAAGATGAGTATTTTCAGGTTCTTGCCCCATGTGTTTTTCTTTCTGGGGTGTGTTTTTATAATAATTATTGAACACCATATAGCCCATATGTTTACTTTCATATAGCTGGGTAAGGAGAAGAAACAACGGAAGGAATGCCGTGACAAAGATCTGTCACATGCAGAGGCCACCAAGTTGAGGGAGACGTCAAGCAAAAAGAGGAAGTACAGCGAGGACAGCGACGAAGGTGAAGGTGAGCGACTGAACAGAATCAAGAAGTCTGTCATGGCGCGCATGACAGCCGAAGAGAAGGCAGAGCATAAACGTAAGATGGAACGTGAGAGGAAGGCCCGAACTCGGCTGGTGAAAGCGGAGAAGGAAGGCAAGGAACTCAAGAAGCAGAACTAAGCTTTAAGCAAGGATGAAGGTCACGGAAAGGCGAAAAAAGCGCAAATGTCAGCTAAATCGAAGGAGATCCTCGATGAAGAGGACGATGATGACTATGAGCCTGTGTCGAACAAGGGAAAAGCCAAGGCCAGGCAGATCCCAGCGAGGACGAGGATGACAAGGACGAGGACGAGGATGAGGAGGAGCCGAGGAAGTCAAAGGGGAAGCGAAAATCAAAGGCGACTAGCGACAACGAAAGTGATGGCGACAATAAAACCGACACCAACCTCTGCACCACGTCCTTGCCGCCACTCGCCAGCTGGTCCCTGTCTCGTGACCACCAGCCAGCTCCCCCCCCCAGACCCTTGTTGAAATCAGCGACAACGACAGCGACAAGGAGGATGGTGGGATGTGTTCGCTTAGGCCTCGCCTCGTTTTGCCTCGTCTTCTCTGACCTTGATCGTTCCCCTGCCGCAATTATTCCCCGATGCAATTATTTCTTGATGCTATCTATACATACTGACTATGCACGTGTACTCACTACTGAATATACCATGATTTTTGTTAAATGTGCGTGGTGAAGCAGGTGTCCCATTCGGTGTTAAGCGGGACAGGGAGTTTGCATTGCAGACGGTGGGGTGGGATAGGTGTCCTGGTTCGTTGTTTGAGAACTGACATGTTACTTTTTACTGTAATTCTTTTTTTACCATCTCATTAACAACATAAAAATGTTCCACAAAAAAAAAACCCCCCGGGAGCAATGACCCTATTGGGAATCAAACCCAAGCCAGCTGCTGGACTAGACAGGTCGACAATATCATAAGCAGCAATGCATACCATTACACCATAGGGCCATTGACAACCTGCCTTTGAGTAAGGGGTTCCCGCGTGTGTTAATACTATTCTGTCAACTTTATTCTATTCTAATGATGTCCTGCCACCAGTGATACCCCTATATCTGTCCCGTTTATATATTCCGTTCTGCTATCACTCATGCCTCTTCCATACGTCCCGCTTACCACTCTGTCCAGCTACCATTCAGATCTATTCCCTATATCCCACTTACCACTCTGTCCTGCTACCATTCAGATCTATTCCTTATGTCCCGCTTACCCCTGCGTCCTGCTACCACTCAGATCTGTTCCTTATTTCCTGATTACCCCTGCGTCCTGCTACCACTCATATCTGTTCCTCATGTCCCACTTACCCCTTTGTCCTGCTACCATCCATATCTGTTAGACGGGTTAGTTGGTATTAGCAGGTGTCGCGGAGTCAGGATGGGTGAGAACCACCCGCAGTGTTGGATCGAAATGTCACAGAATTCAATTGCTACAATTGTTCTTCAGAAAATCATGAGCTCCACCAGATCAGTGGCCAGCGCCGTCCCGAATCAAAGGTGAGGGTGCATACCTCCATCTGCTTGCGCTCATTGTTCCTCATATAGATGGCAATTTGACCATCGGAATATTGTTGCAGCCAAGGTTTGAGCGACCAGATCGGCCGAGGAACGAACCCAAACCCAGTGTATCATGCTGAGTACGGATGCGTGGACGTTGAATACAAGTCGAAGATGGGTGGCAGTTGAGCATCAGTGCGAAGACATGTCACCGCCACTGATATCATACATGCATGTACGTTAGGCTCACTCCAAAAAACTAATCAAACATCGATCTTTTGCCGTAAATTTACAGCAAGGCTTTAGAGGACCCAAAAAACTAAAAGCATCGACATGGCCGTGAACACACAATTGTTGTGTTTTCTGCGTGCTAATCACATATGCTGCTCGATATACTTTGTATCTAAGCTTTGTCCGAGTTGTAAGTCCGGCTCGTCGGAGTCGAGTCAGCGCTAAGAGACACCCTTACAACTCAACAATGCCAGAGGAATTGAGACAAACCCTAATGGTTTTCCTAGGGGTCGTTTTCCCTCCTACCGCCCGACTGAGGTGTGAGACGATGGCAGTCTTCGACACGGTCTTCGTGACTTTGAGGTGTGCTTGAAGAATGCACTTTACGGGCCAATTGCTGGTGTATCGCCTCAGCTCGGGGAACTGCACATTTGCCTGGGATGGCGGGATGAGTGTTTGCAGATTGGGGAGAGTCAGAAAACAACTCACTTGGCGGTACACTTTCTTCAACGTGTCGTCGTCCTGGGGGGTAAAAACTTCTTTAAATCTAGATGCTTTTTGGCCAGCTTGTGAACGTGTTTCTAAGGGAAGCGAGTGAGGGACTGGAACGGAAAGGGAAAGAAGGACACACCGTGATCCCATCCGTCTGATCTCCAGGGACCCACTTGACGTGCTTTGAGAGCATCTTTCGGATCAAGCCCATAGGGAAGGCAATTTTCAGCGATAATATTGGGATCCAAACTGCACAGTGGTGATGCATCATGACTGTATCTCAGCAAAAGTTTGCGAGCATCAAAAGCGGTGCACGATTTGCACGGAGTACTCATGATCAGGGGCCATTACATTCCGGAGCGGCTCAATTATGATCCACTAGCCATCGAGGCTGCCAAGATTCTTCATTGCCATGGGAGAATTTCATTCTTGTGGAGGGCTTTGAAAATACCCTGAAGCTGCAGCGTGGAAGTCCGATGTGCTGCCCAACGGTCGAGAGTCAAGTGTATGATGATGGCACTGGATATTTGAGAAAACGAAATGTCCGTAGACTGACACCCAAGAACAAAATAGCAGGCAGGTGCAGATCAAATTGCAAGGAGAGCCTGAGGCTACAAAATGACCATGCATGCCACTGATAGTCAGAGACGTTGCATTGCCTGGATCAAATCGAGTCACCCCGAAGTCATATGGATGAGCCGTGGTGCTATTGCAGAGTGTTTGTCCTAGTCTATTAGTTACCACGCCATCACAACAGGTGTCCTGCGTTATTATGGTGCAACAACGTGACTTGACACATTCAAAGTCTATCCATCAGGATCCAGGCAGTGGGGAAAGTGAAGGGATCCTCTCCTGTTTCCTGGGTGTTCTTTTGAGTTAAGACTCGAAGAGAATTCACCAGACTGAATAAATTCCTCAGGTTACGGCCGAACGAAAGCCGAAATCACTGAAATCCTTTGACTCAATGGTAAACAATATCGGAAAGGGTCCAACGATGTTCAGTGGGTGATATCAAGCCTGAAATAGTTTGCACAATAGTTCCGGCCTCAACAAACGCGTCGAATGGTGCAAAACGCGTGAATATAAATGAGTTGTTTGGTTGTGCATCGCCATCATTCCGTGATAACGCAGATCACCTGTCATCGGGGCGCGGTAACTAACAGACTAACTAGCAAGGAACAAGTGTTCAGTTATAGCATCTGTCTGAGAGAGACTATGTTTGTCCTTGTGGGCAACGTCAGGAATGGCTCATCGGCAGGACTCGGCTGTGCCATTTGCGGCATTGCTCATATACTTAGCTCTTGCAGGTATATTATTTTTGCTTTATCCGATTTCGCTGGGTTTCCTCTCACTGCCAACTCGCTGCCGCCCACTATGGAGGTCCAGGGCAGGTACCGAGAACATCGAATCCCGCAATTTTTGGCTGATAGGATTCGTCTCCATGCTCGCCAAAGGGTAATTTTCTGCTCTCGTGGGCAACAAAGGGATGATCTCCCTTGCTCTCTTTTTGCAAGATGGGCGGTACTTTGGCAGCAGAGGAACCCCATTAAATGTGTATTCACCCTAAATGCCGACTAAATCCTTATAAATCACTGCGCTTAACTGGATCTTGGGCGCCGGGACTCCTTCCATACACCAGTTCTTTAACTGGTGGTCAGGTCCCACAGGGTTTTGACTGGTGACTGGTGGTCCTGCCTACTCCAAGCCGGCCAGTCCACCGCCGCCTAATGTCTTGTTTGCTCAGTGCATGCAATAGCCAATTGGACGTCAATTTCAGAAACAGAAATACATTGTATCTGCAATACACTGTCGGGAAGAGGGCGACTCCGGTGTGTATTATGAGTGATCAGACAGTAGAAGCACACCAAATACTGTGTCTCTTCCACTCAATGAAGCTGACCTAACATAGCACGGAAACTTATCAAGTGCACGTCAAACCCACACAAGAGCCATAGGAACGGCAGATACATGATTCAGGCTGAACAAGAACAAGTTATCTGTCCACAGTTAAAGTTCAGTGCGGGTGAAGACTCGACCTGCCATTTCTCCTCGGCCTCTTGGCCGATTCCCGTGGGGGTGGGCTCAACTTGAAGGCCTCATTGAGCTCTCCCTTGACGCCCTCGACCGCTATCTTCGTTTCCTCGGCGACGGCTCCAACGATCGGCCGACTTTCGCACCACCTGGCCAGCCATGCTCCAGACTCGACCTGCCATTTCTCCGCGGCCTCTTGGCTGATTCCGATGGGAGTGGGCTCAAATTGAAGGCCTGATTGAGCTCTCCCTTGACGCCCTCGACCGCAATCTTCATTTCCTTGGTGACGGCTGCAACGATCGGCCGACTTTCTCACCACCTGGCCAACCATGCTCCAGACTCGACCTGCCATTTCTCCCTGGCTTCTTGGTTGAGGCGTGCTGGGGCTTGTGTCGGGAAATGTCATTGGAATCAATACAATATTATAAAAACCCGTTGAGCTATGATTTTCTAAGTCGCCGGCCTACATCTGCAGCACAAGACCCAAGCCATCCCAGGTGAGTGGTGAACAGCTGAAAATGTGCGTAATGAGGTGCAATTCATATCCCATCTGAACCAGACAAGGCTCACATCAATGATTGGCCTCCTATATCAAAAACCGCTGTGTTTCGATCCGGATTCCCTTTTTTGGAAGGTGTGACGGTCACGCGAATACATTACGCGAGGGCCCCTCCTTGGCGCTCCTACTAGTTGAGATTTGGATCAAGGAATTCCGTTGAGAAACACCCGAGCTATGAATTTATTTGCGCTGGCGCTACACGCGCTACAAGGCCGCTACAAGGTCGTTACGATGTAGCGCAGAGCTGATGGACATCCGCCCCATGTCCAATTTTTATTGGATAGTGATGTGCAGGGCCCGGCTCGGCCTGAATGCCCGGGCTTGGGCTCGGCTTAGGCGGGCTCGGGCTTCAGATTCTTGAGGCCCGAGCCCGAGCCCTGGGTGCCGGGCCTGAAGCCCTGAGCCCAGGCCCAAGCCCGGGCTTTTTCATAGCCAAGAAAAAGTGTGCTGGAGCTCTCAAGAGATGTGCTGAACAGTGAAGCCGGACCAGCCATAGACAGTACACCCAAACAAGACCGTGGCTGGCCGCGATGTCAACAATAATGCCGCGACTATGGTTTGTGCCACAAATGATCGGCCCACATTGGTAGTCAATGCCGAGCCTGGTGATCAGTTTTCGAGTCTACACATCAAGAAGGGTATTTTATTGCTTATACCAGCCGGAAGGGGCCGTGAGGGCAAGAAAGCTTTGCCGATAAATATTAGGCCCGGGCCTGCGAGGCCTGGCGGGCCTGGAATTTCTCAAGCCCGAGCCCTGGGCCCTCCAAAGCCCTATGTCGGGCTCGGCTCGGCTTGATCAAGCCCGGGCCCGGCTCGGCTCGGCTTGCGGGCCTGGGCCGGGCCCTGCACATCACTATTATTGGAACAGCCCACTGTTGGATGTGGGGCTACGGGGACATTGTACAGTAGTTTGTGACATGATCCACACCCGTTTCACTTGTTGACCACATTCCCCAATACGCCCCGATAACACAGGGAAGCCCTGCCAAAAAACGTCTCTGTGTATAACAGGCGCCGCTGCCTTCACCTGGATGAAACCACACAGGATCGTGTGTTTTACCATTTCGAAGGAGCCCCAACTGTTTTCGGCTCGATTGAAGGCCATAGAATGCCATGTAGCGCAGGTTGCAACGAACAACTTTTTCCGTGGAACATAGCGTTATTCCGTGCGCTACATGGTCCTTCATTGCAGCCCCAAAAATCTTTAATTCCACATCTCTGGAACGGCTTATCGTAGCGCCTTGGTTCAAAGCAAGGCTATTAGAGGGGATCGTTCTCCAGCGTCTGAATACATGTGCCTAATATTGTGACGGCCTTGCCTTTCCAGGCTCAGTGCTCTCTTGGGGCATTGTTGGTAGCGCAACCAGTAATATGGATATACGAGTTGAACAGCTCACCCGCTATTCCGTTTGCCCCGACTCTTCTGGGTACCCCTTTGTATAAGGCTCAGGGCCTTTTCTCGGACAGTGTCACATGCATGACATCACGCCCCATAAATGGGGATTTTCGAATTAGCGCCGAAAATGTCCAGAAAAAAAGAAAAGCCTGTTGGTGGACACCTTTTTCACAACACTGGTTTTTTGGACTGCTGGGGACCGCGGGCCCCCCATTTCCTACTATATGGGAAGTGGACTAATGAAGGGTATAAGCAGAACTGAAGGCCTGGTAGTAGCTATGCTGCTGTTAGGCTTGTGAAATTTGGGTATAGACTTCTGAGTGTAGTCTCCCCTTGGGCTGTGTTCTATCGAAGTAGGCTTAGGACAACTTGTTGGCTGGTATCTTGTCGTCCTAGGACTACACCTTAGTCTCTATTACTGTGCGGGGACTAGGGTACAACAGGGTGGGCTCTGAGGCCTTTGGCTTCGGGTCTAGGGCTGCGGAAGCGGCTTTAGATTTGAAGTTAGAGGTCGAGAGGGGCAAGGGAGGGGAAGGGAGAAGGGAGTTTAGGGCAGGGTTGGAGAGGAAGATTGGAAGAGGCGGGCGCGGGCTCGGGCGGGGCGAGGAAAAAAAATTGTGATACATT
The DNA here is from genome assembly GCA_029204085.1 of Mycena sp. CBHHK59/15. Classification (NCBI taxonomy): domain Eukaryota; kingdom Fungi; phylum Basidiomycota; class Agaricomycetes; order Agaricales; family Mycenaceae; genus Mycena; species Mycena sp. CBHHK59/15. The sequence goes on along the minus strand of JARGXW010000160.1, from coordinate 108,435 downwards.
TTTTGTTTGAATTTCTCGAAATGAATGAATGAACATATCGAATGAAATGAAGGGGGAAGTGAGGAAAGACAAGGCAAGTAAGTGAATGAATGGGTGTCATCAGATGTAACACGGGTCGCTTTAGGGCAGGCTTGAGTATAGTAAGTCGGTCAGTGACCAGGAGGGCCTCAAGAGTGTCAAGAATCATCAACAAGGCTTTGGATCTTCAAGAACACTTCAACACCATTATATTGGAAACGGACAAGGAATATGCGTCAAACAGATATATGACGAGTACCAACACTTCAATCGGATAAAACAGTCCTCAAGGCACTGGTAAGATGGGTAAGATTAAAAGAGCGCTGAGCCAAGTGGACCTGACATCAGTTCAATGCCATTGGATTTTTCTTACGAGGTGTACACAGAACATGGTCCAGGCAGGGCCTTTCATTTGCATCAAGGCCAACTTCAAGTCCTTTCATTGCCATTTGCACAGACACTTCAACCGTGCGGTATCACTATCTGGGAGCCTTGTCAACTCAATGCTGGGTATTATTTATAAGCCTTGAGTCTGGAAACAAAAAAAAAGAAAGAAAAATGCAATTTGAATCCGAGGCAGGGAGTGAATGTGGGTAAGGCCAAGGCAGAACCTAGTGCAGGTTGACGAGCTCTTTCATTTGTGTCAGCCAGCCGAGGCGAACGGGCCACTCTACGGCTAGGTATTCACTATTCATTGATTGAGCGACACAAGTGAATAGGTCAAGTCAAGGCATTACCCAGTGCAGGTCAACCTGCTTAACACCCAGTCACACCTTGCCTATGGCTCACTTCCCTATCACCCTCAATTCAACTCAATTTTATCCATATTGGCAAAAGAAATTGAGTATCGCAGCTTGGTGGATGCACTTTTTCACACGTTCTGCATTTTTGACCTTGGCAGACCTCGGAAGGCAGCTTTCCACCTGTAAGAAGGCCGGCTTTGGTCGGGTGAAAGGGTTTGGGGAAGCATTAGCTGGACAATCTTGTCAGACTCTACTGGGCATCACCTTGGTGATTCTTGGGCTCGGTCCTGTCAAAAGGAGCGGTGTGTCGGAGATTTGAAGGGTGACAAGCATTAGAAGGGGGCTCTTGTTCACGGATGAACAGTGTATGCAGCTTGGGAAAATCATAAAGCACGCTAAGCATGCTGTGGGCATTTAGTAAAATGTGTGGCAAGTCGATCCTTCCTAGTGCTTATAACTTTGTTTCTTTGGATCTTAGTAATCTTGTCCTTCTGTGAGTTCGTTTCAAAGCGATGAGATCCCCAGGGCGACAGTTGCTTTTGAACACTTGTGCAACTTGAGTGGGTGGGTCACAAACTAGTCCCAAAAAATTATCAAACTTGGGGAGTGCAGGCTACGGTTGCAAACTGACCTTCGAGCAAATGTAATTCCGATTCTAATGATCAATGCTTGCTTGCTTGCACGATCAGGTGTAGTAGGTCTCGGTATTTGAAGGTTGGTTTAATTGTGACATGTATGCTTTGCGTCCTAACAACCTCGTTGTTGTTGTAACGGTTCACAGTCGCTCATCTGACTATCCCGTGCCAGTATACGGTCGACTCCGTATAGGGTATGAGGATGATTTGACTGCATTACTCTTCAATGGGTTCTAGTCACAACAGCATGAAAATGTTGGACCATTGTACTAGGCCGAAGGAACGTCAGTGCAACTATGTTGTGCTGGCTCGTCCTTCACTTTTTCTTCTTCTTCTCCTCTATTGCCATGCATCTACTTTAGGGCCGGACTTTGTCAGTCTTGGGGCTCTAATAGGTGCATGCCACATGAGAATACCGGAAAACTAGCTAAATTCATCCCAGGTAAGATCAGTGGGGCCAACACACTGTCAACATCACCGCAGTCGAACATATCCTTGTCACTATGAACAGTGCTGTGAAGACCTTTGTCGCCGCTGCCGGCGATGTCAAAAAACCGAAGTGATTGGACCAACAATGGAGGTGGAATGAATATTTGCATGAGCTTAGCACGCAGACAAAGATCTAAACAATTGGATCTGATTTAGGAGAGATCTGGCCAGATTACTACAGGGGGGGGTGTAGTACATGTACAATTACTAGGTGGTTTGGCTCTCAAAGTGTTCAACGAACTTGTTTGACATGCTTGACGCTGACAATTTACATGTAACCGAGTTTCGGTCAAGAAATATTAATGGTTGAACTGTCCAAACACAACGGTGGGATCTGTACCCAAAAAATGCAGTGAATATTCTCGTGATCAGCATGAGATGCGGTAGGTTGTGTACGCACCTGAGGGAATGATTTGATCCCTACGTCGCGATTCGACTCGGAATGCATCGAGTCCATCATACCCACTTGAACTTGGGACTCTTTCTGCTTGAAAAAGGTCAGAGCCAAACGTAGAATTGTGCTAAGCCACATACCCCACTGCCCGCGCCAGAATTTGCAGTCTTCGAGTCAGAGTGAGGAGTGGAACCAGAGCCAGAGGCAAATTCCATGGCCCGGAGCGCGGAGCAGGTCGAGACTTCCAGTTGACCCTTTCCACGCACAGAGGTGCGGACGTTCAGCGAGGCGAGGATCGAGTTGATGTATACTATTCAGTAAAGGATGGAATTGAGTACAAGAACAAACCCGATCCCAGGTGTACATACGTTTGCCCAAGAGCTGGTAGAACGGTTGCCGATAACAGTGATTTGGGTATGCAACATCCTGGTACGTCATGAGAAGGTGAAGGATGTACTCGACCAGGACGTTGAACTTACCAGGATGAAAAGCATGGTGATGCAAACACTGAGGGAAATACTCAGAGTGGGAATGCTGCATCTAATGGGCGTACTCACGCAGTAAGAATCCCTCGCGACATGGCGTGCATAATGAGTGAGTCGATCATATCTTGTGTGCTGGAATGAGGGTCATTCAGCATCGGCTTTCGCTGCAGAGCCAGACAGTATGTGCTCACCTTCGTACCCCAGCTGCCTTTCGTGAGCGCAGATAGTATATGAGTGAGGTGGTGATCGTGATGTCGCACACAAGCCCGGTACTTTCAATTGTGGTGGTCATAGACTGCAGCGGAGGTTTAGATATGGGGAGATGGTGAGCAAAGTGCTTACCCTGGACGTATGTCCAAATAGTGATACTATCGTTGGAAACAGGAATAGATGGACTGAAAGGTCTGCATATATAACGGTGAGGAACAAGCGCGTTTGGGGAGAAAGAGGCAGGACACCAGTGGAGGGAAGGGGAGAAATGTACGCCACGGCGACATGGAATCCGAGGAGTTTAAAGCTCTCACCGGGCTCCTCACAGGTGATCCGGCGTCACCGATACTCTGGAACCTATTCTTGGCCGACCTAAAGATGATGCCTGACATGGACGATGTGTTTCTGGCTGCTGTTCGCATTTCCCTACTCGCACAAGCGGACGACATCCTACTGGTCTCGCTCTCCGCTCGTGGTCTCCAGGGAAAACTCTGCTCACTCGAGGAGTGGTGTGCGCGCAACTTCATTCTGATCAACATGATCAAAACTATAATTTTGATCTTCAGATATGGGAGAAGTATAATCACGCCGCTCCCGGTCTTCTTGCTTGGATCTGCTGAGCTGAAAATGGAGATCGAAGAGAAGTACGTTGGAGTTACATTTAGAACAGACACGCAAAACATGTTCATGGCACACTATAAGGCCAAAGCTCGCACGGCTCGCTACTGCGGACATCGCATCATGGCTATTGAAGACATGACGGGAAGGTTGACGCCGAAAGAACTCAAGGAGCTCTACATGGCCTGAGTTGATTGCCACCTCATCCACGGATGCGAAATATCCCCTGATAGCGAAGATGTCCATGTGAAGCAACTGAGCAAGGTTCAAATTCGGTTCATCCGCCACATGCTTAACCTACATCCCCGTTCAATTGATAGCGCCTCTATTTACAGAGACTGGGATAATGCCGCTTCGCGTCAGACGCCTCCTGATCCTCTTGAACCACCTGATTTATTTTCTTGGCCTCGACAAGAAACACTATGCCCGTGCGGCTCTCGACAGTTCATTAGAGCTGTCTGCCCGGGGTAAAAGATCTTGGGTGAAAGAAGTAATCACGGCTGCAGCAAGATTGCCATTTGCATGCCCCGAGTTTATTCTAATCGACTGGACTTCAGCAGAAGATGTCGTAGTCTACTCTAAACTCGTGGAAAAACTCATGCTGGAATGGTTATAGGACGCAATTGACTCGTCAGACAAGCTATACTTACTACACGGAAGGATTGAACCTCAGAAGGACAAACCACCGACGCAAGTGACGTCGAAAATACGGCATTATTTAACAATGGTGAGAACTCAGAAGCATCGAGAGGCACTGACCTCCATTTTGCTGTCCACTCACCTATTAGCCGTTGAGATTTTGCGCTATGTGGATCATGCATACCAACCCGTGCCCCGGGCGAATAGGCTCTGTCGGCTCTGTAAAGAGGCGATTGAAACCCCAGAACACGCGCTGATCACCTGCACGTCCACAGACGAGCTTGTTGAATTACGCAGGTTATTTCTGGCTGACTTATTTTCAAACTCCCCAGACCTTCAAATCCACATGGCGGAACACTCGGACACCGAGTTCTTGAAAGACATGATATATTCCGGACCCAACATTGCACTGGTTGCGAAATTTGCTTACAATGTCCTCGAAATATTCTATGCCATCCCCATGTTCCGTTTGAGTAATATTTGATCTGTATGCCGGCCCCCCCCCCTCCCTGTACTAATTACTTTGCTTTCGTGCCTTCCTTTAGTTCTACCGCGGCGAGTCGTGAGGCTGCATCCATGAGCTCGGCTACAGGGATGTATGAGAGTCCAGGGGCAGAAGATGTACATAGCGCGTGTACACTAGATAACTCCTGGGCCCCGGTGTTCCTGAGCGGGACCGGCCATGTAATTCTACCTACCTACCTACCTACCTCGGATAGGCCCCCCTATCCGATCGGGATCAAATTTCCTTTTTTGGTATTATTGCCGATCACTAGCTCCACATCCTCAATCGCCATCGATCGCCCCATGGATAGGCCTTAACTGTACATGATTCGTGCTCGACATCTTTACCATATGTCAATGTATGCCATACCAAAAATTCAGCCTCCTCCGACACTTATAGTGGACGCAGCACGTGATTTTGCGTTGTGAAACTAAACACATCACTAAACGGGGTGAAGAAGACATTCGCTGTGGTCGCAAACTTCATGCGCGCCATCCAGTTTCTCCTGCGACTCATGTGGCCTATATAGGACTACATTTTTACCAAAGTGCAGGCCTCTACCACATGTCCCGCCCATGCAAAACATATACCTTCTGCGGAATTGCCCAAATGGGGCCACACATTCGAGGTGAAAATATTCTCTGTGGAAGCTAACGTCATTCACCATTTCCCATTTCTTGTGTGACAAATCCGACCTATATATTACTATATTTCCACCAACGCACAGGCCTTTCCTGGGTGTCCTTCCTCCGCAATGATGTACCTTGTGCAGCACTTGCATCACCTGACCAAATGTGCCTCCAGAAAAAATTCACAGTCAACGCAAACTCAATGCACTGCTTCCAATTTCTTGTGCGACAAATGAGGGCCATATCAAACTACATTTCTACAAAAGTGCGGGCTGCTACCACATGTCCTAGGGTTCAATGATGTACCTAGTCCGGCACTGCCATTACCCGACCAAATAGGCCTGACCAAAATTTTTCTGTCAACGCATAGATCATTTCAAATTTAGTGCTATTTTTTATTCAAGTACTTTTCCACCATACATTTGGCAGGCGTTCATCGTCAGTGATGCAGGACATGAGTCTTTAACATAATCTGATGATGTGTAGATAAGTGCCACTTTCTTTTCATCTCAGGGCTGTCCAGTTTAACATCCAAATTCACAACCGACCTTTATGTCTTTCTGAGTGGTGTTTCTCGCATATCTGCTTGGAGAGGCGCAGAAGTTTACTTGGATCCCTTTTTAGAAATTGCTTTGTCAGCATCACAACTTGTGGCGATGACATAAGCAGGGGCGCATTGTTGGGTGCCTTGACTAGCCATTTGTGCACAGATCGTCTCCCTCACAGCACCTAGTGCATACATGTAGGCTGTCTCCTAGGGTAGAAAGAGATTTTATGTGGCCAGCAAAAGACTTCACGATGCAAGGCTGAAATAAATATTCATTGTGAACACAAAGTTCTTGCTCCGCCTCCAACTTATTATGCGACAAATGCGACCCATATACAACTGAATTTTTACCAAAAAGCGGAGCCCCACCATGTGTCCTGACGCAGAAATTATGTACATACTCATCCACATCCATGAGTTGAATTTGATGCGACGGCAAAGTCCTTGCCCTGCTTCCAATTTCTTATGCGACAAATTGGACACATATAGAACTAAATTTGTGCCACAACATGAAATAAAAGGAGGTTAACTTAAGTCTCAGGCGGTCCGAACCGCCAGATGACTTAAGTTCACGCCCGAGGTGTGCTCCGCCGTACCGTCCGTGTGGTACACCTGTACACCCTACACTGTGAATCCATCACTTAAGTCCCCTGGAACTCAAGTTCCGAGATCTCAAGTCCTGTCGAAGTTAAGTCCCGTTGACAACTTAAGTCCCCATCCACAACTTGAGTTCAGCACAGAACTTAACTTTGCTTCCCAAACTTAAGTCTTGACCACCCACTTGAGTCCCAGTATAACTTAAGTTTAGACGCTAGATGTCTGTAATCAAATGAATTCTATTTATCAATACGTGCGCTCTACAGATTGTACGGCCACCACACGCGATGTTGCCGACCTGTTCGTTTCACACCTATACTCGGAGCGACACAGATGGGCTTGGGACGAGTGGAGCAGGAGGCAGGGAGGGGGAACAAGGAAACAGGAGGAGGGGAAGAAGGCGCGCGAGTAACGCACCTTGGCCAATCCTGCTTTCCATTATTTTGTTCTGTGGATTTGGTGTTGCTGATAGGACCGCATAGTGGGGACTGTTGGTGCTGGTATCCTGAGCAGATCAGTGAGTAGAGGAGTAGTTGTGTACGTACCTCCTCTCACACCTTGTTCTTGTCACAGATCACAATCCCACAACACAGCATGTTGCTTTGAATGCAATCTGACAAGGCAGAGAAGAATGGGAGACATACCTCGAGATACTTGCAAAGACGCAGCTGGGCGCGTCATCAGATGTGGGTGGCAGAACTGGTGATGCTTCGCGCTGATCCGCAAATGCCATAACCACCAAGCGCCATGCCGTTTAGACAGGAACGGGGGTGAGTGAGTAGAATGAGACATAGATGAGACTGGCGCGATAATGAGATGGTGAGGAGGAGGTGCGGCACTGGTGCGATGAGGTGGCATGGAAGATGAGAGGAAATAAGAGATGTCACGGTAGTAATGCGATGATGATTTGATTTGATCGCCGCATCGCGTGCTCCATTGACCATTGACCATTGTCCGCTGCTCGATCATTGATCCCTTCTTGCTCTTGACTTCCACCTTCAACGGCGTCAGTGCCACTCACCCCTTTCCAATTCCCACCCACCTGCCTTGAACTGCGATCCAAGCCTGACTTCGTCTTTGCATCGGCACCAGTTTTCTCGGGACTTGACTTCCACGTGGGTCAGTGCCGCCCAGTGAAGGGTGGCAACACTGTATGTGGATTTTTCTGGACTGGCAGTTAAAACCAAAAAAAAAAATCATTCTCATTTTCATTTTCATCTCAAAGTTTAAATCAGTGTATTCCATGCACACTCATGTTCATTTTCATCTTCAGGCGAGTTTCATGGGCCGTCTGGCTATTGGAGTGGAACTGAAGTTATGCCTGCAGAACTTAGCTATGGTGTAACTCAAGTAACTTAACCTGGAACTCAAGTCCACGGGCAGAACTTGAGTGCCTTTAGAACTCATGTCCGTGGATAGAACTGAAGTGAACATCGAACTTGAGTTACGGTGAACTTAAGTTCGATGTTCGCCGAATCTTAAGTACTGTGCTGTACACGTAGAAACTGGACTGAGATTGGAACTCAAGTTTTGGGATCTTAAACCGTCGTGATATCTTAAGCTTATAAGGACTTAAGTTTCAGGGAATAAGGGTAATGGTATGAATATGGTGCGCCTATACCCTACGTAAGTGGCTGCATGAGAAAGCCAAATCCACACACCATACCTATCTTACTGATCCAGCCACTCGGGACGTGACGCTGAAAGGTACAGCACTCAATGGTGATGTGCAGAAAGCGGTCAAGGAAGAGATCAAACACCGGATACAGCTAGAGTTGTGGGCCTGGCTTCTCCCACAGCCTGATGACAACTTTGCCTCATTAGCTCTGAATGACGGTACATTTCCGATTGGACGAACCGCTCAAACACGAGACGCACTGTTTGCGAATTAAACTGTCCTCCATGACCAAAGTTATCTCACGGTTTCGAGGAAGCCCGTCTTGACCTACTACTCCCACTTGCCTATTTCTCGCTCACCTTCTCACTCTCAACCTCCAGTTCTTCCTTCCGCTTTACCTTCCCTGTCATCCTGACCGTCCTGATGCTCTGAAAAGCTGCCAGACTCGACCTGCAACCTGGTGTTCATTCTAATATATTGCTACGAACCAGAGGTAAGCACCTTTCGAATTAATTAATACCACAGTATTTCCCATATGTTTTGTAGGTGTTGATCCACATCGAGATACACCGATTGAAATTCTGCATTCATACCTTTTGGGTAACGATAAATATGTCTGGCATGACACAACAAAACAATGGGACGACCAGAAGCAAAACCTATTTGCTGCACAATTGTCAGCATCGTCTATTGACAGCCTTTCAATACTGCCACCTCGGCTGCATTACATTGTTAAATACAAGCGAGATCCTAGTCTCCTGTAGTCAGACTCCACAAAGTGTATGATAGTCGATCAACTTCAATATGATGATAGTTGATCAACTTCAATATGGAGTCTGATTTCATTGGCACATCACTTATCATACGGGACCTCAGTTTCCCGTGACGTAAAACTGAGCCCAAGTGCTTTCTCCCACTGACTGAATCGGGATGGGAGCCTTTTCCCGCCGCGGTTGAAGACATTTGAGAGGTATTAGGCATTCAATCACAGCTTATAGTGTTTAAAATGTCATTCCACCCTTTTATAGCCTCTTTGAGCTCCAAATGGGTATGCAGTAGGCCTCACAATGGTTGAGACAATAAATTGACCCCATGAGCGCAGCAAGTGACCATTTTATTCCACAAAAAAAAAATGATCCTTGTATAGTGTCTAGGAATAGATCAGAGTCCGATTTTCCGCATTGAATACCCGATCATGGTCCCCGCAAGGTGGGTATGAAGAACGATGTGCTTTCTGCACAGTATCTCGCTGCGTGCTTGCACTAGGAACTCTATTCTACAATGTTAATATACCGTGTATTTGCAACAGAGGTTTTGTCTTGATGCGAAAAGATGAGAGCGACGACGATGATCTGCAGACGATCTGCAGACGATCTGCAGACGATCTGCAGATGGGTTTAATGGTGTCCGAAACCTCAAGTTTTTTATCCAGTTTAAGACACCTTTAAGAGAATCCATACTTCTCATTTCATCTTCTCTAAACTTAATTCAAAATCTAAAGTATCGACAGGCATATTGACCGGCTTGATACCTATAGTTTGGCACTCACTTCAAGACCATTTATTCCTTATTTTCATATTGCATTTCATCACCGGCGAAAGGCGCGGCGATACTTGAAGTTTCATGGACGTTTATTTGGACTTTGATAGATTAGATTGGAGATTAGATTTTGTTAAGTCCCAAATCAGATATATAAAAATTGAGTTTCCGGCCAAATTATGTGTATTAAGATACTTGAAAAAGTGTAGCTAACTAAAATGCCTATTTAATTGAGGAACCGGCGCTGTGACTAGGAAATCAGTATCAGTTGTGGGTCCATGACATGACACGCACCGCAACGCTGCGTATGGGAAGTCAGTATCAGTTGTGGGTCCATGACATGACATACACCACATGCTCAGCGGGAAATCAGTATCGGTTTTGGGTCCATGACATGACACGCACCGCACGCTCGGCGTATGGGAAGTCAGTATCAGTGGTGGGTCCATGACATGACATGCACCGCATGCTCAGCAGGAAATCAGTATCAGTTGTGGGTCCATGTCATGACACGCACCGCATGCTCGGCGTATGGGAAGTCAGTATCAGTGGTGGGTCCATGACATGACATGCACCGCATGCTCAGCAGGAAATCAGTATCAGTTGTGGGTCCATGTCATGACACGCACCGCATGCTCGGCGTATGGGAAGTCAGTATCAGTGGTGGGTCCATGACATGACACGCGCCACATGCTCAGCAGGAAATCAGCTGTGGGTCCATGACATAACAGGCACCGCATGCTCGACGCCTTTCTTTGCTTCTTTGGAGAAGCCGATTTAGGCAAGGGGGTTCGACGATAAGAATAGCCGAAATCGGCTAGGGGGCGGGTCTGGCCAGAGGCCTGAAAAAAAAAATTGTATGTCATTTGTCAGTGGCTTCTTGCGGGATCCTGCAGAGGACTGGTGCATCTAGCAAGGCACTAGAGGTTGATTTGAGGGTCATTGACAGGTTATGGGGCATATGTGTGCCTATTGGCACGACATGAACCCTCGCCTCAGAGTGCCGGCCAACCAATAGTTTCGGCAGATGTCGAATAAATAACATGTGCAAAGCATGATTCAACTTGTTCATACTTTCGGTTCTTGTGGCATGGAATGTAAAGAAACCACAAAAATATTTATAAATATATTTTTTCCCAGGACTTTATCGCCCCTACTGTAGGTTCGATGAAGTTCAGCTTCAAATTCCACAACAAGGCCATTCAAATTCCAAAAATAATGCCATCTGCGACAACTAGGTCTTCGGAGGTGGCCTTCCCGCATCAATATACCCACACTCGCCCAGATAGACGGGATGATCATCTCTGATCCTCGAAGACTAGTACTTGTTTTCATAGATTCCTAGCGCTGCTTTTTGTGGAGTACTTTCGACACTCAACCGCAACTTTGGATTCAACTTGACCGGGCGGGCTCGATCATGACTCTGATGATTTTGATCCCCAAGTTCGCTAGCACCACGTTCATTACGCTAGCGTGTCTTGCCGCCTTTGAAATCAATTTCAAATGTACTGGGCAAGATGGGAACTCGAGGAAAATTCATTCCTTCAACATCGTTTTGCAGACAAGATCGCTCGTTTGTGGGGAATCCAACGACTCCCAATGCGGTTACATCAGAATCCCAGCGACCAGCTGACCTGGGATTCTTCTTTTTCGGGGAAGATCAAGTTCTTTCATGTAGGCGTATGTGGGCTCGGGATACAGTGTATTTCGCTTGTGTTGTGGGCCGGCCGCATCACTACATATCACTACTCAGTCGCAAATGTTCCTTGTGCTTGCGCGACGCGTCGGCATAACCGGGGAGTCGCAGTGGGCATCCCGGCCGTGCGCATCTTGGGTTACCGACTGCCCCGGACGCGTATTCCACTTATCCTGCAGTTCAAACGCTGGCACACCAGCGCTGAAAGTGGTTCGTCTCCGCTCCCGGCACCATAGACCGTCGGCGGTGCTTAAAATCTAAAACACTTTTTACGAGGCACTGTCCGTCTCAAAGTACTGTACAATGTGTTGCGAGCACGAACATATTTACCCGACGATCCTTCACGCCCACGACCACATTCGCTGCTCCGGGAACTCAACCAACTCCCTAAACCTTCCCACCAAGCTCCTCAGAGATGATCGCCGCGGCCTTCTCTCCGACAGCGATCGCCGTGGCGTACGTGTTCTACGTAAGCGTGGTCAACGAGGGCAGGAGAAAGAAGAAAGAAACGCACGGAATGGACATTCGCCGGCGGGATCGACAAATCCGCAACCTTGAGGTTCTTGATTCCGTAGACGTTGAGCGACGAGTCGACGACGCCGTTTTGGGCGCGGGGCTTCATGGCGCACGTCCCGAGCTACGCAAGGTTCCCGTCAGTCAACCGACCGCAAAACTCAGAAAACGAGAAAGAGAGGAATAAATAAAACAAAGCAAGAACGAACCGAATGCCAGCTGGTAATAACAACGTCCCGACTGAACTTATCAATCGCCTCGTCGTCCTCCTTGGTATACGTGAACACCGGGGCATCGAACGCGACGGGACCTTTCTCCTCTGGATCCCAAGCGGCGAGGCTGCCAGCAGGGAACTGCGGGTGCGCGGCGAGGCGCGGGCCGCGGTAGATCGGGAGACGGCGGAAGATTTCGCGGGCCTTTTTGTAGCCCCAGCGGACGGCGGCGATGTCTGCCGGGCTGCAAAGACAAAGTAAAGTGAGGGAGTGAGTGGGAGGTATTTAGAGGATGTGATGGAGTGGTGCTTACTCGGTGAAGTAGCCGCAGTCAAAGTCGGGGTTGGCGTACAGGTCGGTCGAGCTGATGTGGAGGTATCCGCGCGAGGCAGCGTAGCTCTACGCTCGTTCAGCCGGGGTCAATTATGAACGGAGGTGCACGTACGAGGAAGGTGTTGTGGCAGATAAACTTCTTGGTTGGCTCTGCCGGCGCGTCGCCGGGCGAACTATCACGCAAATCATCAGCACAGGAACCAAACATGAATATCCGCGCGGCGTACCCCCCGGTAGCCATGAGGATGAAAAGCGGCTTGTCCGGGTAGTCCTTGAGCACTTCATCCCAGTATTTCTTGAACTCTGGGCCGAGCTGCGCCACCTCGTCGGGGTGTGGGCGCATCTTGCAGATGGCATCAACACCACTGATGAGTTCAGTGCCACATAAAATATAATGGAGCGAAAGTAAAGAAAGCACGCACTTGGTCGCAAGCCAGCCGGTGCGGTCCTTCTGGTACTGCGGGATGACCTTGGCGACAAAATCGGCGTCACCACGGAAGATGGCGTCCATGGTGGTGGTTTCGGGGTCGGCGTAGTAGGGCGTGAATACGGCGGGGTGGTCTATAATCATAATCGGTGGTGAATACTCAATGCGGGATCCAGAAGATGAGAGAGAGGGAAAAAACGCGCACCTTGGTAGTTCTCGCCAACACCGGGCAGCTCCTGCACGACAGGGATGTTGAACTTGTTCAAAATGTCCTTGCGGCCGATACCGGAACGCTCGAGGATGAGCGGCGAGCCCATGGCGCCGGCGGAGACCACGACGAGTTTGCTGGCAGAGGCGATTTTGAGGTCCTGTGATGCGCCCTCGTGGACGCGTTTATCGAAGAGGTATTCGACGCCAGTTGCGGTTCCGTTGCTGGCGAACAGTTAAGCGCGTTGGAGAGAGGGAAAGAGGAAGAGCGTACGTGACCAAGACACGGTTGACGCGGACTCCGTCAAAGACAGCGAGGTTTTTGAACTCGAGATTGTAGTAGTAGTAGTGCTATCGAACAATGAGCGGAGTCCGCAGAGTAAAACAGAGACGTACCGCAACATCCGAGCGAATACCGTCCTTGTTGATCCATTTCGGCATTTGCTACGGAGAATAAACACGCGTTCGCGGAGATGGGAAGAAAGAAACACGCACGAAGAACTTGTTGATCGAGTCGGCGGTGAAGCCACTGCCCTCATCGCTCTGCGGCCGGTCCTTCTCAAACTTGGACCCGATGTCGATGTACTGCTTGCCGATATCGAAGACGTCGCCGCCGAAGGTGACATGCAGCGGGCCACTGTCGCCATGACTGACTTTGGTGGGCTCGATATCATATGTTTCTGCCTCCGCCACTGTTAGGTACACCTGCGATAGAAGGATAACGCGTGAAAAATACCTTCTGCAACAACGGAATGATATTCTTGGATCCCCACCCTTGGTTGCCGTACTTGGTCTCCCAGTCGTCGTAGTCGCTCGCGGAGGGACGGTTGTAGAGCATAAAGTTGATTGAGCTCCCTCCGCCGACACACATCCCAGACGGCAACACGAGGTCACGATTGCCGATCCCCGGCGACGGCTTGGAAAAGTAGAATTGCGCCGTCTTGGATGCTACGATGGGTTTAGATCCAAAACGAATGAACGAATGGGCGTAGTACGAACTTGGAGCCAAGTGGCTAATGTACAGCCCTGGAGTGGTGTGCTCGAATTTGCCTTTGACGCCGGGCCCGCTTTCGAGGACTGCGATTTTGAGATCGGGGAAGGCAGTGGCCAGACGGGTCGCGACGATGAGCGCAGCGGTTCCTCCACCAGCAAAGACGATGTCGTAGGAGGGCTCGATTGTGTGTGGGGCGGACATGGTGGTGTTGGAGAGAGAGGCGCTGGAGGCGGTGAACGGCCACTGCGGCGATTTGGCTCTGATATAGGCCTCATCATGATTGTGATCGACGACGCAACAGCCCGGAAATAACTTGTCGAGAAGATATCAGAACCAAAATTATCGAAACCGAAGCGTACTGACCTGCTTTGCTTCCGGGCTGTGCGTTCGCCTTGGTTCATCATAGTGGGACCGAAGGCGCGATGACTGCTACAAGACTAGATGATGGAGATGGAAGCTGTGACATGCGAGTTTTACGTCATTTTTAGCTTCTGCTTCCACCGTGAGTCGTCCAGCGGGAGATGCAAGCGCCGCGGCGGAGGTCAACCGGAGGCCCAATGCAGTTCGCCTCAGAATAGCAGCACTCATAATCTGGCGCTCTTCAGTTTGCACTCCACCTTCCGACGTCCATGGCTCCCGTCAAAGTCCCCGGTGTCGACATCCCCGAGTTGTGAGCCGCCTTCTGCGCTTGTCTGCGTTCTGTTGCTTATCACCGTCTTCAGCTTCGGTCCGCTCGTCTTGGGCTTCGTCTGGGGCTCGATCCTCTATGGCATGCTCATTGTCCAAGTTTGTGCGTTGCAGGCTCTCGCAAATTTAAAGCGATTCATACTCACCGCCAACACGCAGACATGTACTCCAAAATGTTCAAGAATGACCTGCTCGGTATCAAGATCCTTGGGACGTTCATCGCGACGCTGCTCCCGTCCTTGCTCTGATCTACTTATCTTCCACTTGCAGTTTGGGTCGTGTTTACCCTGGAAACAATCTTCACGGTCTTTGTGAATATCGCCGCCTGGAAAGATTTCGGTATCGGCTGGGGTGACGTGGATTCGTTCACGTACATCGACTGGGCCTGGCTCCCTCTCCCGGAGATCAACGGTATCCGTAGGTGCCCTTGCGTCTCTCCATTGACTTTTTCGCCTGACACGTCGCATCGTAGTTTCCGCCCTTGCCCAATCGTTCTACATGTGGCGCATTTACCGCCTCACGCACCGCTGGTACATTCCGCTCATTATATCCCTTGTACCTCCTTTCACTCATCTAGTCGCCTCTCCGCTGACCGCACCCACAGCCCATGTTCGCGCAACTCATCGTCTCGTTCTGGTACGGCATCGGCGTCTCGATCCACGACGTCACCTTTGCCCACCTTGCGACCTTCTCCCCGCAAATCACCGTCTGGCTCGTCGGTGCCGCCCTCTGCGACTTGGGTATCACCACGGCCCTGGTCATTACGCTCTGGAGCCAGAAGAAGACCACCGCGTTCCAGAAGACGACCGGTGTTATCGACAGGCTCATCCGCTTTTCGATCGAAACGGGTGCCCTCACATCGACTGCTGCGATCCTCGAGGTTATCCTCTGGCTTGCTGCGCGTGAAGTCAACTGGCATTTCACCTTGTGAGCTCGCTGTCTTTTTCCTCCAATTTTAGCGGAATATTAACGCCCTGTACGTAGGTTCTTCACCATCGGCCGACTCTACTCGAACATGCTCATGGCGACCCTCAACATCCGCGCGCCGCTCTTCCGGCAAGACACCACAATGATGTCCCTCCCCATGACGTCGTTCTGGGCCGAGCCGGGCCAGACCAAGTCGACTGGCGTCAGCGTCAGGCGTGGTGTGCATATTGGGCGGACGACGGAGACGGATCTTGGTGGCACTGGGACGATCATTATGAGCGTGCGTTCCCTTCCTTCTGTTTCTTTCGCGGACTGGTATTGACGCCGCGTAGGACTTCCACGACAGCCAGCACAACAGTACGGGCAAAGTCGCCGACAAGGGTTACAACTCCTTCGGCGCCGACGGTGTGCCGGCTCTGTAATTATTGGATTTATTTGCTGTTCTACGCTGAGGAAGAGGTGTTGTAGATGTTATGTATGCGTGTACCATACAGTACTAAAGTATCTGATGTCCACCACAACGTTGCTTGAACTGTCAAGACTTTTGAAAAGCTTGGAGACTTGGCGCAGTTGTGAAAGCGTTGGGTGTTGTCGCCGTCCCGTCTGGATCCCCCGCGGAAGCTAGAGAATACCTCGCACATTTTTAGCGGATACTGTAATGGATGAACGCGCACGTTGTCGAGTTGGAAATTTTTATCTCGTGTCCTCGCTTGTTGTTGTTGTTGTGAACTTGGGGAAAATTCTCTGTAGCCGGTGGGCCAAACAAAACTTCTGCTCCGCCACTCAAATTCGGCCTTCTCGCTCATCATCTCCCACTCTTTCTATAGCTTCGATTGGCCGACAGATGCAGCTCATGTCTTTCAGGCAGGGATGCGCTCTGGCAGGGACGTCCTCTAGAGATCTGGCGGCGACATCGTCCGACGCAAACACTTTCCCGACCGCGATACCGCTGATTTCCTTAAATTTCGACGGTGGTATGTCCGCACCAAGCGAAGATCTTTACTCGGCCCTAGAAGCTACCCACCCTGAAGCATCAACCAGAAAAAGAATCTCAATTCGACCCCCTGGACGAATTCGGCGTTCAACGCCACTTGGCGGAAGATAATCATGTTCTGATTGATAACGTTGGAGGCCAGCGAATGCGCTGATGAGAATTGTCCCACTGGCGTATCGACTTCTCTTTCATTGGGCTACATTTTCACGCACGCGCCCGAAGGCCGACGGAGATCTTTCATGTGTCGGAAAAATCACCCGGTCCCCCCGTCCACTCAATCTCTTCTGAGAAGATGGATTCCCGTTCTCCAATCTCTTTTTCCACCACAATGGCGGAACAAGAATGATAATCTGCCAGATTCCTTTGTCAACCCAATCCCCTCTGCATCAAAGCTCCGCTCAGCAAACACTTCCGCGCCAGAATCAGAACCGGTATTCTAGAAAAAGCCGCATCTCGAACCTCTCTGCACTTGCACCACCAAGGCAAACTCATGCCTTCTCCCATTGCAATCGTATGTGTGTTCTCCTCCACCGCTGGCTTAGACCGTCTAACAGAACCAGGTCGGTATCTCGACGTCCCTTCCTTCTGGGACAACGATCCGATACCAACCTCGACCACGCGTCGTTCTTTGACTTTCTCCTGCGCGGGGATGAATCGTATGAGGTTATACCCCCAGAGCGCTTCAATGCAGACAGGTTTGATCGCTCTTCTCTTCGTCGTACAACCCCCCAGCTAACGCGCTCGCAGCTACCTTGGACCGGGAATAGGTCTTCTCTCTACGAAATACGGCTCGTTCCTCAAATACCCCGACCTTTTCGACAACGCAGAGTTCGGCGTCAGCAATCGCGACGCCCGCGCCATGGCCCCTGCCACTCGCCTACTCATAGAGCAGTGCTTCCTCGCCCCTCCTCCTCGAGTTCCGCAATAAACGTGTTGGGTGCTTTGTGAGCGCCAATTTGGCGATATCTCCAATGCTGGGCTGGGCAAGCCGGTACGTTGTCGGTCTATGCCACTACTTCAATGCTAACACTCCTAAGGACGAATATGAGCTCCGCGGCTCCTTTGCGGCATACCCACCATGCTCGCCAACCGCATCTCCTTCCACTTAGACCTTCTTGGGCCGTCCTTCCCGCTCGACACCGCCTGCTCCTCCACACAGACGGCCTTTCATCTTGCGGTGCAGAGTATCCTCTCGGGAGATTGCGAAGTGCGCTTGTTGGAGGGTGCCAGCTTAACCAGCGGTGAGTCATTTCTTGTGTTCGGGCTGTTTATCGTCTTGTGCGCCGGCCTTACTGACAACTCGCTCGCTAGCATCCTCGACTGGATCGAATACGGCCAATTCGGTATTCTTTCTCCCGACGGGAAGTGCAAGCCATTCGATGCGGGCGCCGATGGGTACGTTCTGCATTTTCGGTCTTTGCAGCTTCTCCGTGTTTTTGTGTTTCTCTTCCCTTCCTCGCTACCCACACACTTTTCGGTCGAAGCCAAGAGGTGGATTGTGGCTATGCTCGGCAATCACTGCACTACTGCTTCCGCCATCGCCAAACACCTTCCTGCTCGCAACCTCCTCCAGCCCATCGGCCACTGCCCAACCTCCCACTACAACGCCACCATCGGTCTCCCGTTTTGCCCGTTGATCACTCCATCCTACCTACAGACACCAGATTTACATACCGATCTGCGCCCTCTTCCCTTTTCGGGCTTTTTGCACATCTTTCTTTCTGGCTTGTTTCGCCTCTCGATCCCCTCACCACGGACATTGCTAACGGGGCCATACAACAGATTCGGACGCGCGGAGGGCTGTGCCGCGGTTGTGCTCAAGCCGCTTGCGGAAGCGTTGAGGGATGGGGATCGGGTTTATGCGACGGTACGTCCGTGCTTTTGTGTTTATCGGGGTTTGCGGGAACTAACACGCTTCGCTCATCCTTGCAGGTCCGGGGAACAGCGGCAAACAACAACGGAGCTGGCGGTCCACCCGCGGCGCCTGTTGCCAAATACCAAGCGGCGGCGATGGACGCAGCGTTCAAGCGTGCGGGGAGGAAGCCGAGTGAGGTTAGTTATGTTGAGGTACACGCTACTGGTACGTTCGCTCTTTCGGGTTATTTCGCGAGCTAATGCGGTGTTCTTGGATAGGTATGGCCAAAGGCGATCCGACGGAAGCTAATTGGGTCGGGGATCGCTTAGTCGCGGACGAGAGGGTGATTTGTTGATTGGCAGCGTTAAGGGTAATATCGGGTTTGTCGTTCTGCTCCTGTGTTACGGATATTAGCTGACCTGCTTGCTTGTAGGCACACCGAAATCACGTCCTTCCTCGCGTCGCTCTCAAAAGTGCTCTCAATCTTTGAACATAGAGTTGTCCCGCCCAATATCAACCTCGGCACCCTCAACCCGGCGATCCATTGGGACGAGTTTGGCCTTAGGATTCCAAGGGAGATAATGACGCTTCCTGCTAGCAAGAGTGCGCGGTTTCTTGGTCTCCTTGCGTCGCATTGCTAACAAACCTGTTTGTAGATGGCGGTCCCGCATTGATTTCGATGTGCAGCTCAGGCATTGGCGGTGCCAACGGGCACGTCGTACTCGAGGCTCCTCCCGCACCACAAGATATCGCTCCTTCTGAGCTCGTCGACCAGCCAATGCTGCTTGCAATTGGTGGCATGTCTCCGCGCTCCACTACCGCCCTCTGCGAGCAAGCTATCGCGCTTTTGCGCAACCTACCCAAGTCGGAATGGCCGTTGCTCGCGACGATCTTCGGGAGAAGGGCTAGGCAGATGGGTTTCCGTTCGTGGGCGCTCGTCGACCCTAAGAAGATTGCCGAGAAGCAGGACGAGGGCGAGAGTTGGGGATTGGATTGGACGAAGCCGGTGCTGTCCCCGCGCGAGACGGCGAAGGTGGTGTTTGTGTTTTCGGGTCAGGGACCGCAGCACATTGCCAGTACGGATTTTCTTTTTCTTTTTTTTTCGGCATTTGATCAAGCTGACGATGGGATCAGTGGGCCGACAACTCTTTGTGGCATTCCCTGCCTTCCGCAAGAGCATCCTCGAGATGGACGAGACGTTCCTGCGCGTCACTGGCAAATCCGTGGTTACCGATTATGGGTTGTTTGGAGCCCAAACGTCGGCTGCGCCGTTCGCGTTCCCCGCAGTTTGGCCGATCGCGTTGACGCTTCCATCCATCGCCATATTCCAAATCGCGTTCTTCGACCTGCTCATCTCGTTGGGTATCAAGCCGGACATGCTCGTTGGACACTCTGCCGGAGAAACGGCATTGTTGTATACAAGCGGGGCAGCACCGAAAGCCATGGCGGTCGAGTTGGTGATTATCCGCGGACGGAAGTTCTCCAAAGTCGAAAGTGCCGGTGGTACAATGGCCGTGCTTTGTGCACCGAGCCCAACGCCGTCAAGTACATCGACGAGTACAAGGCAGAGTTCCCCAATGCGTTGGTGGAGCTCGCGTGCCTTAACGCTCTCGCTGCCGTTGCGCTTAGCGGGGAGGAGAAGGCGATTGAGGGTGTGCTCGCAAAGGCAAAAGAGGTGGGCGTGTTCGGGGTCAAGATTCGGACATTTGTGCCGGTTCATTCGAGTATGATGGAGCTGATCAAGGAGGAGTACCTTGGTCAGATGCAAGACCTCTTTGCGCGCTACACTTCCGCCGGCGAGCAGCTCAAGCCGACCATTCCCACCTACTCGGCGCTCTTTGCCTCGTTGCTCGGCACCCAATTTGTCTTTACGCCCGAGTACTTTTGGGAAAACACCCGCGGAAAGGTGTTGTTTACGCCGGTCATCCAATCCCTCGCCGAAAACTCGACCTTTATCGAGATTGCACCGCACCCCGTCTTGTCAGTGTACCTCTCCACAATGGCCTGCGAGGGCAGCGCCGTTCTTTCCACAGTCTACCGACCAAGCAACAAGCCGAACATCCCGCCTTCCTCAGAGACGCACGACCTTGTCCGGTTCTTCGGCAAGCTCGTCTGCGCGGGTTACGGCGCGCTTGACTTTGCATCTCTCAACGGGGCGCCGTACACCCCGCAAAAGCTCTCAAAGCGCCTGCCCGCATATCCGTTTACAAAAAAGAGCTTCCCCCTTTATGCGGATGTTGTTAGCGAGGACGGGAAAGACAGCGAGAAGAACTATGGGCCGTTGAATCGGGCGAGGTTGAAGGTTAACCAGGATACGCATCCGAGTTTGAAGCAGCATGTTATACGGGGCGAGCCGATCTGGCCTGCGGCGGTGTTTTTGGAGATGGTGCGTGCTTTCGTTTCTGCTTCTGCCTCTCCTTTCGTTTTGTTATCGGCCTAATGGCTTGGTTGTAGGCCCTGGAATTCCGCCCGACATCGCTGTTCAATGTATCTCTACACTCCATGATGTCGCTCTCCTCCGAGCAGCCGCTGCCCGTCAAGATCGACCTTGACGGAGCCGGCGCACATTGGACGGTGAGCTCGGTGGTGTCTGTTAGTCCGGGCAAGCCGTTTGCTGTACGTCGTTCTTCCTGTTCCTCGTCGCTCATGCTAATTCTTGGTTTCAGGGGGAGAAGATGCACGCGGAGGGATACCTCTCGTTCGAGGCACCGCCTATGGTCGACGCGATCCATATCCCGACCATTCGCTCTCGGTGCGGGAACTTTGTTGACGGGTCGCATATGTCGGCTTCGGCTGGATATCCTCTATGGCGCCAACTGAAACATAAACAGAACTCTACCCGTCACTTTCATACTTTCTTCCTACGGACCCCAATTCCAGCGCATCACGAATATGTACTACAACCTCGACGAGGCGCTCGTGTCGATTCGGGGTGGTGATGCCAGTCTGGTTGGGTATGTCGCTTTCATTCTCTGCCTGTTCCCTCGTGTTTCGCTCGATTCCTTCGCGAACGCTCTGCTAACGCGACACAGGGAACCCCGCTACATCTCGCACCCAGCCATCATCGACGCGGTGTTCCAAACGGCCACCTACCGCCCGTTCACGGGGAACTTTGACCCAAACGCGTACTACCTCCCGGCCAAGATCCATGCTTTGGTGATGCACAACAAGGTCAAGGAGGGGTATTGGCCGGCGCATTTGTATGCGCATGTGCGCTGGGAGAAGTGGGCGCCTGGTAGGTTGTGTTCCGGCCGACGATTTCGGTTGCTGATATGTTTGTAGACTCGATGGCGTTCAACTCGCTCATGACGGACACCCTCGGCAATCCGCATTGTACGCTCAACTTTGAGTTTGCGAGGCACCACCTTGCGCCGGTTCCGCCAGTTACGACGCCTGTGCAGGTGGTGGTGCAGAGTGTGGGGCATGGCGTGCAGGAAGTCGGCAGTGTTGATAACAGCGAGGTTGATATTTAGTTTATTACTGCTGCGATTCCTAACTTTTGGTAGGATGAACTGATGGGGCAACTCAGGAATGTCCTCGAGGCGATGGTGGGTGCTGGGCAACAGCGCTCGGTCAAGATCGCTGTTATTGGTTCGGGTATGTCTTTATTACTGGTCTATATGCTCCCTGAACGCTCCTTCAGATGCCTCTGCCATCGTCAAGATCCTCCCCGACTTCCCGGGCTCGGCCTTTGAGCTCTTTGTGTCTGGCCGACTCCCAACCGCTTCCCAATACGGTGTCGTTGTCTGTCGTCTTGAGGACCTCGCCTCGTCCACGGTGCTCTTCGATATCATCTTCGCAGAGAGTGAGCTCGACGTCGCGTCTCTCGACAAGTGTTTGATTCCGGGCGGGTCGATTTTAATCGCGGGTGATGGCGCATCAAAGAACACCCACTTGCTCAAATCGCGCTCGTATACCCCGCTCTACACATCCCTCACCCTCATCGACTACCAAAAAACCACTAGTCTCTCTACTCCCTCCACGTCGTCGCCGTTTACCCCGGAAACGGACCTCGTTTACACGTACGCGTTGGGCAGAGAGATGGAGCTCCGCCAGCAGCTGCTTGCGCTCGTCCCGGCGAAGGAGCTCACTATTTGGATCGTTTCCGAGGCTGGTGTCAATTCGGCGGCAGGGACAGGTATGGTGCGAGCGTTGAGAAGGGAGTACCTCTACTGGTGCTTGCGCTTTGTCGAGCTGCCCGCGGGCAAAGTCAGCGCTGCGCAGATGGAAGAGATCAGGGAGATGTTGGAGGGGCTGCCGAGTTGGGTCAAGGAAGAGCCGGATTTGGTTCTTGACGGGCAGGGTGCTATCAGCGTCCCGCGTCTGGTACCGATTCCCGACCCATCCCAGCAGCTCGAATCGACCACCTTGGTCGAGCAGGCGTCGGTCTCTATTGACCGTGTCGTTCGTGTATCGAAAATGTCGCCAATTGTAGCGGCTTTCGCTTCCTGCGCTAACGGAACACGGCTCATCGGTCTCCAAATCGCCGACACGGGCAATGCGGTGCTCGATCTCGACCTCGATTCGATGGTGGAGGTTCCCGAGGGAGTGATATTTGGACCAGATGACATCGACGGCGTTGCGGGGCTTGTTACCGCGCTGCTTGCGCTCCCTGCGCTCGCTTCTTTGCGTCGTTTGCCGACTGCAAAGTTGCGCGCTCCTTCAGTGCTTGTGACCCACGCGGATACTCCGATTGGCTCCGTGGTTCGCCACCTGCTCGAGCGAGAAGGGGTTAGCGTCACAGCGACCTCCGAGAACGTGTCGTTGCTTGACCTTGCCACGGGCAAAGGCAAATTCGACCTCCTCATGTCGGGCTACGAGGAGGACTCGGCTCACGCGCAGGTTCACCGCGCTACGCGTCAGTTCTTCTGGGAGATCGAACTCCCGCGGTACCTCTCCCAAAAGCCGACCCGGATTAGCGACGTTCTTGCTGCCGTCTTTTCTAAAAGATACCAAGATATTCATGTCCCTGGGGCGTTGTTGCCAGTTTCGATCCTGGGTGCACCCCCTGACAAGCTTGTCGGTGGCAAGAGGGGAGGCGCGGTGTTTAGTGCGGAAAAGACCTATGTGCTGTTGGGCGGTTTGGGCAATATCGGAGCGCATCTGGCGTTGTATTTGTTCCAGGTACGCCGTCTTCCCAATCCCCTCTATTTTACTGACTTGGTTCCTCAAGCACGGAGCGCGCCACATCATTGCTACCTCCCGCTCCGGCGAAAAGACGCTTGCTCGCCCCGACGCGGTCATTGTTCGCAGGATCTACGCGTACCGCCGCTCGCAACCAAACCTCTCCATCCGCATCGAAGCGACCGACGCATCGTCCCCAGCCTCGATGTCGGCGCTGTTTGCCTCGATTCCCAAGGCGCACCCAGTCGGCGGAGTTATCACTCTTGCGGCCGTTCTGCGCGATAAGCTCTTGGTCGACTTGAGCGAGCAGGACTTCCAGGCGGTTTATGGCTCAAAGATAAGTGCTGTTGAGGTGCTTTTGGAGGTCGCGGATGTTAGCAAATTCGAGTTTGTGATGACGTTCTCAAGCATGGTCGGTGTGTTTGGGACAGGTGGGCAGACAAGCTATTGCGTGTATGTTTCGTCTTCTTACGCTGTCTTCTGCTGACCTGTTTGAATAGTGCCAACTTGGTTATCGAGGAGATGATGTCGCAATTGCCCAACGCCTTTGCGCTCGTCTGTCCGGCGGTGTTCGACTCGTCCATTATGCACGAGGGGGGCACGAAGCCGACGAGGTTGGGTCATCTGATGCGCTGGGCGATGCCGCAAGAGGGTATGTTGACAATGGTCACTTTGGCGCCCTGCGGACTAACTCTACTGCAGAGCTCATCCTCTGGGTCGACGACGCGTTCGCCAAACACCAAGCGGGCGCCAGATTCTCGCGATACATGCCCTCGATGCCTTGGGAGGCTTTCTCGCGAGCTCCAGGCGATATGCCAGTTGTGATTGGCGGGCATCTTATCCCGTCGCCCAAGGACGATAACACTGAGCTTGCGGAAGGTAGTGGGGACGAGGTGGTGTCGCTGCAGGACCAAGTCGAGTGGGTTATCCGTACAGCATTGAATGTCGACAAAGAGCGATTCGATCCGGATGTCCCGTTGACAAGCTACGGCCTGGATTCGTTGAGCGCAGGGAGGTTGTCGTACGTCGTGTTGGCTCTTCTGGTATACTCTTTGACGGCTCTTTAGATTTTCCATACGCTCCCTCATCAAGGTCACCCAGCTACAACTACTCGGAGGCAACTCCCTTGCCGACCTCATTCGCAAATACGGCAACACCAACGACGAAGCGGACGCTCCTGTGACGACTGCGAGCACCGAGATTGGCATGGGCACGAGCGAGGTGCATGTCCAGATGGAGGCACTCGTTGCGCAATATACCGCCCTTCTCGACTCGCTTGATATCATTCCGATTCCCGACGATTCCCTTCCGGCGGCAGACAGCATGGTGGTTTTGCTAACGGGCACCACTGGAGCGCTTGGCTGCCACCTTCTCGTCGACCTACTCGCGAACGACAACGTCAAGAAGGTGTATGCATTCAACCGCGTCGGTAAGAGCGGGAAGAGTTTGGCGGATAGGCAGCGGGACGCGTTGCTGAAGCAGGGTATTGCGGTTGAGGCGGTCCTTGGGCATGCCAAATTGATGCTGCTCGAGGGCGAGTTGGCCGAGGAGGCATTCGGGTTGGGCGCGGAGATGTACCAGACGCTCAAGGGCAGCGTTACACACTTGATCCACAATGGTGCGTTGCCGTTGCCGTCGGGTTTCTTGCTAACGAGGTGATTGATAGCTTGGTACATTAACGTGCTCTCCCTGCTGGTGTTCTACGAGCCGCTCATCAAGGGGACGTTCAACGTGCTCGCGTTTGCGGCGACGGCGGGGGCGATGGTGTCGTTTATGAGCACCCATGGTGTTCCGAGGAACAGTGCGTCTTGCTCTTGATTTTTTCTCCAGCTAACAACCTGTTTAGTCCCGTCGGAGGTAATCTCCGCTCCAGAAGACATCCTCCTCGATGCTCGTGTCGCCGTCGCCTCTGGCTACACCGAATCCAAATGGGTCACAGAGCGCATCGTCCAGCACGCATACACCCGCCGGTACATCAACGCCAACGTTGTCCGTGTTGGCCAACTTTGCCCGGGCCATCGGAGCATCCCTTCTGTCCGTCCGTCCGTCTGTCTGCCCTCGGGTGGCGCGCGCGTTTCTTCATCTTCCTTACGCCGCCTTTCGCATTGCGGTTTTCTGCTTTTCATGAGTCAAAGCACTGGTTGTCCTTCCGTGGTCGGCGCTACGTCTTGTCCGGGCGAGCGAGCAATTACTGCTCCGGATGTGCGAGCTTTTAGTGCCGTCCGTCATTATTTGCATACACTTTTGTCGCGCTTGCTTTTCCATTTCTTTTTCCTTTGATTTTCTTTTCCTTTTTTCTCTTGCGTGTTGCTCGTGTTGGTGTCGAGGGTAGCTGGCGTCTTCGTTCCCGGACCTGATCCTGCTGGCTATACTACGACGCGACTGTCGATCCGTTCTGGCTTCGACTTCAGCTTGACATATTCTCTTTTTCTATCTTTCAACTCCTTTCGTGGCTGGCTCTATGCCTGGCTCTAACCTTCCTTGCAAGTTTCTCGGTCGGTAACGGAGAAGGTAGAACAGTTGTACTAGTCCATTATAAGTCTACAGGTTCGCTACACTCTGATTCTAATGAGTGCTCGGCTTGTGCTCGCTTGCAACACATCAGGGGTTTAGTTTGATTATTACCAACGGCATTAGAGAATCGACCATCAGTATAACCGTTCCACGACGACGCGTTCTCGCTGAACTGGTTCTCAGTGGCTCCGTGTTGGATTCTTAGCTGGATTATATAGGAGTTGTTGAACAGGTATTTTCCAACTCGAGCGTATTTGCTTGTTTGCTCACTTGCTGTCCGTGTTGACACACTAATATCAATCTATTCCCTTTGATATTGACGAGGCATAATTTTGAAGTACAGAGACCAAATAAAGAATCCCAAAATTCAATTCCAATGTGCGGTCATAGTAGGGTCTCCCAGATCCTACTCTGGACAAGGAGCGAAATCAAAGAACGAGATCGGATCCGTGGTCGAATACTTGACTCCGTCAATCTCCGCGCCGATGGTAAAGGTCATGCCCTGATCGGTCCTGAAATATTCGGGTCAGCATGATCAGTTCAAACTGCGGTCAAAACTTTGGTACAAGTTCATGCTCCACAGTGAGTAGGCCGAGTTTGCAGCGACCGGCTGGGTGGGAGGCGTGATATCGATCTCTGTGATACTCCTGATCTGCACGCTGTCGATATTGGTCTGCTCGAGGTAGACGCGACTCGGATTCACGCCGTTGCGGACCTGGAAACGCCCGCGTCAACCATTGAACCAAAAGAAAGTTGACAGAATAGGATGGGACACGCACCGCGACGTCAACCCGGCCCGTAACCGGCGCGCCCCCTTGGCAAGATGTCTGGGAAAGCATGAATCCGTCCTGAATTGCGAACCCGAGGCCGCCCTGATGCTCCAGGACGCCATCCACGACAAAGCTTAAGCTCGTGACGCCGGCCACGGGGTCAAGGAGCAGGGGTCTGCTGGTTATGGTCGAATTGAACCCATACCATGTTGCAGTGTACTTGCCCCCAGTGGAAGAAGAGGTATCGATGAAACTCAAGGTATTATTGCCCGTATCCCCAACATGGTCGTGCCAGAGCACGCGCACAGTGCGATTCGGGTCTTCTGTTGTGTTCCACAGCTATGCAGATGAGAATCAAGTGCTGAGTAGAGGTCAATGTTTTTTCGTGGTCTGTATACGTACTCGAACTAGGCCAAAGAGTTGCAAAGTGTCACCATCCATGATGAGCTTCACGGACCAGGGTTTCACGGGCAGGGGTGTCATCACGTCGGTAAGCTGTACATCACTGGGCACAGTATCGAGCATGCGCGCGAACAAATCCGCGCATGTTGATGCAAAGATCTCTGGTGAATTGGCAAATCTTCGCGCGGTGAACGATACATTCCGTCAAAGACGTAACCCACTCACGAGTGCATGGTGGCGTTCCCATCGCTGCCAAAGATGCGCTTATCCGAATTGGTGGCGTCATTGAACCCAATGACCAGTGGGTCTTTCGTAGTACCAGTAATATATTCCACCGCGCTGCACAACGGTCAGGGGCAGTTTGAATTCCACGAAGTAAAATGCCCGCACATGTTGTTGTCGAAGGTAACAAATGTCGAGTCGAAATGCGCGACGCCATCCGTGCTGTTCGGGTCATTTAATACATTCACGATATTCGGGAAGACACTGTGCTGAACACCGCCAAAAGTGTGCCTACGGAGAACACGATGCATATAGGAGTGGTCATTCAGTTAGAATATTACAACGCACCCACAAGCAACCAGGCCGATCATCTCTGTCTGCGTGAATCCCTGTCGAGCAAAAGAAGCTATGTGCGAGTCAAGACCTTGCTCCGGTACAGGTACACCGGGGGCGTTGGGCATTGCGGCGTCAATGCGTCCACCGCGAAAGGCGATTTCAGGACCCCCACTATATCCCAGTCACGGGTGAGACGACCTCAGGCTCGAGGAGCTTAAATATAACCCAACTTACCAAGTCTCAATCGCGATGAGAGCTCCGAGAGCGATGGCGTCCGCATCTGCACGGACAACGTCGATTGAGTGCCGTCTGTTACATTCCATCTGGGGACTTACTAGAAACATAGCGGTCGACTACTGCCAACACGATGCCCATGGTGTTGGCGAAACCGTTGCCGACATTCTGGCTTTGTCAACGCCAATCGGACTAGCGTAGCATCGGTCCAACACACCTCGGCGCGCGCTTGTTCTTCCGGCAAACGGATTGAGCCATCCATACCTCCAGTACCGTCCGTTGAGTTGTGTGTTGCCGCGTCATGGTAGGCCTGCATGAAATCAGGTGTTTATATATAAAACATGCCAGGCTGAATCCTACTGTGCGTATCCAGTCGGCAGCGTCGGATCGCCCACTATTGGGGTTTATGGTGGGGTCGAAGAGGAAGAGATTGCAGGGTTGGACAAACTTCGCGAGAGAAGCAGTAAGCGTATTGAAGCCGAGTTGGTCGAACCGAACCGCCTCGAGCGCATCGAGTTGTGGCGACGGCCAGATGTATGCATGAGTAGTCCCGAGCAAGGCTAATGTTCCACACGCTAGAAGGAAAACCATCTTGGGAGTGGAAAGGATGGAATGATGTTTGTCCACCTAGTTGGATCCTTTTAAATCCCTGCTAAGCCTTACATAGGATCACCAAACAAGACCACGGTACACATGATATGGGTCGAACGCGGCACACGGTCCCGAACGCGAACACGGACATCAGGGAATACGGGGATCACCTATATGGCATTACATTGTTATCAACTATATTACTGCCGAGGAAGGAGTCCTTGTGTTTGCTACATTAAGTAGTTTCCGCCGTCTAGGCGAGGGTCGATAATTCTCGGACAAAAGAGCACTGGTATACCTGGCCCGGCGAGACAACAGCACTGTTTGCGAATTCTCGGGCGAGTACGAGAGCGATGATAGTCCAGTAGAACTAGCCTCTCAGTTAGAAATGAGTAAATGTTCCCATAAACCCGAAGTAGACACCGCCGGTCGGGTATAGACATTCCGTGACTAGGGCGCTACAATGTGTTCCCATGCTCCGTACTTTGAATCTCAACTAAATTGGTGATGTAAGATATCGTACAAACGATGCTGTATGATGTGCCTGGCAACTAGGCTGAGCTATCAATTTATCCTTACGAAGTCACTCAATTCTTTGACGCTACACCCATTTATCATCCCCCTCTTCCTTTACATTGGATGACACTACCGTGGCGTCACGACTAGATTCTTTTATTACCACTTCCACTCTACTTTAGATAGACGTTCGCATAATATTCGAATAGCTCGTCAAGTAGGGCTATCAGGGTCCCGGGCGAAGGCACGAAGGGCTCGTGCGTGCTAGGATACCTCTGGGAACACAGTGTTCAGAGACTAGATTGTGTTGTGTATAATATATGACTATGACATGACTATCACTATCCTGAATCTTATCCTGGTACTCCTGTAGTCGCACTTCCCCCCTTCGTGATAGGTGTGAAAAATTCATGTGAGTTTATGATGTGGCGTTGTGAGCCCGAGTGATGGTCAGTTATCGATCAGGGTGGCGGGACATGACGAGGGGACAAGCTCAGAATTAATCCTCAGGGTCATTACCTTTTCCTTTTCTCCGCTTTTTGCCCCTAAAAGTCTCGTTTCCTTGTTTTACTCTCCTTCGGAGGAGCCCTGCCGGAAAAAAGGTTTTTTCTTTCCCAGACCCGTGCACTCTGGACCGCAAGCTTCCTAATACGTTGTGTACGGGTTTATGAACAGTCTTTGGTGAAAGTCTACCGTCCTAGCTTTCACATGCTGAAATTCCCAGTCATGGTAACTACGGCCATGCTTGGTTCAATTCTCTTTCTTGCGCGGCGTGCGATTTGCACAATAGCTAGCGCCGGCTCGCCCACTCGAGGCTGCTCCCTCCGACTTCTCGCGATGATACGCGATGCTGTAGCCCGCAGGCATCCATCTTCATCTAGCACACCTCCCCGCTGTCTTACCATCAGACCTTCGTGCCGCGTGTTCGATTGCTAATGGCGCCCTAATGCGCATATGCGGGATGATGGTCTGGATGGGATTTTTTTCACTGCACCGGTATCGCATGCGGTAATCTGCAGAAGTACGTAACTGTATGTTCTTTGTTTGGGTTCGGAGTAAGTCCGGAGTAATGCGTCAACGCGTACCTTGTTTCGAACAGGACTTTCGCGGCCCTTCGCGGCCCCGGTCGGGTCCGATGACAGGTCAGAATGCGGATAGAGAAGGATAGAGATCGCCGTCGGTCCAGAGAACATGTTCCTGGGTTGCCTAATGGGAGAATTTGCTTATAAATAGACACATCAATGCTGCGAAGTGAATGTGGCTCAGAAATTTATGGGGCTTGTCGAGGGACACAGAGAGAGCGGCAAAATCGCAGGGGTCTTTGAGATGGTGTAATTAATTGATTCTACAGGATGGTTCGAACGGAAATGGCGTCGGAGCTCTTCTGGTTGGATCTCGAGAGATCTATACGGCGGGAGGGAGTAAAGCCCGTTGCACGCTGCCACTAACAAGACATCCGACCAGTTACGATCACGGTTATTGAAGGAGATCATCGGGCAACAAAATAAATTAGAGTAGAACCTTTCTGGATGGGGAGCAGAGTCTTTGACAAGTTGGTTCCGAAGCTTGTCCGAGCCTCACGGGTAAGGAAGGACACGGGTCCACCTGCGGGTACCTTCGAGCCTACCCGTACCCGAAGCCGCAAAATCCGTACCCGTGTACGGGTCGGGTCTAAGACCCGTACGGGTTACCCGCGGTACGGAAGTCGGATTGGTCGTGGTTCGATTTTTAGCATGGAGTAATGTTGTCTCGGGCATCTCGGGTATCGTACATCCCCCCAAGTCCACTCTCGCCAGGCTGCTTTGATTCACCAGAATATGGGAGGAGTCCCCTTTGAACAGGCTCAAAAATATTCTTCAGAAATCTCAGTACTATATCTTTTTTGAAGCATTCCTTTCGCCTACCTGGCATTACCAGCTGCCTTTCATCCACCAGAACAATCCGGGGATCACATTTCTAACACGAAGAGAAGAAGAGCTTGAGTCTAAACAAAATATTTGAGTTTCGCGCTGCTAAATATATATACTCTTCCACTCTGCTGGCAATATGGGTACAATAGATAGGTTGCGCAAACACCGTATGCGGCTTTTTTCTGCGCAAGGTCTTTCTGTGTGGCTGGTGGCGAGCCATGGCAGGCTGCCGGAAGAAGAAGGGCTTGGCCTGGGCTTGTTGGAATTATTGCAACGAGATAAGCTCGTGTGGGTTAAACTTTCCTCCTGAGACTCTCTGTGGCACAGTCTTGATTCGGGCTATGAATCCTCTGATGCAATAATCCCAGGCGCCTAGATCACCAGGGCGCTCTTTTCTGGAAGATTATGCATCCGTCTATTTACCTACCTGGCCGAGAAGGAACAATATGATTTATATATCGACGTGATGCTTATCTGGATCTACAGGGGGGCGGGGGTTTGACTCAAAGCACTTGTATTACCTACGTGGATACGGAGTTCTGACTGCTAGACTTCCGAGATGAGCCGCTGGGTCGCTCGTTGTGTCTTTGTAGGACGAGCCGACTAGGTTTGCCCAGCTGGGGTCTTCATAGAGATATTCTCTTTGTTTGTCGGAGGGCGCAATAGAACTGACCTGTTTTTCTCACCCCAGACCTCAGGACTGGGCATACAGTTTGAGCGTTACAAGGAGCAGACGTACGAGTACCTAGGTATGTAACACGCCTATTCTTCCTTCTCACCAAGTCTCTCCCCTCTTGAGGATGAGGTCGTGTCTTCAGAGACCTGGTATTAGTGATATGCCTCACCAGGTGGCTCAAAGCACAGTCATTCATAGGTACTTAACTTGCAATGTTCGATCCAGCATCGTAGTGGCCGTGATCTTGCCTGAAGGAGCACCGCAGCTCGATCACAACGCAGGTAGAGAAGGAAGAGGGAAAGAAACCACATGTTCCAATGATACTATGTACAATACACACCACACACATCCGCCGTCCACGCGCCGGCAGTGGAACACCACACCTACGCAGCCTGCGCGAACAACTTGTCCACCTCGGCCGTGATGTCCACCATGGGGAACGCCGTCCTGTTGCCGGCGTTGGTCCCGGCCACGAGCGGCGTGTCGGCGTAGAACTCCTGCACGGCAAAGATCTTCTCGGCGCCGATCTGCACGGCGGCGGGCATCATCCCGCCCTGCGCCGCCGTGACGTTGTTGGACACGGTGCCCAGCGTCTCGGCGCTCTGCCAGGTGCCGTCCCGCGACCGCAGCACCGTCACGCCGACGGCGTCCTCGGCGAGGAGGAGCACCGTGCCGTTGTACCGGGCGGGCAGCGAGATGGCGTCCGAGAAGCCCAGCGGGGAGGTCGCGGCCGTGGTGCCATCGGCGGCGGTGCGCTTCACCTTGACGGGGGTCCTCGTCGTGCTCGTGCTGATGCCGTCGAAGCGGTACACCTCGCCATCGGCGTTGTTGTTGGTGAGCAGCAGGTCGCGGCCCGGGATGGCGGCGAGCCCCGCGAATCCCGCGACGGTGGTGTTGGCGAGCTGGGCGGCGGGGGGCACGTACCACTCGGCGAGGTTCTCGCCGTTCTTGTCCGACCGGAGGACGGTGCCGGGGAACGTGCCGACGACGTAGACGTTGAGGTCTCGGTCATGCTCGACGTCCTGGAAGCCGCCGTAGCGGCCCTGGCTGACCTCGGCGGTGAGGTTGCGCTGCCAGCGGACGGCCTTGGTGTCGAGGTCGTACTTGATGAAGATGTTGCCGCCGGACACGTCGGCGCCGTTGGTGCTGAAGGGCGCCGCGGCGTCGAGGAGGACGGTGAGCCCGCCGGCGCCGTCGGGCAGCGCGGGGCCGAGGTGCAGGCTGGGGTCGCCGGTCAGGCCGGGGAAGGTGATGGACTCAGTCACGGTGTTGGTGTAGGGGTCAAAGACGGCCACGGAGGCGTTGAAGAGGGCTCTGTGGGTGAGGATCAGTAACATGATATGAGTGAGTGAGTGAGTGAGTGAGTGAGCAGGTGGTTGCTGTTGTCTTTAAGAACCCGAAATACACAACGCAGCGCTGGAAGTCGAACTTGGCGTTCTCCGGGTAGAGTTGAAACTGGTTGATGACGAACGTGCTGCTGTTGAACGGCGGGCAGCTGGAGCCCTGGGTGGTAGCATTCCGGGCGGTGATGGTCGCTGGCAGGGCGGAGGCCAGACCGGCCAGCCCACCCAACGTGAGCGCCAATGATTTCGCGGCCGAGTTCCTCATCTTGACGGCGTGTATATGCACATGGTGGTGCCTGCTATGTATTTACAGTACCAGGTAACGAGTGAAGAGGGAGTGACGGGCTGCGAACGAGGGCGAGGAGAGTTGTGAGAAAGGGACATGTTGGGCACATATCTCGAGGCACGACAACTTTAGTAGCATAGGCGTTCACGAACGCCTATTGATGGCGCCGAACACCTATTTTGCCGTATCAACGACTATCGGTCGAATCCAACGCCTATTCCATGGCACCGAACACCTATTTTGAATATTTACCGTTCAAATCTAACTCCGCGTTGGCGAATGGTGCGCACCACGCTGTTACGGCCGGGTTTGATCCAGAAGACCTCTCAACTTTCAAGGGGCTTGATTGGTGAGGGAGAGGAACCGGATAATATTGATGAAAGTTCACATATTTAATGGTTAATCGTACTAACAAATGTAAATGTACGGCAGATATCTGTCCTGTCCTCCCAAGACATACGTACACGGGGTAGCCCGAGGTTCAGCGGGTACATTCCGAGGCCATCTCCCGCCCGCTGCGACATTTCTGGGCGGCTTTCGGCGTGTGACTGGGTTGTTTTGTAGTACTTGCGGCGCTGCATCAATGCTGAGGCCATTTTGGATGCGGAAGTCGGTGCAGTTGGCCAAGAACCCCATCAGAGTCTGCAACGAAGTGGGGCACGCACGGATTTGTACAGGTTGGAATCCTGGCAGATATGAATGGCCGCCCAGACGACACAGGGCGAAACGGGGGAGACGACATAAGCAAAAGCAGTGGTGCATGAAGATAATGAAGCGTACGGAGTGCTCGCCAACGGCGGGCCCGAATCATATCAGCAGCGTGAACCTCCATGCCTTATCCGTGTGGCCATAGGCTTTGGCGATTGGCCGGCGGCACTGTTGTGGCAGCAGCGATGGCGATGGCGATTTTGGCAAGTATCACGTCCGGGTTGATAAGGCAATCCAATCCAGAGTCGTAACCGACGTCGAGCAAATGCTGAACGGCGGGCAGGGGGACGACGAAGGAAGGCGGCGAGCAATGATGATGCAAGAAGACGTGCTGTTGGGGCTGTTTGTTTGGCTCGCGGAGATTTGACGCCGGCCTGCCGCTGATTTGAGATCAAAAGTGTTCGCTCAAGGGGTGGATAGGCGTTCAAGAAGGAAATAGGCATTCACTCTGAGAATAGGCATTCGGGCACTAAATAGGCGTTCAACGAACGCCTATGCTACTAAAGTTGTATGTACTCGGTAAGGACTGGCATGGAAGGGCTCCGGAAGAAAGAGATGAAGAGAAAAGCCCACCTTGATCGTTTCATGATACACCGGATTGACGCCTTCCTGCCCCAGTCTTGTCCCAATCAGGAGCAGCATGGGGCAGTCTCCCCACGCCTGCGTCTCCGGCTTCGCGTGCGGCTGCCTCCCGTGGGAGTGGTGCGAGTGCGACGAGGACGCAGGGCCGTGCGACGACGACCCCACGGCGTGCAGGGCGGTGAGCGCCGCAGGCGAATGCGATGCGGCGAAGACCTCGGTTTGGTGGAGTGAGCCCTCGGTGGCGACGGACACGCCGAGGCCGCACGCGGGGAACGCTTCGACGAGCATTCTGCGAGGTGCGTGTCAGCATACACGATAGACGACGAGAGAGGGGGAGAAGGTACGAAGGGGGGTAGAGACCGGAGGAGCGGAGGACGGAGAAGGTTACGTAGCAAGGGATATGGATGATGATAGGAAGCGGGACGAGGAGGAACGCGAGAGAAGGAGAGACGGCGACGATGACGTCACCGGCGTCGCCCTCAGTAACGACGGTGAAAGACATGGGCAGAGGCAAGGGGCTGAAGAGGTAGATTGGTTGCAAATCCAGCCATCGCGTGCTGCCCTCGATGTAAATTCATTACTGTACGTCATTCAATTTGCTGTGTCTCATACCAATGTAAAACATCTGGATTCTATGTCCCAGAATGAGGCATGACTAAGTTGTGGTTGAATCTCCTGCAGGTGAGGGCCGTAGTCCTTGCTATTTTTAAATTGACTCTTTTACCTGCCATGATTAAACGGGCCCACAACGCCCCGTGCCCCATATATTCTAATAGAAGTATCCTCCCTTGTGACGGCGGTCAAAAAACGCACCTTAAACATGCCTGTACAACCTAACAATACTCGATTTTGTACCGAGGGCCCTCCTGGTTCACGGGAGGGCTTCGGGGACGTGGTACCTCCCTCTCGTCAGTGCCTGCCGGCTATGAGTTCAGAGCGTGAATTCAGCAGGAGTCGGGGTGATTTGGGGCCTAGCCCTGACTACCTAATGTGCGGCCGCTCCTGTGACAGCTCTGCTGCGCTGGCTGCTACAGCGATTTGTGAAGGGCAGCATCAGGGTACCTCTGAGCCCCCCAATATGTCTTCCTTAGACCGTGATTCGCCATGGTTGGCTTCGACTTCCGTGGAGAGTAACGAGCTAAGGAGGGAGACAACTGGCCATATTGCAGACGGTGCTCATATAGAATTAAACAGGATTGCGGGAGATGTTGAGGGGACGCAAAACTCCCACTTATACAATTCAAATGAGACAGCGAATACTAACAATTTACCAATGGATACAGACAACATACTTGACAAGGATTTACAACCCAGGTATTCGCAGAGTCATGAAGACTCTTATGACGTTCACATTGATGTCAACAGCTGGGAAGCTGAGAACCTGGCCATAAGGAAAAGACATAAAACACCGCGAGTGCTTAAATCAGGCAAATTCACCTGCTCGAATCTAAGTATTGGCTCACTCAATATTGCGGGCCGGGAGGTGAACATGTCTATGCATCACAGAAACCACAAATTTAAATTCCTCAAACAAACGATTGTTACAAATAATCTAGGACTCGTTGGAATTCAAGAAACCCATTTTGACAATGAATCGGCAACACAGTTCAATAATGTCTGTGGTCGCTGGTTCAAACTATACTACTCTGCTCATCCTGAAAAACCATGCTCCACTGCTGGAGCAGCATTTATTCTCAACAAAATGTTTTTGGACACAGAAAACATTCGTGAATATGAACTAATACCCGGACGTGCCTTGATGATCATTATCCCATGGCACGGAGGTAAATCACTGAATATGTTGAACATATATGCTCCAAACCGCCCTGAGGAAAGGGACACAATGTGGAAAGAACTTTAGAAAAAGTGGGCTGAGGATACCCAACTCCCGTTCCCAACCATTGTACTAGGAGACTGGAACTTTGTCGAAGTTCCTGTAGATAGAAATTCTGGCACTACAGAAACCAGTCCAGAAAGTTTCAAAAGACTTAAAAAATTATTACGCTTACATGACGGGTGGTGTGCTACATTTCCAGACACGCGAGATTACACTTGTGTTCAACACAGAAAAGATAGACAGACTAACGAAATCCATTCCTCCTACTCCCGCCTTGACCAAATCTGCGTGGACAACCAACAATTCAAAAAATTTAGAAGCTGGGAAATTAAACACTGTGCAGTTAAAAGTGACCATAGACTAGTAATGACGCAACTGACATGCAGACCTGATGAGGAACTGGGTCACGGAAGGTGGAGTATGCCCCTGTACTTATTGAAGACGTCGAAATTCATGAAACAAGTTCAGGGTCTAGCAGCCCAACTACTGAAGGACCTTGAGGACCTGCAATGCTCAGATCATGATCCAACAAACAATATCCAGACTTTATGGGCAAAATTCAAGTTTGATGTAATAACTTATGGGAAACACTGCTTAAGGTTCATCGCAAATGAAACAACTCGTCAAATAAGAACCTGGGAGGCACAGCTGAATATTGTGATACATGATAATGACATGCCGCAGGAAGACAGGTCTTTGGCCTCTTACTTACTCGAGAGGAAAATTGCTGACCGTCTAAGGGAGGAGTCTCAGAAAAAGAAAGCCCTTTCAGAAGCACGTTATGACATTGAAGGTGAAACATTGCGAACAACCTCTTGGACTCGTTCAGCTAAAGGCTACCACCCGAAAGAATCAATACATGAATTTAAGATTGATGACAACATAAATTCCCCCATACCTCACCACGAAACTCGTCCAAAACGAATGGCACAGATGGCCAGAGACTACCACAATTCAATTCAAGATAAGAATCGTCCAGATTAGTACAGAAGAATGATGGCAACTGAGATCACACTCGAACAATGCAATGTTCACCTGTCAATGTTCACCTGTCCAAGATTGAGTTCAATGACATGGACAAGGAACTTACAGGCGATGATGTTGAAGAAGCACTAAAACTCTCGAACAATGGCAAAGCACCTGGTTTAGATGGAATTCCTTATGAATTTTACAAAATCCTAGACATCATATTCCAACAAAGCAAAGACTTGGACCGGAAAATGTTTTATGTATCAACTTTCCTCGCAAATCTGTACGCTGACATTGAAAAATATGGCATTGTAGAAAGCTCTAAATTCAACGCTGGATGGCTTTTTCCTGTCTTCAAAAAGGGAGACAAGTCCTTGATAAGCAACTATCGGCCGGTGACTCTACTAAACTGCGACTACAAGTTAATGACGAAGACCTATTCTTTACGTTTGATGAATGTAGCTCCGTCTCTTGTACATCCCGACCAAGCAGGTTTTATGAAAGGGAGAAAAATTGAGGACCAAGTTAAGCTCGCTAAATTCCTCCTGAACTATACAGAGGCAGCAGAGGAGGATGGACTAATAGTAGCACTTGATCAGGAGAAAGCCTATGACAGAATTAACCATGCATATCTTCTGAGAGTTCTTCAACATATGGGCTTCCCACCAAAATTTTGCAACACAATCAAAAGTTTGTACACCAATGCTGAAACGGTCGTGATGGTGAATGGTGAGATCAGTGAATCTTTTATGGTTATTTGCGGAGTGAGGCAAGGAGACCCACTCTCATGCTTACTATTCAACCTGGCCATTGAGCCATTGGCCTGCCTGATAAGAAATTCGGAACTCAAAGGAGTTAAGATCCCAGGAAAGAAGGAAAATCTTGTCATCTCGCTCTTTGCAGACAACACAACAGTATACTTGTCATCCGAGAATGAACTGGAAATATTCTGGTGAATCTTGCACCTCTGGTGTGCAGCTTCCACCGCAAAATTCAATGTACATAAGACTGTTCTACTACCTTTTGGCTGAGCATCCTATCGAGAAATGGTACTCCAGGAGAGACGAATCAATAAGAAGATTCCGATCGGCACAATCGATGAAAACATCCGGATCATACCAGATGGACAAACCTGCCGAATGCTGGGTGCATGGATCGGAAATAATGTCCCGTATATGACACCATGGCCCTCCGTCCTTGAAAAAATTACAAGTGACCTTGAGAGATGGAAAGTGACATCCCCGAGCCTCGAAGGCAAACATCATATTATCAACATGGTTATTGGAGGCAGAACACAATATCTGACAAGAGTACAGGGTATGCCAAAAGATATTGAAGACACTCTGATCAGAACAGAGCATATCTTTCTTTGGGATGGCAAGAGAGCCAGAGTAGCACACGATACTATTATACTTGACGTTGCTGATGGTGGAAAGCAAATTCTAGACATCCAGGCCAGAAATGAAGCAATTGATCTGTGGAACCTGCAATCTTACCTTATACATGGACCAGATAGAGTGTCGTGGTGTTATTTTGTTGACTACTTATTAGCGAAATTCATGGAGATGAGTTAACTCAACATATTCCAGTCTCCTCGCGAACTCCATTGCCAGAAGAAATCAAATGAATGGTGCTCGCGGCACACAAATACCACCTAACATTCACCAGTTTGTCCATCAGTACTGATGTAAAAATTAAAAATGCCTATCTGAAAACTTCCTGCTACTTACAAGGATCGCCACACCATGTCGGCGAAGTTCAGCAACATGTCTTAGATTGAACCATCATGTACGTACAGTTCGTGACACTCTTACCATTGCAAATTGGAGAACAGTGGTGACTCGAAAACCACACCAAGTGAACCCGTCTGGAATTGGCCGCAAGAACTGTGGCTGCCCACTATGCTATAAGGACTGGACCTAGTTCTGTTGCAAGAATCCTGGAGAATGCATTGAAACGGCGAAGATGTTAATAGACAGCATTCTACCGAAATGGAACCCAACAATAGGGAACCTTGATCTCTGTGAGGAGCTAGCTCTCACAGATGAGGAGCTGAAGTGGAATGAAAAGATGTTGCAAACTGACCAAGTTATGGTCTTTGATCCAAATTATACCTTGTCTAATATAGCAAATGGTTTCCGGATCTTTGCTTTCGAAGAATCACTCAATGGGATTCCAGCGAGGAGACATAAAATTCCTGGACCGCAACCACCCCTCATAACGGTTTATTTACATGCTCGTATACTTCGCCCAGGCGAGTTTGAACCCCTCATTGAAGTCATGATCAAGTCAGTCACCAACAGTGAAGAAGAAAGGGAGAAACTGTCATTGACCTTTGACAAATCTGAAATACCGCTCACATTTGCATCAGCACTATTGGGAGGTCTGCTGTTTGTATTGCAGAACACACAGAAGAATGTGCCACTCCTCATTTGCTCCTCCTCTCATTTCCTAGCACAAACACTTGTGAAGGAAAGAGCAAATTTTGAGAATGACTTGCTAGACCCAAATTGCAGTCTATTGAAATCTGTGCTGGCAGCATTAAATGAACGGGTGGCTCGAATAAAATTCAAGAGTGTATCAGAAAACCAAGCAAAATCCTTAACAACTATCCAGACACACATAATTGAAATTGACACAGATATTGATCTTATGTTTGCATCCCTGGAATACCTTTATCACAGGGGTCGCAGAGAGTCTTCACTAAAATTATAAAGTGATTAAGTCCAATGACGCAACACAAATCTACGTTTGTGAATTTAGATCGCATACGATGTTCAATCAAGGACTTTTCTCAATACACACCATCTAATGAAGTTATCTGGAAGTCAATCTGGTTGGTGACGCGTCGCTTGACACGAGAATTTTTCTGGAAGTGCATTCACAACACATTTAGAGTGGGTGATTTTTGGCTCCACATCAATACTTTGGAGATACGAGGACAATGCCATGTTTGTAATGTCTCAGAATCCCTTGAACACATCGCCTTGGAATGTGATGCACCATGTCAAAGACTAATTTGGAACCTCATGCGACAACTTTGGTCAAAGAAATATTCACAATGGCCAACACTGAACTGGGGTCTAATTTTGGGTTGTAACCTGGCAAGATTTAAATCCGACAAAGGTGCCATCCTCCCAGAGAAGGGAAGACTATTTGCTATTCTAGTGTCTGTGGCATGGCATCTAATATGGAACCTCTGTCGAGGCCGAGTAATTGAAAGCCCAGACAGGATACAGACTAATTTGGCGATTCATAACCAATAGTTAAATACCATCAATGCAGCCTTAACACGTGACCGCCTCCTCACTGATAAAATTAAATTTGGACCACTCGCACTTAAAAAACAACTGGTATTGAACACTTGAAGTGGTCTTCTTATAGACGAAGACTCTCTGCCGGATGATTGGACATATGAGGGGGTTTTAGTGGGTATGCGACCCATGACTGATAGACATGGTATAGGTTAATTCTTTTAGGTCGGAGTCCCACACTGGTTTAAAAATGTACGTAACGGCATTTCCTCCTGAGCAAAATTTCCCTGGCAAGATCTGGCTCACAAGCAGCGACAATAGCGGATGACCTTGGAATGCTTCTGCAGACTTAGACTCATTACACCAAACACTCCAAAAAAAAAACAGAGGCAAGGGGCTACCGAGATAAGAAATTTCCTTATATGGAGGGGGGGGGAGGGGGGGTCCCTTGGCCTCGAAAAAAAAGTTTCATACAAAATTTTGGATTTCCATTCGAACCTATAATGGAAGCCAGCAAACAGTGTTTGGGTTCATTTGTGGTGGAATGAGCTCTCACTGGCCGATAGTACCAATTTTTGCGACACCACACAACAAAATTTCACTTTACCTCCACCGGGTTTACTTAACAGCATCCAAGAAAAGAAACGGAAGATCACCGAGACTTCCTCCAGGTATGGAAATATAGTGAAACCAGAATGAACACCACCTTGAAGTTGAGTCCGTATCAGATGTGAGACAAGTTCTTAGTTGGTGCACATTTCCGACCTTCGGGGGTAGTATGGGGAGGTCAATTACTGGAGAGCTCACGAGCCTTCACTCATATTTGGCTGGCACCCTTCAAAATGTTCAATGAAGATGGTGAGGGATGGATTTACTCTGCTTTGGGAGGTTGGGCAGCGTTAGCGGCAGATGGCGGCAATTGGCGGCATGGGCAGCTTGATTGGCAAGGCATGTGAACCTTCCAAAAAAGGCGATATTGTGTTATACGGGGGGAGGGGGGGTCCTCCGAGCTACTGAAAAAAAAGTTTCGAGGTGTAGTGCGGATTTCGCGGATTGGTATCCCCTTGGGCAGAGGTGCATGTCACCGGCAATGGCAAGGGGAAGGAGGTACAGAATGGTGGTAGGATGCTGGAGGAAGAACTAGGCACACATATAGAATGAAAGGAAGGTAAGAGATATCCAGGGCATGAAAAGGGTGCATGGGAAGAAATAACAATAAAGCGGCTGTAACGATCGAAAAAAAACGAAAGTATTCGTGCAGGAAATGACACGAAAGACAGCGAGTACCCACCTCAACGCCCCGTGGCCGCACTGGGCCCAAACCACATCCCGACGTCCTTGCCTGCAGCCTTGCCTGCGAGCGCCATGCGGTGCATGCCAAACGGCGCCACGGTTGTGTTGAGGAACCACGAGAGGAGGCGTGCATCATGCACGGGGTGAAGACGGGCTCGGGAGAGGCATCTGCAGGGGGAGGAATCAGTCACAGGAACGAGGAAGGAAAGAGCGGGAGAGAGAAAAGAAAAAGGAAGGGAGGAACAAGGGGATGGGGAATACGAGGACGGACAATAACATTGATCCATGCCGCTATCCACGAAACAAACGCTCAGCAAAAAGAAAATGACGAAGCGTCAGCCTCCGACTCAGACATGCGTGGATCGTCCAATTCAGCATCCCACCCCAAAACGAACGTGGGGCTGCCGTCCTGACATCCCAGCTCACCGCTCCGAGGACTAAAGACTCGCGTGTGGCCAAAGTAATGGTCATCGCAGAATTTTTCGGACAAATGTCGAACAATTGTCGCGAATCATTCAACAATTGTGAACGAATGGTTGCCAATTGACGCTGATTTCAAGCTCTTACAAAAGAAATGGAGCAGAACTTATTGAATTGCAAGATACATTACATTGCACAGAAGACTAATGAAGTAAATCATCCAAGCTAACACCACCGCAGAGACACAGACTCATTGGACCACAATTCCAATTCCACCCAGTGTTGCCAATGTCGGTCGCATCGGGCAGGGAGGGAGGCTTGAACCTGTAGAACTGTCATTATTTCATCAACGTAGCAAGGCATATATCTACTCACCAAAAGGCATACATAGAGTAACACAGGGACATCTGATACAGCATATGAAAAAATGATAATCAAGGAAAAAGAAATTGGCTTACTGTAATGACAAGGTCGTTCAAATAGTGAATGCTACCTGGACTCCGGAGGTTATCAGTACACAACACAATAAAAGAGGGACGCAAACATACCTGATCAGTGAACGGTGATGGCCA
Organism: Mycena sp. CBHHK59/15; assembly: GCA_029204085.1. Lineage (NCBI taxonomy): Eukaryota > Fungi > Basidiomycota > Agaricomycetes > Agaricales > Mycenaceae > Mycena > Mycena sp. CBHHK59/15. The sequence goes on along the minus strand of JARGXW010000160.1, from coordinate 65,365 downwards.
AATAAAATTCGGAATAGCAGTACATACCATGTACAGTAGAAATGTCATGTCCCACAAATCTGGCATGAATGCACGACATGTGCACAGAGAGCAGAATTAGTTGGCAAGTTCATTCAACGATGGACAGAACAACCCACTTGAATGCACGGGCAGTTCGAGAACATCATTGATGAGTGTGGGTTGACAGACAGGTGCTTGACAGTTTGTTGACAGTGCGTGGCATCAGCTATAGCCGAGATGACATGAAACAGCACTGAGCTTACCGAATGATCGATGGCCTCAAGCCCGCCAAGGGACTTGAGTGCACCCAATGCTACAAACACGGTGGTCATCAGGATACCTCTTGAATAATTACAATGGCTCACTGTTTTTGGTGCGGCAGGATCTCTGGGGGGTAGAGTATTGGAAGACATGTAAAATTTCGATTGAGAAAACTGAGGGTCAGCATCGATAGAAGAGGGCTGTGGAGCGAGAGCTTACTCTGGCATAATGGAGACTGGAGAAGTGCGGAAACAATGAGCATCGAGCAGCAGTATTGAGTGGGGAAGACGAGACAACTTACACGACATTCTCAAGTGTTCTGAGATGACGGGCCGGGGTGAGGGAGTGAGGAGATGGGGGGAAAGGAAGAAAGATGTTTGATACTGTTGTGGCAACATCAAAAACTAACCATCCTCATGCACATGCGCCCGTGCAGGCTGTCTGCCGTTGGTGCCGTACTCCTTGCCGTAGAGTTTAGGGTGGGCGCTGTCACGTCTTGTCTCATGTCTTCGCCCACCACCTTCCCATCGTTGCTCCTCTCTCGTCTCCCCTCCCTGCTCTCTCATCTCCAGGATTTCCCTCTGGATCGGCCACTGCCCAACATGTGAATGTTCCCTTGCCCTCTCCCCACCCAGCCAGAGTCTTCTGTTTCTCGCCACCTTCCAAGGAGCCTTCGAAGACGTCAAGCGCCTTGCAAGCCCGCTTCAAGGATCTGTCTTCAAATGCCCTGATTCCTCGCAAGTTTACCTCAACACCGCAAGTTTACCTCAATGCCGCAAGTTTACCCCATGTCAATGCGCGCAAAGTTTTTCTCTCTCGGGCCCACCTCCTCAAGTCAACAATACTCAAATTTTCAAATCAAGATTCATTCAGCTGGGCTCCCTTCCGCTACGTTTGCCCATTCATGCTTTGGTGGAAATGGTGAGTCCGTGTATAAAGCTGTGTCGTATCCCGGTCTAATCTATTTATTGTCTGTAGCACCTCATCGTATCTTTTTCCAGTCGCTACGATGTTACCTTGCTTGTCAAGGTCTCTCCAGGGTCATAATGGCTCCACTTTTGAATAACCCGGCTTGACCCGACAATCCGAAACCTCCCGGCATCAACTTCTCTGGGCAGCGGGACCTGCACCTGATTTTGAATTGATGACTGATGCCATAGCCCGACGCTCGGGGCATATACAGTGAAGCCAAACCACATATCTATCTTTTTTCACAAGCCTTGTGGTGTGCATAATGGAGAGATTTCAGAGCACATTTCTGCATCCGAGTCTATCAAAATATTCTAAGGTGCAAGCAGGTGCCGCCCATTGTTCAAAAAATTACCTTTGCTTGTCACAGTCGCCTCCGAAGCACTGCAATAGAAGTGGTTCAATTTTCATGTGAATCTTGGTATGCATGACAACGGTAATAGAACATTATGTTGATCCGATCGATCCGTCCTTCTTCAATCTTGTCGTCAAACGGTCATGCCCACTGTTGCTGGCCCCGCAGCCCATCGTGGTAATTGTCGAAAACAGGGTGCACGCTTCCAGCGATGCTCTGGATGCCGCGTCCCGAGTGCTGTTCGAGAGAGTGTCAGAAGGTAGACTGGAAGCAGCATCAACCCTTCTGCCAGGATCGGAAGTCTGCCCTTCAAGGAGTAGCAGACCCAGACGTCAGCACTGGCGCTCTCCTACTATCCCGCTGGTTCGATCACTGGCATCGCGCCCTCTTCTGCTGGGCAGCTTTCCTCGCTGACCTCGCCAACCAACCCACTGGCTTTTGGAGTCACATTGGTAGGTCCCATCTCCGGTACCTTCTTTCTTCCCTCCCTGACTTAATACTGTTCTTAGCTTCCTATATGTGTTCGACGTCGCAGTGAAGTACTTCCTTCCGTGGCGGCGGCTTTGAGGCTCGTATACAGACCACTGCTTTGCGGGCCCTATTACTTATCACCCAGCCCTAGCAGGTTGTCCAAGCCTGCATGGTATCCGACGATCATATCGCAAACCTCGCCCGCAAGGTGGGCGGCACAGACGACGACACAGCTGACCTCCTTGCACGCCACCCTACCTGCAACGTGCTACGAGCCATTGTCGTACATGGAGAGGCTTTGATGTCTTCGAAGCTCTCCCTGATGGACCTTTTCCCGTATAAGTATCACATGCTTCTGACCGACACTTCCTCTCCTCGTGCACGCCTCACGTCATCTGCCTTCCACTCTCCCTTTTTGACTGAGTTTGGACCCGCTGTCAGAAACGGTGACGGTACGCAAAGCATTATACGTCTGCTCCGCCGGGTGTTCTGACCCATCTCTCGGAATAGTGGTCTCCTGCTTCCAGGTGGTCGCCCAGATAGTGCAGGAAATCGAGGATGCGTGGATTTTCGGATCTATCTCCCTTTAACTTGCCGGCGCATTGAAAGGTACCCTACTTTTCATTCCATTCGGCTCACGGATGTGCCTGGCATATACATATGTAGGAGCGACGACAATGAGCCAGATTACACATTGCGGATGATGTGCCTGCTCATCCCGAGCCTTGAGAATAAAGCTGCAAGGCCTTACGGCCGACAAGCGGCAGAACTCAGTTCAACCAGCACATGGATTCAGATTGGTTGCAGTTGGAGTTGACTTGAAGGGGAAGTTACACAGATTATTAGAGAGGTTGCGCAAAAGCCATTCAAGCCGTCTGATGGCTTTTTGCTGTGCGCAAACATGTGGCCAATGGCTGGTATGGCTTTGCATACCTCAGACTCCTTCTGTTCATAAACAATGTTATAATGGTTCATGCTTGTCTATGACTCCAGGCTTACTCCATGGTACACGTGTATGGCTGTATAGTGTAACATTATATTTTGTACACTACTTTGGGTTTGGGGTGAATATTACACCACTTACAGGCAATCTGACTATTTATGCGCAGGTCAGCTCTTTTTCAAAAGAACAAGGGGCTGGTCAGCCGCTTCGCGGCCTGCCATCCTCTTTTCCAAAATCAGTTTTCAGTTGCCTACTTTGTTCTACTCCCTTCACATGTCGGAGTTGAATTGGACTTGGTTGAGCTGAGCTGTGATTCACTGTTACTTCAACCACAGTTATTCTGGAGAATTAGCGGACATTCTGAGTATATTGGACAGAGAAGTGATGGATGGTGATTGTGGGGAGCGCTAACGTGCGTTTCGATGTTGGCCGGGACACTTGGCACCGGAAGCCGCCTCCCCCTATTGGGCGGGCATGAGGGATCACGAAGCTGTTGTCAAATAAGGGGTCGGAGCTTAAAAGGCTTCGGACGGACAGAGAAGCGTAATTTTATAAGAGAGTGATGACTACTAGCCGAGCCATTTAGACACTCACCGGCAACATTGTGGTCTACGACGAGAGGAATGATTGGATTCCTGAATGCTCCGGCAGTGCTCTGAAACACTGCTGGGATGTTTCACAAGATATACAGCAAGGGTGTATAACTCTCCGGCGACATTTAATACACTGCCAGAGTATTTCTGACCCACACCCAAATTAATTTTATTGTAGAAGAGTCGGAAGCGGAAGCGGGATAATGATCGTGTTCAATTGGAAGCAGACAGGGCCGGAGGATACCTCGAACGGCGTGAAGGGGTAACAGCAACGAAACGAACACCGATAGTCAAGAAATTCTGCTGGTCAATTCCCCGAACCTCCATACACCCAAGAAGGACACCCAACTGACCACAGAAGGGCATCACTGCATTTCGCAAGCGCCAAGCATGCACGGAAATGCTCCTGCACTTCCAAATGGAGTGGTTTCTCCACCAGAGATGGAATGGGTGAAAAAAAAGGGTAGAGCGACAAGCGCTTCGTCAGAGAAGTCGAAAATGTTGCCAAGGTGGACAGGAAGTAGTAATGCTGATACCAGTAAGATCTAGCTCGATCAAAAGCTCGGTGAGGTGGAGCACGCCGCACAAACAGATGTCCAATGGAGTGGTGAGGCCGGAAAAAACTAGAAATGATCCTCCAGCGGACAGAGGAATCTGGTCCGAAAGCAGGTTCCTTCCCAGCCGTGGTTTCGGGGTTCGTGGATTCCAAGTAGCGGTAGTACAATTTGATAAGAAATGGGGCGCGGGAGAATCGGACCGAATGTGATGTGACGGAAGTTGTGACCTTAGTTGGATGAACCCCTCCACGGCGGCTGGCCGATAATATAGGTAAACAACATAGCCACAGGACCCCGTTTCCCGATCCGGTCGCCTCCGCATAGATCTCGCGACATCGTCGCGCGGGCCATGGCTACGCCTCCCGATCCCAGCTCTCGGATCTTTGGCGCTTTCAGCATCATCGGCTGAACATCTCGGAATTCCTGGTCGGTCTTCTTGCCCACTCGGCATTCACAGATCACCCTGCCGTCGATCACCTCCTATCTCACACCGACGACGTTCTGGGTGCCTTCCTTGCTCATCAGCAGTCCTCTCGTTCTGTCTTGACCTGGGCAAACTCTCTGATTAAACAGAAATATGCTGAAGCCATCCGAAATCTCACGGACAAGGGCAATGGCTGGCATTTTGTTGCTACTCGAGCTGCGATGGGAAGCTAGAGGTCTTTGAAATTGAAGACATGGCACGAGAGATGAAAGAGATATCCCGGAGCTCTGGGAGCTCATCGGGCTTTTGCTTTCCGCAGATCGACGGGCGCGCGACGTGACTGTGGATGATCCGATGGATATAAATGAAGATGATGATCTGCCAGACTCAAAGGGACGCATTTGTCGGCGGGGCGCGACGAGGATTTGCGCGGATGCCAGCGAGTTTGCGGGGTCTTGATGTGGCTATGTTGTTTACCTATATTATCGACCAGCCGCCGTGGAGAGGTTCACCCGGGTGAACGGTTAAAGACTCGATCAGCTGGGTGTTATCTGCCCTGTGGCTGTGATGTTATCTGCCACCTCTCTCATTTGTGCCCCTTCCACCTGTCTTTAATTCGCAAAATAATCTGAGTATCTCAATAAAGAATTTAGTTGCCTCTTCTGCCTTCAGAATGTCGGAAACCGATGTGAGTGGAACAAACTGGTTAGATGGTAGATACCATCAGATGGCAGATAACATTCACACACCATGCTATCTGCCCTCTCGGTCTTCCCTCATCCATGGCGGTCCTCTGCGTGTCCTTTTCGGCAAGAAACTTGGACCAACACTTTCACCTTGCTACCTAGAACCTACTAGCAACTTGGAAGTTGGAATCCCGAGCCAAACTTTCCCAAATTCGTCGCTTCACAGAACGAGCCGACTTTAGAAACAGCCCATGCCTGGGCTCCGTATTACCAGTGGACTTGAGAAATTTGGATTCAAGGTGAACTGTGGCTACCATCCTCTGAAGAAAATCGGACCCGCTTGCCTCTCATTCTCTTCGCTCACCAATTGTGCTCCGAGTTTATTTGGATCCCCGGCCTCTCAGCAACAACAATCTGGCAACTCTTGGTTGTTTCCCGGTGAACAACAATCATTTGGGATGTTGCTGCATGGCTTTCCAGTGCGTCCATCATACTCATTTTCATCCAATTTCGTTCTAACACATCTGTATTTTATTTCTTTCCACAAGTTCTGTTTTCTGCTTGTGTCTCGGCAAATCACTGGACTACATTGAAATAGGTGCGCGATGCTACAACGCGTACGGGCCCGCTCATTTTGGGCACATTAATGTGCTCGTCTGAACGTGAACACCGCCCAAATCCGGGATCGCGCATATCTGCACGCACCTGGGATTTTCTTGGCGGTGCATCGTTCTTGTAGCCCATGGTGGGAGTGCAGAGCACGCAGGCGACGTGCACAGCGATGAAGATGGTCCAGAGCGTGTCGCATTCACCACGATGAAACATGAGTCCGCGACAGCGTGCGCACTCCGTGCGCCATTCGTGCGAGTGCGCGCCGGTACTGTGTCTGCATGCACGCGTGACGAGCAGCGCGCAGTGACCAATGCCTCATCCACAACAACTCAGGTTGCATTCATCCAGTGTGCGCGAGCAGGGGGCAATTGTTGCAGTCAGTGCAAAGGTATCCATGTTTCCTTCTTCTTCATCCGTCTCCGGTTCTGGACGCAATAAACACCGCGCCTGTACTTGCATTCGGAGGTCTTGTGTACATAGTCGTGAATAAAATTTATTGCCAACTTCTTCGGAGTGCGCCTGAGTTCTCTTGAACTCTTCCCTTCTCTTTCCTTTTTCGTATTCTTTTTTGCGTTTTCCGGGCACGGGACCCAGCACAATGAAATAAAAACCGTTCACCCAAACTAGAGTCACATTTCAAGTCACATCAGAAGCGGTCCGAGAATCCCGAAAGCATTTTTTATTCAAAATTGTAATACCGCTACTTGGAATCCAAGTGAACCTCGAAACCGCGGCTGGGGAGGAACCTGGTCCGAAAGGTGTATTGTCGAATCACTCCAATCACCATATGTAGCAGGGAAAGGCGACGGCCACTCAGAGGGACATGGTGGATACTGACAACATCTGGAAAAATCCCACAGCCTATGGAGACATATGTAGTCAGCATAGTCCGGATAGTGCTGTAGCTTGACCCCCTTTATATAGCACGCTGTAGCTCCCTGCCAAAAATATATAGTCCTACATAGTTGGTATAGCGGTGCATCAAGGCCATATAGTCTCATATCTTCATAGAGGCGTAGCCTACATAGCTGTATGTAGCTCTACATATTTTCTTCACGTCTCGTAGTTGCTTCCATTACAGACCAAAAAAAGTCGCAAAAATAATAAATGTCATTGGATACTAGTAGAACATACAAAAGTCAACAACTCCACATCAGAGGCGTTGTCGGGGTCAACGCCTCTTACATGTTTACTGACAGCGGAGGGGAGGGGACAGGCTGTACACCAAAGCGTAAACTGCAAGGAATACATCAGATGAAGGACTCGGATGCAATGAATTGACAACGTACTGCCTGACGGTTCGAAGCAAGTGGATATTATTCTTCGCAACTATCATCGGTCTTGGGAACCTGAGGGAGAGAGAATTTAGTGCAGTAAGGACCGATAATTGAAGGCGTACCATACTACCATGGCGCTAGAAAACTAGTGCCACGCTGCTAACGCGGCACGGCGATGGCGATGATGGGCGCATTGACGGGGACCGCAATGTATAGACCACCATAGTAACTGTGCTACACAATATAGCACACTATAGTTGTTGCGCACAACTATATTGTACAACATAGTTAGTGCGGGCAACTATGTTGGCTATGGCCACTATAGAATGCCCTCCCAAGCTACGACAGCTATGACAGCTATATGGACCTATGTAATTAACCGGGCGACTATGGCTCTGGGACATTTTCCTGATGAAGAGTGGAATGATGGCTAATCTAATACATCAGCTGTGTCTACTGTATAGCCGACCTAATCCTACCACCACACCGTCATAGGTATTAGTTCTTTCCCTATCTTGAGTTTCTAGAGGTCGCTGATGAGGTTCCAGACAATTCCTTGGCCATTCTCGACACATTGACTGAGTATATGTTCCATACTCCACAGCGTTTGGGGCCCCCTATCCTTATATCCCTTGAAATGCTTCCAGTGGTCACCGAGCATGTATCCTGCATGGATGACCATCCAGAGGAAGTAGCGGACACTCCTTGATATATCCTTGTGTCGTATTGATTTCCATCTCTGCGCGAAGGACGGGGCTTCACCGTCGGTTCCCGTCCGGCGTCCTGTAACCTTTATTCTAGCAAATGTTCTGGCAACTCAGGGGGCTCCGTGATTTTTTCAGAGGCTCCAATATTCTGTACTAACAACATACAGTTTTAAACCGGGAAGCGCAACGTAGAAGCGCAGCGCTCGCTGTTCAGGCTGTTGTGGAGCTCTGACAAGTCCAAAATTTTACACGAACCAACCGACAGACTCAATAACGTGATCTATAAAAGTATCTGACAAAAATGACCCTCTCAGGGCCAAGGAATAGCCATGTTTGTGTCGAAAGTGAACACCAGCTGATGGCGCCAAACACGACAATATTTCTTTGGTGGTGCAGTAGCCGGCAGAACCAAGTCGAAGTGTAGACTAGGGTTTTTGAGGTCTCCAAATGCCGCTATGTAAATGACCAGTCCGAAATAATGCATTCAAGGGTGAAAAGGATGGCAACAAAAAATGCCCACATCCAAGGCGTGGATGCGCGCCAAGGCCAAGGACGCGCGCTCCACCCTCTCGCAGCGAACTCAGGCTTCATCACAAGCACAAGAGCACACGCCACGGCCACACGTCGTCCACATCCACGCGTCCTTCGACGGAGCGCCGCGCCCCAGCGGTCCCCTCTGGACGCACCCCCGCAACAGCGAGCAGCGTCCGTGTGCGCTATCGCCGCCCGCAGGGACGTCCCCCCGCTCCTCCTCCACACCCCAAAAAGACCAAAAGGCGAGCACGCCCGTCCGTCTCGAGCTTGAGGCGCAGAGAGCCGGTGCAGTGGACAAAGCCTGAGATCGTTTGCACTGCCTCTGCGTCGGGGAATGACATCGACCCTAAGCGGACTGAGAGCCAGGGGCGTCATGTGCATCGAGCGCCGGTGCGGGTCCCAGCGAGCGAGAGGGCTTGGTCTCCCGCGCGAGGGAAGAGAAAGTAAATGCCGAAGTGCAGAGTGACGAAGGGAAGCGCAACGCGGCATTACGCGGCGAAGGAGGACGTCCTACTGCAGAACGCGGCCAGTGCAACTGCGGCTCGTCGCGCTGGAGCGCTTCGTTGCCGTTCATGAGCGCGCGCGTCGGGAGGATATACTAATCTCGGTTTCAGGCTCGAAGGTTGGCAGCGCACAGATTACATTGATTGGCAGGAATATAAATACATGACGGAGAAAAGATGATAGCCAGAGGCGAACTCAAGGCTTCAGTTCTAACAACAGTGCGTGAGACGAGGTGATGAGGGGGTTGATATTGACACATACGTGTAGAAGGGGGATCCCCGTATCAAGCCACTGCACCTTCTCCGTGATACCCAGCTCCTTTGCAAAGCACTCGAGCCTCCACGCGGTAGGCACTTCCGTGATCTGGACCACGCCACCGTCGGTATACGAGAACCAAGCAATATCCTCCGAGTCGCTGTACGGGCGGCAATCAATGTAAATCTCGAGCCCCAGCTGTTCCGCCACGTCGTGGATGGTATTTTGCTTGTACGAGTTGAAAAGGTACTCGCTGGGCGGTTCAGCAGCCGGATCATGGGTGGCCCAGTAGGTTTTTAGCAACTGATCGGTGACGACGTAACCGTAAAGACACTCCTGGCCACGAAGGTCGGCGGGGACGGGAGGGGGCGCTTGTGTATCGTCAGTCTGAGGTTGGTGCCTGAGTTGCTGTATTAGCTCGACAGTCAGTCCGTGGTGGTAATTCACGCACGGAGTCTGCACTTTAGCGGTCGGCATTGCCGACTTCGACCATATTGGGGGCATATTCGGAGGCAGAGCCATTTGGTAAAAGGTTGTCATAGCTCGCGAGAGATGTAGATGGTTGTTGTGGTCGAAAGAACGCGGTGTGACCGTGGGTCCGTGCGTGACCTGTGACCTCCCGCCCGCCCTTCCTCCCACATCATGGCAGCTTCAGTGCTCACCGTCGGCCTCGCCGTCAATGGCAACCCTCTGCGGAGATCTGAGGCGAGTCGTGATATCTTGCTCACTTTCACCAAACTTTCACCAATAACGACCACAGGAATGTACAATACAAATCCCCCTCGCGAAGGAACAACAACATTTGAAACTCGCCGCCGTGCAGGTGAAAATCTCAATCATCAGGTACAAGCATTCCTGAACTTATCAGTCAATGCAGTCACTTTCCCTCGACCTCAGTGGCAGGGACGATGCCGAGTCTTTGGTCAACGTTGTGATCCAAGTACGAACCTCCAAGGTGTGCTTCAAGTTCGCATTCCGCATCTGAATGAGGAAATGTTGACGCTCGTCTATGTGCAGCCCTCAGTTTTTCAAATGCTCAGGCTCATACCCGGCATCACGCTCTGAAGGAGATGGCGAGCAATTTCAATACCAATCTCCGCAACCTCGAAGAGCCCTGGAGGACACTGTTCGCCGAGCTCTTTCGCGCCGTTCTACCACGACACGTCATGATTCAAGAAGAAGGAACTCTCTGGACGTTCCATGATACACCCCGGAATCCAGGCGTAGTTTCCCCCCCATTCAACCGTACTATGCCACTGGCAAGGAAAACTGGATATGAACACAGGACAGATTTCCGAGCAATCCTTTTCCTGATCGGGGGGTTGATCCACTTCCCAATCCTCGGGGAAAACAAGGCGGCAATATCAAGGCAAGACGCGGCAGTTTCGGGCTGGCCAGCCAACTTCAAAGGACGTGTTGCCTTCGTACAAGCACTTCGGCGTGCGGTATCGCAGGTAGAACTCCAGGCTGTTGTCCTCTTCAAGACCGATAGCGACGCATCACTTCCGGCGACACGCCAGCCCAGTGTCTTCCTCATCGCGGCCGTTGGGCCAATATACGCGGTCTCATTCGCCGCCCGCGACAAGATCGAAGAAGGGTATGCCAACGTTGACGTGGGTCGTGCCGCGAGGCGGCTCGACGCCTTGATGGCTGAGGAGCAACGAGACGCTCACAGGAAGCAGCCAGACGCGGCCCAACCGCAGACCCCGGGTGCGCCAGACACTATGATGGTTGAACTGGATTCATTTGACCCGGGCGAATATACACGAACTCATTCAAAGCTTCCCGATGGCTCCTGGTCGAAGCCGATGATGCTCGACACTCCCGAGAGTGACGCGTTTCTGCTGAGCCTCCAACATTGGCCGTATCTAATGTAGATGTAGATGTTTGACCTGTGCTTCTTGTAAATAATTAAATTCATGGAGTAAACAACCACATTGGCAAACTCGGTGTCTCGGCAGTGAGGAACAAGGAGGATAACGAAGAATTGAAAATGCGGTATGTACATATGTAGATTTTGTCCGTGTACGGGCCGCTGGACTCGAGCTGGACCCTGAACTTCCTGGAAGTTTTGCCGAAATGTCGAGGCCGTTTTATAAAGGGATATTCGTGGCCCTTTTCAGGGAGCGCAATGCGGTGCTTGGCAAGGAATTGGCACTGTTCTCTATGTGGTGTTCCTTATCCTTGAGACTTCCCACTTTTTCCTGACACGCATATTTCACACCAGTGAATTCTGGCTACGGGTTGAATCGTGCGCAGCAAAACGGGTCAACTCACCGGCCTTGTATCCACAGTACATCGCGTTGAAGACGACCTGAGGCACGCTATTACGGTCAGTAGTTCACATTTGATCCCGCCCCGCTAAAACAAAAATACTCCACAGATTATTTGTGTCGATTCAATGAGAACTACGGCCAGTGGCTGATGCTGTGTGTCTTGACAGAAGAACCTCAACAGCTTTCATTCCGGTGGTGTTATATCAAATATGCAACTAAAATATGCAACTCAATTTTTTTTAAAGATCTCAGAGTTGCGAAGTGCTGACTCCTTGCGAACAATCAGGAAGGCTGTTGAGTTCATTAACTGCTATTATTATTTGTTCTCTTGAATTATAAGGCTCGTTTGGTCACCTTTACGCCTCTCCCCTTTTGAGGTTCACCCTGCTCCCTAGGACTTTGTGTAGTGTATAGCGCTCAGTCTTCACAGCCCTGTTGAACTTTCCCTATTCTGTCCAAAGACTTGCAGCTCACAATTGAAAGAGACACAACCGTGCAATTTAGGTGTGTATCTTGATTGCGTCCATTCCCAGCAGAGGGGAATACCCGAAATTATATGAGAAGACTTATGTATCTAATCCTGGAATATGGAGCCATATTCCGCTTAGTCAGCTTCAACCAGATTCCCTGGGCCAAATTGTTAGGTATCTGATGATGGAACATGGTGCTTATGTACTGCATTACATGCATCATGTACCCCCCTGTCAATTGCAAATTCAGGGTGTGTCATGCATCCTGCAGCCATCTGTCAAAAGTACTGATGGTGATCTTGAACCAAAACCTGTGGATTTTGAAAAAAAAGAATTTGAGGGGGGTGTCACCAGGAAGTGCTTGATCTCTGGATCAGTGAATAGAATCATGTCAGCTGATGGCTTGATCTATGCTCAAGCTGCTGATGGCAGTGATACCCAGTCATCGTGGGAATTATTGGCTGATGCAGAGATTGAGCACTATTGGGTGTTATGTAAAATTCCAGGGGTTAGGGAGATGTTGAAATGGTATTTTGAATCATGTGCCATGCTCCCTGTCAAATTGAACAGTATCTAGGGCAATTGGAGGTGGAATATGGCAAAAAGAGGGAGATATCCCCCTGGAATATGGCAAAACAAGGTGGAGTATGTCAGCAAAGTGGTAAAATGCCACATTCCTGCATAAAATGCCACATTCCCACCAGATTCCACCATGTTTCACCATATTCCGCCTTGTTTTGCCAGATTCCGCTTAGATTGCAGCTTAACATGCCAGATACCAGCTCAAAATGCCAGATTCTGGCCAGATTCCAGCTTAAGATACCACTTTGCAGGATTAGATACATAGGTATACTCTGCCTTGCGAAATAACTCGCTTAGGCCAATGCTTGGTTGCAGGGTAGTGGTTCTGTTTCAGTCAACCAATGTACAAAGGGAAGTTCTCCACCCATGTCTATCTGACTATGAGTATGTCTGTATTTCGACCGCTTCCACATTCTGACTAATGAGACCACGTAGTCGGCGGCGTCGGCGCCATACTTCAGTTCATTCCAGCAATTTGTAGGGTAAACTTTGGGGATCCTTGTCAGACAAAACTGGTTCTTGCATGCCTGGGCAGGCTGTTTGTTTAAGATCTTTCAAGAAACCTCAATAAATAGAAAGAAATGACACATTTTGTTCCCAATTTAAAGATCTTTAACACTGGTTGAGCATTTCAATTTTTTCACCTTCTTTTTCAGTGAAAAATGTTGTTTATTTTTCAGACATTTTTCACTGAAAAAGAAGGTGAAAATTTTAAAACTTTTTCAGCACTTTCTCAATTCAATGTGAAAAATTCGAAATAAAATAAGAAAGTGATGAAAATGTTTTGAAATTTTCACCTGCTTTTTCAGTGAAAAATGTCTGAAAAATAAACAACATTTTTCACTGAAAAAGAAGGTGAAAATTTTGACATGTTCAACCAGTGTAAAGATCTTTAAAGATCTTCAAAGATATTGCAAGATGCACATCATTTTGCTTTTCAATCTCGCTTTTTTGCACAAGATCTTGACAGATATTTTGTTAAGATCTTTAAAGATCTTTACAGCTAATAACAGTACCGAAGGCATGGGTGGAAAATTTTCCATTTGGGGCTGTTTTCAAAGAATTAGCGGTATCTCAATGACACTGGTTGAACATTTCAAGTTTTTTGGTGAAAAAACTAGTGAAAAATGTTTTGAATTTTACAGCAATTTTTCAGTGAAAAACCAGGTGAAAAACTTGTAACTTCTTCATGAATTTTTTGAACTTCAAAACTTTTTCAGCACTTTTTCAGAAATTTTTCACAAGGTTCAAAAAGGTCACCAAAATGTTTCAAGTTTTTCACCTACTTTTTTGGCGAAAAATTACTGTAAAATTCAAAACATTTTTCACCAAAATTTTCAGTGCAAAACTTGAAATGTTCAACCAGTGTGAGTTCTTCTCTGATTTGAATGAAACCTAGCTAGAAATCTCGGGCTAATTCACACGGAATTAGTGATAGAGAGAGAGTTGCGAAAATGTTCCACATTTGGTAGCATAGGTTGATGGCCACATTTTGCAGATCAACTCAATTCTAGGGCATCTACACACATCCCAGTGGCATATATTTTGGTCCAAAGCTGCCTTGACACATCCTGAAGAATGTCATAGACTCAGATTTTGAGAGCTCAGTCTATTTTGCTCAAAAACAGATGACTTCCACCATCGTTATCACAGCAAAGACAAACTACAATACAGCCATGATCCGCCTCCGCTTTGTCGATCATGGCGCAGAACGTGTTACACATGGATTCACTGTCTTTAGGCTTTCCACTTGATTCGATAATGTCAATTAAATATGACTTTTGCCTCAGATCAGCACCGCGTCACAAAGGAAGTAGTTAGATCACTTGCCTGTCCATCTAAAGAAGCATTGACACCCGTAAGCAACTTCTTGTCGTTGCCCTTCCAGCCGTCGGTCCTTTGGTCAGGAATCAGAATAGAAAGATTAGATGAGACTTATCAACCCACGAAATCACTACATAACGCCCTTAAGAACTTTGTTTATGTTTTCGCCAACTCGTTTGCTCTCCTCATCAAGGAGACGTCCCGACAGAGCTCTGCGATCGGGAATGACAGTCGAAGCAGCAGATTGGAACATCAAGAAAAGCTTGATGACTTTGGGATTGACGACCCAGTGAAACGGGAGGTTTGCAGAGATGGTGGCGTGCAGAAACTGAGTTTTGATAATCTTCGCTTGGGCTTCACTGAAGGGAATGTCGATTCCCTTGAAGACTTTTAATTCTGACTGCTTTAGACTCTTTTTGACAGCCTCAATGCACTTCCTTGTTTTCGGAGCAGGGTGGGCTCCATCTGACTCATCACCCCCGTTGGTAGCCTCTTCTTCAGTGGCAGCGGCCTTCCCCTGGACTTTTCTAGCTGCCACTCGGGCTTCCTTCGACGCATTAGAGCAGCAATTCACACCAATCAGGTGTACAATCATTGCCTTCTTTTCGCCAAGGCCAGGCTTGACAGCAAGTAACGCTACCATAACATGAGCACGACATTAAATTAAGATCATCTTTGACATACCAGCATCAAACCAAGCCCCACTGAGTCCAAGGCCATTGACATCACTTTGATTCTCGCTGTCTGAGTCGATGTCCATGGGGTCGGCAGCCGTGCCAGCAGTAGGGCTAGGGCAGTGGGCATTGATACAGCCCAGACAATAGGCTTTGTAATGTGACTTGTTTTGACGGTCTCCCTGGTAGAAATAGCCCCAGAGTTTCCCTTTTTGCGCAGGCATCGCAGGAGAGCAGAGCAAAATCTTCCGGAAATATTAAATGATGCCATCATTAAGTCCTAATTAAGGCTTAAGGTATGCGAGGTCTGAAGCTAAGGGTTAATGTTAAGACAATTTTAACCCTTAATGCCAACACTGTTTCTGCCTAACTGACCTGACAGGAGTGTAATTAAGCTCCCAGGCATCACCCCTGTCCATCCCAGTGTGCAACCCTTCCCTTTATTGTAAGTTCAACCATTTTTTAGCTTAGAAATATCTTCCTCAGCTCTTGTTGATGAAGCGCCCTGAGCGCACGGACCATTACAGTGCATGGCCCATAAATTATCTCATCTATGAACACCTATCCCACCCATGCAATGGTTAAGCATGTCCCTGCTCCACCGTCGGTCATCATGGCACCCCCTACAATTGTTTGCAGTATTGCTCCCCACTGGTGTGGAGTACCGCCATCTTTGCATTCTACCAGAGGTTGGCAATGGTGCATTATATCTCTTGTCTCACTATTCAACCCTCAACTCTTTCATTCATATAATGCATCCATTTGTTAACAAGACCTCATGTAGCTGTGTGTGAATGGTACATGTCATTGATCCTGAAATATTTCCTAGTGATGTTCAGACTCACTCTCATACACATCCTACTTGCCACGGTGCTGCTTTGGACCCCATGGTCTTTCCCATCCCCCCCATCAAAACTGTCATGCATTGGCCGAGTTCAACGTAAGTTTGATCTGATTTATTTATTTGTTCTATTCATTTTTGTTCATTCCTCGTTACATCCCATCCAATGTGCGTAAACCTGTTCCCACACCTCTCCTGTCACTAACACCGCCTCTTCAAGGTATGTCCGAGTTCACTATTTATTTCTGTATCCTATTTTAACTCTATCCTGCAGCCCTCATGCACACAATCCTGCAAAGTGCATCCCTCGGCACCACTGCATCACTGCCGTCGACAGCTAATGGACCGTGCTCAATGTCTCAGCAACAGTCCTTGTGCTGCTGTCTCTTCAAGGTCAGCATAACATTGTCTGATTTATTCATTTGTATGTCAACCCCAACCCTTTCTTCAGCACTGCAACACCTCACAAAGCAAGCCTACTTTGGAGCAGGTGTAGGTTAGGCTTGCAAGGCAGGGTGCATTGTCTGTTCCTGATTCTTTCCACATCCAACTCATCCTATTTGTGTCAGCCCTCCCATAGTGTTCCCATTGCATCTGCTTATTCAACTGATGTTCAGTTCATGTTTGGTCCCTAATACACAGCCAACTTTTTGTCCAGGTGCACGCAGTGTTCCTCACTGCTGTAAGTCTGAGATGTGCTTCAACTGTGTTGACTCCTGTAAGTCCAACCTCTCATATTCACTTTCTCAATCACTGACTCTTTCTTTCCCTAGCAGGTATGTGACTATACTGCATTATTTCTCCCTAACTGATGTTTTCTATTGCTATTTCGACATGGTGCATGCTTTTCTCAGTGTTCCTGGCTTGCTGAAGTCAACCGAACCCCTACACTAGAGTTATTTTCATCGACGTGTGACTTGCGCCCTGCCTCTAGGGTTTCGCACCCCTGCAAGGCACCAATAGCAGATACATCGGGTGATTCTTCTGGGTAACCCAATCTACTGGACACCCCATGTACCTCCCCACTAATTTGAATGACAGCTGAGGGAGACTGCCCAAATTCATTAAAACTCTTGTTTCCCTTGGCTCAAATTTTTGAAAAAGTGTGTTTGGGCTTCTTTCCCATGTCCTAGGCAGCATTGCAGGGAGATGTGGAATTTGAACCAATATTTGTCTCATCTTCATTGAGTGATCAAGCCACACTACAGGGGAGTACTGAAGCGAAGCAGACATCTGGCTTGGCTTGAATACAGCTGAATAAGATGAGATGCATCCTAATTGAGCATCCCAAGTTGCCTCTGGCAAGGTACCAACTGGTAAGCAAAGTAAGAAAGTTCAAATGTGGAAGAACTTACTATCAGGTGTTGGGATCCTGGCCACCTTAGAGCTTTTGGCCCTGCAGCAGTTCTGTCCGGGAACCTCCCCAGAGCCTGAGGGATCTAAATAGATGGCATACATCCTGTGAATGCTTAGATCACATTTGGGCCAATTTTGGTGGTGTTTTGAATTTATTTCTGCTGGTCTTCCAGAAAAGGCAATTGACATAGAACCTAGCCACCACCAAAAATTGATTGTTCCCGGGAAGAGTGGTGACTTTGCTGTGTATAATAATGTTCAAGGGATGCAAATGCTGTATTCTAGGCCTTTCAAGGTTACATTTGATGTACAAAATGGGAGAACTGAATGGTCCTGATGGATGAGGTGAGCCACAGGATCCCTCCCAGCACTGAAATGAGGCTCCCAGGCCAGTGAGATGACGAAGTTGGCCAAAATGAGTTTCAGGTAGGTTCATGAGAAGTCTATGAACATACCTAGACCACCAGTTTCCCTCCTGGGTCATTCCATAGAGAACCTGATATTTAGATTTCCGGACCACAGAAAACAGGGTGATTTTTTTTACTCCTCACCTCGAGAGAGGTATTAGCAGAATATAATTATAGGCTGCATTCAAAATTGAAGCCTTACCTATAAAGGTGGACCATGCCAAGTGCTGGACTAGCACCGTCAAACCCTCATTTGATATAAGGGTTGTCGGGTCATGGTCTTCAAGTTCACATTGTAATCATTGCCAGAGTTTGTCACTGCAGAAGTCAAGATATAGAGGCCCTTACATGGCTGGAGGGAATCCCGAGATCAGGGAAGAAGAATGAGCCCCCAAAGTCATAGATTGACCGAGAATTGGTGGAGATGTGCTGTGTCCTCTCATTTCCCTCTCACCACCTACCTCCTGCCTGATGTGCTCTGCTACCCAAACCAGCTGCCCAAACCACATTGGCATGTTGCAGGGTTCAAGTGCCAACCACAAGCTGATCAACAAAATAATTCCATGAGCAGTGCACTTCCTCCCATGTTCTGGACAGAGGTGATGTGTCTTCTGGATCTATGGTGCAGAATACATCCATCTGGAACCATGCCCAATGATTCTGAACAATGACTGGATCATTCACGGTGTCTCCCAACCTCCTGGGGATATGAATGAGTGGGAACTTGTGATCTTTTATAAGGCTCTCCAATGAGGGACATTCCCAGACCTATTGAACATTTACTTCACTGACCTTGTGTTAGCTTTTCCAATCACACAACCATATCTTAACTGTGGTAATACTGACTACTGGCAGCGCAATGGGTTTTTGATGGATTGATGGTGACCCTCCCAATTGGGACATCCTGCCAAAATACGACTCGCGATGGATGCACCTCCTGTGGGCATACTGAGTAACATTGGGATATACTTTTATATGGGAAAAGTGTTCAGAGACAGTTTTTACATGTATTCTCCGGGACAGATTTTTTGCCCCCAAGATAATTCGCGAAATAGGATTGAGAACTAATATTTTGGGTGCGAAAATTTTAACTTTGTCCCAGAGAATACATGTAAAACGGGACAAAACTTATTTTGGGCTGGTCTCTGGGCCCAGATCGGGCGTGTGGAAGCCCCCATGAGGTGCATTTGGATAAGTCTGATCCATGGAGAAAAAACAGGAACAAAAAAACGCATCGCGCTCAGTGTCGGCCATCCCTACGTGTCTGCGGCACCTACCGACCTCACAGGACGCATGGGACGTGACGGGAAGTTGCTCAGATACGCTGGGCTCAAACGAAAGCATTCCGCTCTGCAGCAAGAACAGAGACTCGCTGCATTGGGCCTAGTGATGTGCTTGGCTTGGCTTGAAGCCAGAAAGCCATGAAGCCAAAGCCCTGGCTTCGCAAAGCCAAGCCAAGCCAAACTTAGGGCTTGAGGATGGCTTTGGCTTTGGCTTGAGGTCTGTGAAGCCAAAGCCAGGCCAGAAAGCCATGGCTTCGACTGGCGGATAAAAAACCACTCAGGCTCATCTTTATGGCAATGCGAATGGCATGGAACATGGGTCAAATTTCCCAAAGTTTCCCTGCAACTTGAACTAAACTTACTTGAACCGCACACTGAGGTTGAATCAATACTTTCAAGCATTTGCCAGGCATCAAAAATTTATGATCTTGACCTTCTACATGCTTCTACAGACATTGTTGACTTCAGGTTGAATCTGGAGCTGTTCGATTTGTCCCCTAGCTACATGAATACATGGTTGACCTCTGGCGACATCTCATACCATCTGACAAGAAATCTACTATAAGCCAGGGCTCAGGCCAATGCCAGCCAAAGCCAAAGCCAGGTGAAGCCAAGCCAAAGTCAGGGTATCAAAGCCAAGCCAAGCCAAGCCAGAACATCACTAGTTGGGCCATGCTTCTTCATCTTCTCTCCCTGATTCCGATGCCAGCAAGGAGAATATGCCTGCCTCAGAGCTCCAAAAGGCAAAGGAACGCGGCAACAAGTATCAACACAAGGCCTATAACGGACGAAAGAAGCTCAAGCTGTCCAAAAAGACAGTCTCGGATCAATCTGCGTCACTTGCGGAAAGTAATGCACACGTTCAGCTGCTGCAGACCAAGGTTACACATCTAGAGTCTCAAGTCGCCAATCAATCTTCTGAGGTCGAATTTGTCCGCGCCGACCTCGCATCTCAGAAGTCAGCTCGGAGCATCATGAGCAAGAAAATGCATAGTCTCACAGAAAAAATCAATGTATTCCCACCTGTCTCGAAAACACCGTGAAAAAAACAGAAGCCCATGCTGCTGACGACCCCTCCCCATCGGCCCCCTCATTTATTTTGAAGGAGAAGGGTATCATTCCTGACGAGACGCGCGACATGATCAATGATCTTGTCGCGCTTGATGGTGTAAAGCTGCATCGAGTTGTTAGCGTGCTGAAGAGATTTGCCGCCAAGCTAGGGATTAAAGTGAAAGGGGATGCTTCTGATTGTAGCGTGCACAGGATTGTGAAAGAGGGTGGGGTAGCATCTCAGATGCAATTTGTTGAAGCAGTTGCAACATCTCAAGGTATGCAATTGTGAGTTTTAATCAATTTCTTTCTCCAAGAATTTCAAGGTGTCACTCTCAGTAGTGACGGAACGACTCACAAAAACATCAATTTAGAGTCGCATCGCGCTACAGTCATCGGTCCTGACCACGAGAAGCAAACATTCTTCCTCGGTATTCAGATGGCGTTAAATCATACCAGCGAAACACAGCTGGAGGGGTGGGAGGAGCTTATTGAAAGCATGTATGCAATCTATAAGACATCTTCCCGCTCCAAGACAGCCGACAATGCTCGCGATTTCTGGTTGAAGGTTACGGGATGGCATTCGGATCATGCAGAAGATCAAAAGAAGCTCTTCCGTTTGGCTGGTGAGAAAAAAGTCCAGCTCGAACGCGAATGGAGGGGAGAGGAAGCAATCATCGAGATGTTGCCTCACGAGCTTGCGGAGACACTGTTCGAAATCTCACACGACGCGGTGATTGAAGCGGGGGATCACAGCATGGGAACAACTCGGAGATGCGGAACGGAAAGTGCACCACGATGCAGCTTTCACCAAGTTCGTCCGTGCCGTGGGCCAGGCCTAGTTCGACAAGCTCAGTGACCAGGAGAAGCAGAACATCGACCTTTTCATATGGGGAGGGTGCTGCATGCACAAGAACCTCAACCTCTTTAAGGGCGCTGCCCTCTCAATGCAGCAGTGGTGGATTGAAAATGATCTTCCGGGCCTGCTCAAGATGTTCAACCGTGACAATGCAGCAGCTGTTGATCTTGGTGCAGGTACTAGTGCAGCTACACGGGCAGAGGGTCGTACTTGCGGAGGTGCGGTCAAAGTCTCAAGTCTTGTGGGCACCATCCTTTGCCACAAAGACCGGAAGCGTGGAAAACAGGACACGCTTCGCTATTTCTGGGACCATGAGACTGGTTTCAATATCTCTTTCCCAGATACGAGCAACACACGATTCGGGTCCCATGCTGCCGCATGCGAGGTTATTGTCCTTTATGTGGATCTTCTTCTCCAGTTTCTGGTCTACGTGAAAGAGAACAAAATTAGCTGTTCTCTCAACCATATGGAGCCAAATGTATGTTCTGGCCTTCTCTGTCAATGGACGCGGCACGAATTCGTTGTCATCGCGCTCTGCAACCAGAATATTGATGTTCCGTACATGCTCCAGATCCGTGGCCCATCACACACCGAGGATAATCTGTTAAA
Source organism: Mycena sp. CBHHK59/15 (assembly GCA_029204085.1). NCBI lineage: Eukaryota > Fungi > Basidiomycota > Agaricomycetes > Agaricales > Mycenaceae > Mycena > Mycena sp. CBHHK59/15. The sequence goes on along the minus strand of JARGXW010000160.1, from coordinate 43,986 downwards.
GCTCGGCGAACTTCACGAGAGTCTGAAAGCTCACCTACGGAAGATCATCTCGAACCCGAAGCTTATCACTGGCCTAGATTCGACCTCCGAGACCGCGACTCTTGATGGGAGACCATGGGAGAAATCCGAGGTCGTCTACGCTGCCCTGGCAAAAATAATCGAATGGAAGCTGGATTATATTGACCAGCTTGTCGTCGCATTTTGCCAGGGAGCTCTGAACACCTGGGCCCGATTTGATACGGAATGGAGCGATGACGGCGCAATCTCAAAATGCTCACCCGAGAATATTGAGCGTGCTTGGCTGGAACTCACCAACGACGGCAATGAGGGTGAGCTTGGCATGTTTCGACAGGCTTCGCGACCTGCACCAAACATATCCCTCCCCCTTCACAACTCCCTCCGCATGTACAAGGCAAACAAGACCTCAGAGTACATTAAGACCTTGGAGGCCCGAGATCGGCAAGTCATTCGTTCCCAGGTCCGAAAAGACGATTTGTCGGGGATGAACAAGGCGAAAAGGTGGCACAGATCGTTCATATGAAGGAAGTAGCAGAGAAAAATTCTCAGTGAGATGCTTTCCATCTCGAGCGGGTTGCCCGAGCCCAGACTGCCATTGCTAACACAATGGCCATTAACTCGGTTGAGGCGCTTGACGTTGCCATCCAGATACCTCCCAGAACCGAAGGATACCTCGCCATCACTGACCTTGACTTGCAATTGGACTGGCATGTAGCACATGCAATCAAGGAGTCCGCTACTTCAGAAGACAGCTCAGCTTCAGGGATCCCCAAGGCCAAGTCAGGTCCGCATGGCCGGGGAAATTGAGATGCCTGCTATCAGTACCTCAAAGAGGCCATCTCAAAGTGTGTTGAACTTGTTGACCGTCTTGCTTCGAGCCCGTTTGAAGCGCCAGAACCGGAGCAAGCTGTAGCAGCCAGAGAGCCCGAAGAGCAGGCCAGGTATGACAGACAAGAAGAGCGGTATGAAAGATAGTATAGATTGATAGTATACAATACAGCTGAGTTTCCGTAGAGACATAGTCGCTGCCCAGTTCGACGAATGCGATGGTGGATGTAGCCTTGCCGCCAGATCACATTGAACATGCTTAGTCAGCGCACGATTTTGGAACCGTGCTTGCCGGTGATCAGTAATACAGTTTTTTCTGAAACTCTGTTCAATATATTGGAGGAGGTTAAGATCGAGGTTACTGGGAACACCTCACATAATTTGCTGGTCATGAACACTCCTCAGCAGTAAGTGGCATCACACTCAATCCCAGTGTGCACTTTATTGAAATATCTCTCAAGATCTTCCTCAAGAAAAAGGGTTCCTACTTTTCTGTATGTTATTGAGAGATATTGAAAGATATCTAAATATCTTGCAAGAGGTTGTGGTAGCAAAAGATCTTGAGAGATCTTCAAAGATGTGATGTAATTCGAAGAATTTCAAAAGCATGTCTTGCAACATATTTAAAGATCTTGAAAGATCTCAAACAAATTGAAACTAATTAAAGATATTGAAAGATATTGAAAGATCTTGTGCAAATCAACATGACCACACACACACCAAAACCCTTTTGTCCAATAAGGACCTTCATAGTAAGCTGACACTTGCGAATCAAGTTGATTCAGGTACCTGATGTTTCCTCTACAGACGAGGGTGATGCTCCACCTTCTAAACGGTAACTCTACCCCAACCCCACTTCGGGTGTAACTCACTATACTGCCACAAAGGGTGCGGTGTCTTGGGGACACTCCAAATAAATCCCTATTAGGTTTGCTTAAGCAATGAGTGTTACAACGTCAAACGGGTTTTAAATATTGTTCTGATTAACACTGCGCCAGTGCTGCAGCAGGACGACCGCAGTACATAGTGCCAGCTTAAACGGTGAACCGATTAAGCACTGTTCATGTTTAACACTGTTGAACCGGTGTGTTTAAAGGGGAAGATCACCAATTTGGTTGAGTTTTCAAAAAGATTCCATATCCACGGTTTGAACCCAAGACCATCTGATAATAGATAAATCCCTATTAGGTTTGCTTAAGCAATGTGCTTTACAACGCCAAACGGGTTTTAAATATTGTTCTGATTAACACTGCACCAGTGCTGCAGCAGGACGACCGCAGTACATAGTGCCAGCTTAAACGGTGAACCGATTAAGCACTGTTCATGTTTAACACTGTTGAACCGGTGTGTTTAAACGGGAAGATCACCAATTTTGGTTGAGTTTTCAAAAATATTCCATATCCGCAGTTCGAACCCAAGACCATCTGATAATAGATAGCCGTGGAAAGGGTATTAACCACTGAGCCATTCAACCAATGTAAGACCTTCGAATTCTGCGCTAGTATGGGCACTCTTGGACCCAGCTTAAACTTTATGGCTGTTAGCAAGGATAATGTTTCGTTCAACGGCAAGTGGACAGGTCTGAAGAGGACTGTTATGCTGTTTAAACAGTACTGTTCAAATGGTGCCTCATGGGTATATGAACTGTGTTCAACTGTGTTTATTCACGAGGAAGGAATCGAGCATTGAACCATGTGGAAACAGGAGCTCAATCAACGTTCAAATCAAAATGCTGTTTAATCAAATCGCGGAGCGAAAAAAATAGAGGATTGAACCGATCTTTAACCACTTAGTACAGTGTTAAAGACCCGTTCAATCATCCAGATGAGAGTTTGAACCAACCTAGAGACAGAGCCCAAACCATGTTTGAAACGTGTTTACGGAGCTGTTCAACCCAGTGGTCTATGCAAAACAAAAGAGGATCAATTCGAACTGATACATCATTTGATCCGATCCGCATCTGTACCCAGAACTGCGTGTGCTACAAACCTTTCTTCCCTTTCCCTATCCAACTGTACCCTGCTAATAATACTTGCATCCTCTGCTAGTAAGTCCCGAAAACCGGCCGCTGCCACAAGGTTTTGTGCCTGTTCTGCTCTTTTGCTGTACATCGCTGCCTTCTGCCTTGCGTATGCCTGGTGTGCTGGAAGCTGATTTGTTGACGCCAATATTGTCCATGTTCGTGCCATTCGTTCAAAGCTTCGGTTTGTTCTCAACAGTTCAGCGAGTTTTTGTTCTCCCTGCTCCTGCCACCGCTGCATTTCCGCCTCTGCGCGGAACCATTGAACTCGGTCACCTTAGGGTGTAAATCGTTAGTTGGTGGGAAATAATTTGAGAGGTATTCTGTTTACCTTCACTTGACCATTCTTCCATCTCAGCATCACTCATTTTTGACAGTTTTCCAAGCTGCCACAGCCATCCCTCTGGTCTTTCATCGACGGGCTGCTTGACAGGGGCATTTGTGCTCTTCCGACGGGGCCCTAGAAACTTGTCAAATTTCCAGGGTAAAAGAACCGTGTTGAGACTGTCAACCTGTTTTTCTCTTATCCATTTGGGTACCACTCAGAGCTGACTTGGCTGGCTCTGGCAGTTTGGGCCCTTCGACGTCTGGTTATAAAATTGAGGTGTGGATAAGATGGGGTATTCAATTCACTCACCTTCCATGTCAACATCCTCCTCAATCAAAATTGGCACTTGAGCCCGCCAAAGAGCGCCATCTGTGTGTCTGGAGTCACCGACACGCCGTTTTTGCTGCACAGACTTCATGTATAAATCTGGTTCAGTAAGTGGAGGGAACATGGAACCAGTGTTCAACGCAATGAGTGCTGTTCGTGCGACTTCATAGGAAGTCATGTGTTGGTTGCAGATGGTTTTTGCATCCCGAATGTTGTCACCAGCCCGAGTATTCTCCTTTTGCTGGTGGTCATCCCTGGTTTTTCGGTTGCGTAGAGTGCTGATGGTCTTGACAATGTTCTGCAGAGCACGCAAATGATCAAATGCCTGGCCATCTCTCCATTTCACCTCCTCCACTGCTAAACTGATTAAGCCTAGGGTCTGTCGTTCCGGTTCGGAAGAGAAGTCGGACGGTAGGAACAATTTCTCATCCTGTACCAAAGGTGCTTGCAATGCTTGTGCTGCAACCTTGTCACCAACACTCGGCATCAATTCAGTCTGTATCTTGCGCCAATTCTGGATGCGAACTTGTGTCTTTGCCGTGCGTTTTGCGATCTCTTTTCTCCTGGAAACCAGATTGTGATCCTCGGTATCGTCAATGAGCTGTCTAAGTTTCCGTCTGACGGACCAGCATTATTCAAGCCAGGGAATGAAAATTGGAAACATACTGTGCATCCTGGATCTTGAAACCTTCATCCAAAAACCGTGCAACCTTACTCTTCGGTACCATTGTTGAAGCAAAGGCACTCTCATCACTCAACATCTTTTGATAAATTGCGAGCTGGGAAGGTACTGTGAATGATCTGAGGGTTAGCATTTTTGAGAACCGGTATATGTGCATTAAAATCTGCCTTTTGTGCTGTTATGTTTGTATACACTGACTGCCTCCTTTCCCTTCCTGCTTGATATGCAGGGCATTTGCTGCCACTTTTCAACGCGGTCATGGAAGGATATACTCAGTCCAATGAAGTGGTTTCGCTTCTCGATATATTTAATCTTGGCGTCGGCTATATCTTCTGCCAATGATACAGCTTGACAAATCAGTTAGCGGATTGAACCGGCATGAGGATTCTACTCACCCAGATACATTGTTTTCTTGTGGTTCCAGTCGCCATGATGGTTGATCATCGTGTCTTGCCTATGCCCGTTGTTCATTTGGCGAACATGAGGTCCTAATTGGTTGGCTTCTGGCCAATATTGTTCAGCTGTCTCGCCGTGGAAGTGGCCCACACATTCCATATATGCAGTTCCAAATAGATATGTGCATGAATCTTGATGACCTTGGACATGAAGTGCAGGTACACCCCATCGCATCGGCTTAACCATGGGAACCAACTCAGGGAAGTTGTTTTGGAAGCGCTCCTCTAGGTGGATGAAATATTCACACGCAATATCATACGTGGTGACCTGGTCGATATCATCAATTTCGAAATGCAGGGTGACTTGGAAGGATTCGCCGGGCTGGTGCTGCTTGAGCTCCATTGCCAGGGCCCTGTCTGTGTTCGCAAATCTAGTCAATTCGATGAATCAATGAGTGCTTGACATAGGCAAGAATGAAAGAGCACCTCTCGCCATAATAAAGGTCGACACAGGAGAGAATAAAGACATGGCTACATTGACAGTTGATTGTGCCGGTTATTGCCATGTTCTTGAACTTTTTCTTGTCCTGCTTGTTCACAGCTTTCAAATAATTGCACGTTGATTTCTAAAGGAAACAGCACCATGAGGTTTCAACATGAGACCTCAGAGAAGTGGGAATAAATTGACAAACCTCCTTGGAAACAGGCACTTGATTCAAGTATTCTCTGTATTCAGAGTCGAGCGGGAAATATCCTTTTCCCATGCATAGTGAAACATCGTCCGGATCAGTGTTCTTGTTGAAGTGATTACACTGGAAGTTCCCGTCCAGTGTTCGCTGACTCTGGTTTAGATGTCTGGAGATGAGTAAGATCATTATAATGATTGAGTGCAGGGCAATTTCACGGACCTCAAATGATGTGGTGTCTTTGGGCAGTTCGGATCTGAGTTGAATCCAGGTTCTGGACATGCTGGGCACCACACGAGCAAGTTACCGCTTGGCCAATGAGGTATCACAGCATCTATTCCATGCAGCTGTCCAGTTCGCTTTTTGAGTGTCAAAAAATTAAACACGCGAACCACACGCAGGAAAGCTGCATAAGCGCAAATCAGGTCAGGTAACACCAGGGTGCTAAAGACTGAACTGACAGGGATATCTGCGGTAAAAGAATTATCTGTAAGGCGTCGGATTGCCCCTATATAATCATAGGCCGCCTTCTTCGACTCCAGGTTGTGCAGTTGAAATCGTTTCAGCATACTGACAGTGAATGCGGTTTGTGGTTCATGTGTGGTGGCAGGGAAAAGTCCTGCACGCATGAGTTGCTTGACCTTGTTGGCAGGAAGCTCGTGGCACCCGCAAAAGGCCAAGCAGGTGGAATGAAGTCCATTGTCATCAACCACCGTGAATAGTCGTTTCCCACAAGGTTCTGGGCACGGTTTTCCATTATGACCGAGTTGTATGATGTGATTGAGCTTTGAAATATCGTGCCGAACAAAGAATCCCTGAGTGGTGTCCCAGACTTCAGCCCAATGAAACAGATTTCGGATGTGCGCTTCGACAAAACATAACTGGCATGAAGTTTCATAGCCTGTACAATCGTAGCACTGGGTGCTGGCAATCATATCTGGCTGTCCACATCGACATGGACAGTTCACAAGTTCGTCCGCTTCATATTCTAGCAAAAGGGAGCCTAGTTCATCGAAATGCTCCTCAAAGTCTTCGAGGAGTTTTGAACTCTGTGTTGGTAGTATAATACACCTTTGAATGTCAGATTTACACATAAAGAACACACCTGAGTCTGGCTCGTCCTTTGTTTTGGAGGCGGATTCTCCAGTATTGGTACAGAACTAGACACAATAGATCCGGTGGATGTTGTTGGAAGTGAGGTTGTTGGGAGCCTCTCCAATACTGATGTAGTTTTTCTTGATCCCGTATCACTGGTTACAGTATATTGTAATCGCTTCACAGTCGGGTTGGCAAAAGTGACATGGTTTGCAGCAGCATCCTCGAGTGCATCTGCCTTCCGCTTGGCGGGTTTTGATTTCCTTCAGGCTGACATGAAACGAGCTTGGACCGAGTGGGGTAGAGTGGGATGGGGTGAAAGAAGCATAGAACTGTCACAGAATATAAGAGTGAGCATTGTTGACCTTTGTTTGTATTCAGATCATTTTGCGCGCTTGCCCAGTGTGCGGCCACACAGACATCAGGTCCAATTTTTTTCAGGGGCAGAGTTGTGCTAGGCACTTATAGATGGTTTCCAGGTACTATTTTTCGCTTAGCTAGTGGCCCCCTGAACAGTTTCACTCTGGTGGTCACACAGTCACTTGCTCCGAGTTGCGAGGAATTTTCACTCAAGAAGTTAAAATTGGTTTGAAGAGGTTATGAGTTAAAAACCTAAAAAAAGGATAATAGAGACTCCTGGTATATTGGGACAACAGTGGGGCGCCCTTTTAAGGGATGTATACAACGAAGTGGGAAATCAAAATCTGGTCAAGAAGCGAAATGAAAGGAAGTTAATAGTGAACTAAGTAATACTAAAGTAGTTCAACAAAGTGGTCTGGAGGGGTAACATCGGTGCCTACAGTTCTGATATAGATTACCTTGTTGCGTCCATAGATGGGAATTGGTGTGGCCCAAGCATTTTCAACCCAGCTGTCAGTGCAATCCAAAAAGCGTTCAATCTGGGATCCAACTGGAAGTCCCTTGGCCTCTAGGCCTGCCTTGAAGTCCTGTAGGACAATGTGTCCATTGCACATAGACCGGGACTCACCATCGTCGGGGCACGGGTAAACCATCATTTTAAGAGGACGAAGTCCCTTCTACATGGATGTGATCAGGAAGTGGTATAGACAGCAAATGCGAACATAACATGCCTCGTGGCACCAGAGGCAAAGTGCGACCGGTGTGCACAGGTCCCAAGTGATGCCTCCGGGGATTGAAGGTCAGGGATATCATCGTCTGAGTCCGAGTCATTGATGAGAGTTGTGGAGTTGGAGCTGGGAGCAACAATGTGTCTATCCGGAGAATAGTGGAGGCCACCATACCCGCCATAATCGAAATGGAGTGTTCGGCGGGCAGGGGTTGCAGGAGTAGCAGAGTGCTCTGCTTCCTGTGCTGGGGGTGAGGAGTGAGATGGCTCACGGGGTATAGGAGTCAGAGTAGGAGTGGGCATCGGTGAAGGAGGTGCAGGAGTGGATGTCGGTGAAGGCGCAAGTGGAGTGATGCCTGTGCTGTTGCCAGTAGCATAAAGCTCAGTGCGTGCCTCGAACAGTTTCTGTAGTTCAGGCAGGTTTAATATGTCAGGAGGAAGTGGACCGGTGACGACAAAGACTCGGCCCTTGCATTGAGGTTGGTTACATCCTCTGCACTGATTAATTGATTATCAGTCGAAGAAAGACAATATCACAGATAACACAACTCACCTGTTGGACCCAAGATCCTGCCACTAAATTGTTCCTACTCTTGCCCCCGGTGTTCATGATCATACCCCCAAGGCAGTGGCCAAGGTGGTCAGGAGGGAACTGCGCAGTCAGCGGTGGTCAAGGGCTATACACCTCAAGCTGGGCACGAAGCCACCTCTGAACAATGCGGCGCTTCTCTGCTTTGACCCCCCTGATGCCCAAAGATACTGTCAACAGATATAATCTGGCGTGCTTGGCCTCCAGACAGGCAACATTGCTGCGAGAGCGCCGTGGAGAGGAGGTAGATGCAGAAACAGGTGAGTTCTGGCCTGCAGTAGCAGAACGAGTGGAGGAGAGGAGTTGGAGCGAGTGACAGGCATTTCGATGAGGAAGACGTGGGTGGTGGTGGTCATTTATTTATATGTGCAATACGTGTTCCAGGCATCGGGCAAGCATATCCTCACAGAGATGATCGGTGTTCAGGGTCGAAGTGTACCTCAGGGCGGCCCTGAGGGATGTTGCTAGCTGGTCCAGTACTGAAAGAAAACATGGTGTGAGCAGAGCAAGGGATGCAGCAATGTAAGATTGTAAGATTGTCTGGATTAAGGCATATGCTTGTAGGCATCGGACAAGTATATGCTCACGGCGATGATCGGTGTTCAGGGTCGAAAAGTACCTCAGGGTGCCCTCAGGGACGTTGCTAGCTCATCCCAGTACCAGGGGAAAAAAAGATGTTTCGAGCAGAGCAAGGGTTGGAGCAATGTACAGCTGCCGTGTTCAAAAGTTTGTGCGGGTTTTACGAAACCGTGGTGCTTGATTTGTGCTTACCTGTTCCTGTGTACCACTCGGAACCGACACAATGTCATATGTAGTGACGGCTCAACTGCTGGCTGGCTCCACAATTGAGCACCACCGTTTCGTAAAACCCATACTTTTGAAAACAGCTGTAAGATTGTAAGATTGTCCGGATTATGGTTACCATGAGACAACAGGTTTAAGTGACATCACATATTTTCCAATAATCATGATCTGACAGGGACGTGAGAGAAAGAATCCGGTTACCACGAGACAACAGGTTTAAGTGACATCACATGTTTTCCAATAATCATGATCTGACAGGCACGTGAGAGAAAGAATCCGGCACAGATGAAACAATGCCAGAGAGGTCGATGATTTCCCATCCCAGCATCAGCTCCAATGCTCCGAGCGGGGAAATGTGATTTTTACAATGATTGAGAATGGTGTGAAAAAAAAAACTACCTGAAGCAACACTCAATATGTGTGCAATCTGCATCATTGAGGACTTCAGAATAATCAATCCCCCTGCATTCTGGGCGAAATCTGGAGAGAATCACTAGTGAATTGCGGTTGAGAAAGCGGAACACGGTCACATGATGTGATTTTCTCGTGTTCTATGCCCGATCATATTGCACATTTCTCCAGTGTGAAGGCAAAAACAGATCTGGTACAATTCTCTATAAGCTCAGGGGCACACCACAAATTGAATGGTGGTTTCTAGATCCCCTTGGGCCCTTGCATACCAATCCCCCCAATGTTTCACTCATTCAAGTGACACATTGTGAAGCACAATCACACATTGAATATGGCCTGACCCTGGCTTCTCATTGCAAATCAACCCTGCACATCTATGATGGGCCAGTTCCTGGTTGCTGTTTTCTCCTGCCTGTTCAAATTATTATTAACTCCATGAAAATTGCGGACTCCTCTCTTCCAACTTCTTCTCTCAATTCCACCACTCCATACTCTATTCCACCACTCTCTTCGCACTCTTGTACACCATGCCAAAAGGCCAATTCAATGCTCTTCAGGTCAAGCATCTGAACACCTACTTGCCGGAGTATATCACAAAGTTGGATGCTGGTATTCGAGGAGTTGAACTTACTCGATGGAAGCAGGCTACGGCGACAAAAGCCCTAGCTTCACCAGAATTTGCTGACTTGGATGTATCTAAGCACTCACGGAGTAAATGGTTTGAGGTGCATGTCTCAGATGCTCGGTATATCCATGCTGACTGAATAGAACACAGATGATTGTTCGTAGGTATACCAACTACCTACATCAAGTGTACAACAAGACACATCCGGAAATCCCATCTGCATCATCAATCATCAAGGCAAATCTGTTGCTCAAGTTCAGCTCAACCCTCAGTGGACGTCAATTATTTGCACGAGACATGTGTGAGGAAATAATTGCGGCTTCAAAGCAGCATGCTCTGGACAAGGGCAACAACGATGCAGCCACATATCAGACTGTCTTGAAGTCGATGTGGGATGCTCTCACCTCCGAGGAGAGGTCTGAATGGGATGCAAAAGCGGAGGATGAATGCGGGGACATCACAGTGTAGGGTTTCAAACTAGCTCATTAATCTCAAATGCTGAAATGACACATAGAAACCAAGGAGAATTCGGAACAAATATTCACCAGGCATTGCAAGGCCTATGCCAAGATGGTATTGTTGGTGATGCAGAAATGATCCTCTTCTACGCTTTTCGGGAACCTCAAACCGGCGACCTTCTGGCTGGCATGTAAGTATTTCGATCTCTACATGTACCAGAATTGATTATCAGCAATTTACAGTATTCATGGACATTCAAAGCACAACAAGACCAATTTCGGTGGGGAACAGCTGGAGGAAACCTATGGTGTCCCATGGGCAAAATTTGCTGAAAGTGTGATTCCCCGTGGGTAGCTTTTGACTTACCATCGTGATGGTGCACTCATCTCATTGACACAGGCCCACGTATTGACGGTTCAATATCAATTGTTGTGAATCCAGACGGTACCGTGATATTGCCTCCAATTGAGCTGGATACAATACCATTGGCAAACCTCCGTCATCTTCTCTGGGAATATTTCGAACAGTGTTGGGGTATGTGTGAATGGCCCTGATTCTAGACAAAAATATTGACTGGAAGTTCAGTTCACAGAGATTCCAAAAGATTGGATTCCCTCCCGGTGCCATGGTCAAAGATTGTCTCAGATCATTCGAAGTTCTATGACACCGAAAAATTCGTCTTTCCCATGCCTTTGAAAGGTCCAGACACATTCACTAGTTTTGAAACATTGACCCTTGGAGAGTTTTTGAACTCAACTCATAGCTCTGCACCCTTCAATTTCAAAGCTGGTATATTCATGCCATCGCCAGTTGCCACACCACAACGATCTCCGCCGACTACACCATCACCATTGGGTCCCCAATCTTTGTCAGGAATGTAATCCCCTCCCAGAGCACAGGGGGATGTACTCTCGCCTCCTAAATCACCGCCACCACGTTCTCCCACCCCACCTGTACAAACACCCACACCGCCACCTCCACCTCCCTCCCAGCCCAAGCCCACAGCGTGCAAAACATCTCGAAAAAGCGCCAATAAACGACTGAGGTAACATAATCATTATTTACAGAAGTATTGAAGGTTTATAGAACTCACACAGAGATGAGGAGGACAAGGAGGAAGCAGGCCTGGAAAAGGACTCTGGGAGAAAGAAGAGGAAGAAGGTCGCAGCAGAGTATGTCTCCGATCTTAATATCAACTGGATCTTCCATTTACCGCAACTTGGCAGGAAAGATAGTGTAGACTGTGCTACAGCTGCCCCTCGACGATCGTCTCGGTGTGCAAAGCTGGCTCCAGTGGCAGTATCATCGGCCACCAACACCAAGAAGGTGAAAACGAAAAATGGTAAAAATGGCCCCAAGCCAAAATACAAGTGCGCCTCTCTAGATACATATATCAATTATATCTGATGGCCTTCGCAGGGGCTGGGTGGTGGTCAGTGATTATGGGTCTGACAGCGAGGAAAATGAAGAAACTTCTAATTTGCTGCAGGGATCTCCAACCCTCGCCTTTTCTATCCATCGGAAATTCTTCGGTACTTATTTTCGTTGAACATTGTTCAACAGCGGTTCACGAGTTCAAAACATGTACAGTTCAACACTGTCCATTTTGCATCAGTTCGAATTGATCCTCTTTTGTTTTGCATAGACCACTGGGTTGAACAGCTCCGTAAACATGTTTCAAACATGGTTTGGGCTCTGTCTCTAGGTTGGTTCAAACTCTCATCTGGATGATTGAACGGGTCTTTAACACTGTAATAAGTGGTTAAAGATCGGTTCAATCCTCTATTTTTTTTCCTCCGCGATTTGATTAAACAGCATTTTGATTTGAATGTTGATTGAGCTCTTGTTTCCACATGGTTCAATGCTCGATTCCTTCCTCATGAATGAATACAGTTGAACACAGTTCATATACCCATGAGGCACCATTTGAACAGTACTGTTTAAACAGCATAACAGTCCTCTTTAGACCTGTCCACTTGCAGTTGAACGAAACATTATCCTTGCTAACAGCCATAAAGTTTAAGCTGGGTCCAAGAGTGCCCATACTAGTGCAGACATTCAGAGGTCTTACATTGGTTGAATGGCTCAGTGGTTAATACCCTTTCCACGGCTATCTATTATCAGATGGTCTTGGGTTTGAACCGCGGATATGAAATCTTTTTGAAAACTCAACCAAAATTGGTGATCTTCCCGTTTAAACACACTGGTTCAACAGTGTTAAACATGAACAGTGCTTAATCGGTTCACCGTTTAAGCTGGCACTATATACTGCGGTCGTACTGGCGCAGTGTTAATCAGAACAATATTTAAAACCCGTTTGACATTGTAACACTCATTGCTTAAGCAAACCTAATAGGGTTACTGGGAATGTGACTGCTGCGATAGCTGGATTGTGACGTCTATTCCTCAGTGAATGGCAATCTGCGCTGCGGGACAATTCAAAAGCCTTGAAGCACACCAAAATGGTAGACACTGTCGTGACTAGGGTGCCACTGGAGCCTGCCCGCACCCCCACAATTCGAAACGAACTTGACCCACAAGATTTAATGATTGATGAAGATGAATTTGAATTTCAGTGCATTATTAATAATTATAGTAGGAAGGTAGGGCGCATGGACGATGTGCATATGTCACATGTTTTGCGTGACTTTTGACTAAAAATCTTAATGGCACATTTTTGCAGGCCTAATCAAGAAATCGGCTCCCAAGGGATTGTGCAAAAGATGTGCCCGAACATTTCCTTGCGGCCAGATTTTTGATTTGGTCCAAATTGTGGCCGCCATTAAGCCCAGAGTCCGTCCAAAAGTGCTTTGATGGCCAGACTTTTAGCGGGCGTCACATCATGTGATGTATGTGCATCGTCCATGTGCCCTACCTTAGGTAGAATTACATGGCATGGTCCTGCTCAGGAACAATTCGGTACTGCGCTGAAGATTCACTAAGATATGGCAGATCTTCCTCTCTTCCACCTGAAGAAGGCCCCACGGTTCCATCTCTTATCAACACTGTGAATTTCTCCAGCACTGCACTGGTGAGCCTGTTGCCCCATTCTTATACTGGTGTGGTAATTGATTGGGAGTTGGGCTCCTCTGGGTCAACATTTCCTTGGCATCGTGTGCTCCCTGCTCTGTGAATACCCAGTTTTTCCACGTCGAGATTGATTCCGTGGGTGTTACTTGAGGTTTCTCTAAGAAAATGTTTCGGCAGTGCTGTTCTTCTCCAGACATGTTCTCAGTGTTCAAAAATTCCCAGTCGCATTCACGAGCTCCAAGAATTGGCTTCTAGTTGGAAACACCACACTAATAATCACTACCTCAATTTTAGTCAAGTCACCGAACTTCTATCGGAGAAGGATGTGGAGCTACGCAAGTGGTATACACTGGTCAGCAGCTCATGGCTCTTCTGAGATGTTTCTCATAGTCTAGTAGTGCTCTAACCTTGTAAAACAAGTCGGAAATTCCATCAAGAAGCTCGCAGATTATTGACACTTTTACTTTGCTGTTGCTGAGTCTAATGTCCCCCAGTTAACTCAGCTCATCTCCATTGGCTTACGGAATGGAGGTAATATGCTCCAGGACGTTTTGTTTGTATAAAATGATTTTTTACCAGCTCTGATTGGCTGCTCCAAAATTTTCAGCCAATGAGAGACTGCTAAACATCTCAGCTAAAAACTGCTAGTAAGCTCTATTGACACCAAAATTTGGCAAATTCACCTGTTTCGAGAGCCCCTCCATGATGCGTGACCATGTACCAAACTTGGGGGGTGTGGGTCGTGGCATGGCCCAGCAGTGAACTTGTACTTAATGTTTTTAATCTGAATAAACCTAGCATGGCAACTGTTCTGTCTACTTGAGAGGCAAGCTTCCTTTTGGGAAGTGCAGGCACCTTATGTAGTACAGCCAAAATATCGTCTCTGGATACCCCGCTCCTGCTGTTTCCTTTTAAGGCTCGATAGCTTTTCCAGGATGTGCTGAACAAACAAAACGAATATTTTATACCCACTGATTGAGGAAAGCCCAATTGAAAATGTTTCAATCTGTTCAATCAACCACTGGCTTTTGTTCGATCAGGGTTTGCTCTGCTGCAATGCTGAACATTGTTCGATCGAAGATTGTGATATGTTCAATCCTTTCAACCCACTGTTATTTGAGCTGCAGCTTGTCGCATTATGTTTTGCATAGCTCACGGAATCCTTGAATGTAAGTCAGAATTTATCTAGTGCCGAATGGTCTGTGGAAAGATGGAATTTCAACCAAAGTTTCTGTGCAAGGGAGAGAAAAAAAAGAAAAAAATAACCTGTTTAGTTGAGAGTCAAAACACGGTTTTTCCGTCAGGAATGCATCCCAGGTACTTGAATACTTAAATGCAGCAGTTTCCATGTCCTGTTTTGAGAAAATGGTTGAGAAAAGCTTGCATCTCACTGAAAGAACAGTGTGGAAATTTTCTGGAACAGTGCGGATAATTTATTTTAGCTTTATAAGTGGTAAATATCACTCGGGGTATCCAAGAAACCCTCCATTAGAAGCCAAGAGGTAGGAAAATGGCCAAAATTACACTTGGGCAGTATTGCAAGTTTCTGGATGAATAAAAATACCTGAGGCTCAGAAAAACCGCAATTTAACAAATTACCATTCCTGGATGCCCTTACACACCACCATAACCATCTGAGAGGACATTCTGCATCTTGAGAACGTGTCGTTAGGCATGAGACATTTGTTCTGGCACTAGCATGTGGTCATGCCACCGCATTGCCGAATCTCTCCAGCCGTGACAAGCCGGATTAGGCATATATTGTATATTCAGACTGGGTACCTCACTTAGCTCATGGGCACATAGCCAGTGGGGTACCCAGTGGCGTCAACTAGTCTGGCATATACTCTATATATGTGCTTTTTGACAACTTTGGGGGACATCCACCTAACGAAAATATGATTTGATCATGCAATATGTAAATTAAAACGCAAATAGACTGGTCTCCAACGGGGCTCGCAGCAGGGAGGGTGTAGCGGTGAAAAGACCCAATATGATAGCCGACTACAGACATCTGAACCTAATACAACCAAACCTAAGCTAAGCACTGCCAACCACACCACAACCTCAAGCATGCACTGGAGGCATGTTGCACACCCAGACCACCTGGGACGTGGGATACCAGCCAGGTCGTGAATGTCTCACCCACCTTGGTGCCACCCTTTCTCACTTGACTGCATAGTGCGCATGTGCACTGTGCACAAGGTGATTATCTTTTCTCATTACTTGTGATGCTGCTATTGAGGCTATCCAGGCCAGGGCTGGTCGTCCCTTCCTATCAGCACACCACCAATGGCACTCCCAGGACTGATGTTTCACTGGTGCACCATTTAATGATCATTTTTAGGTTCGGTCCAAGCCCCATGCTGACGATGCTGTGTGATGCCGGAGCAGAACAAAGAGAGGCAAATACCGAACAAACAGACCAAACACGCATTCGTCAGAAGGGGCTTGCTGCAGACTCCAGGAATCGTGGGGTTGGAAATCGCCCTCCCGCAACATAATGCGGCCTCAGAGCGCCAGGGTCAATTGGTAAAACTTGTATTTCATCAATGTGGCTATGATCTTCCCTTACATATTCTACCAATATACCTAGATTTCATCGTGTTCTCGAGGGGCAAGTCGACGTAAAACACCCTTTTTTTATGAGGCCTCAGAAATATTTATTTTTCCACAGATCCCACAGATATTTTACTTGAAGCTAGTACTAGTATGTAGCTTCATGAATCACATTGCCTCAAGGCAATACGTGTCCTGAGCATCAAGTTACGAACCATTCTTTCTGGAAAATAGCCAGAATCACATATGTGTCATGTGTTGTGACACATCGTTTCTCATCACACAGTGATGCAAAATATTCACTCTCCTGCACATACAAGTTTTGGTATCATATTTCGGACATACATCGACTCTTATATATCAAAGGAGTGGGCCAGATGCATTAGACCAATTTTATGGATGAGAGAACCACGAGAGAAACACGAATAGTGTCAATACCCCAGAGTCTACATGTCAGCGTCAATCAGGCCATCCAGAGATAGTATGGACATCCAGACACCCCACCCGATACAATAGATCACATCTTACCTAAATTTCAGGTCCGGAAAGCATGTTCTGCATTCCTGCAAATAAAGCAGTATATTTGGGCATTGAGCAAAAAATCAAGTTATTTTTGAAGCTCGGAGACCCATGTTTTTGGATTTTATGTGTGTTCAACTCATTGAATAACCTGATGGTGTGTTTTGAAAGTGCCAGAGTTCTGTGGTGGCTGAGTACAAGACACGTCAAGACCACGGTGACAAGTGTGACTCATTGTGACAGACCATGTTCACAGCCTCGCAAGGCCTAGGTATCCACCCCGTCTTGTCCTAAAATTGGGGTAATATTCTGGTAGCTTTGCCTAATTCCAATTAACATTTCACACAGCGAGGATGTATCGATGGGGGTCTTTCTAGACCTGCAGCGGACAATTTCGGAAAATGCATGAAGGAGTGATCTACACGTAGCAAACCTTGCCTTCATTGTGAATCCAAGAGCACATTGACCTACCTAAAGATACCATCTCAGACCTTCAGTTGATACTTAAGGATTTGAGCGAAGATTGAGGCCGCTATGAAGTGATTTGCAAGTCCTCTGTTTGACAGAGTTTGAAGCAAGCCCCTTCAGCGAAGGGCCAGCTCACTGGGCCAGAGCGGCACAGGCTTGCTCTGAACCTAGATCCTTTTAACTTTCTCTCACAATTTGTCCCTGCGGACTTCTGTGCGGACCTCGAGCACACACTGGAGGCACGTCACGCACCTGGACCGCCTGGGACATGGGATACCACACAATCCCATACTGACTTGCCTGAACCCTGAACCACTGAGCAGCGCACCATGTGCTGAACATATGTGCTTCTCTCATCACTTCCCACATTTTCCTCATTACTGATTACAGTCCATAGATTCTGCACACCTGCGGTTCAATTACCTCCACCAGCCAAGCTCTGGTAGCAACATGGGTCACCCAGGCTAAGAGACAGGTGGTTTTTTCAATGGAATGCTTCACACAGATGGATGGGTGCAGGGTGGAACGGCATGGCACCAGATTTGTATACTGTACTGTAGTATTAGCTGCAATGCAATTTTTTTTGTCATTTTCTTTCATGATCTCTGCATGAGTATGAACAACTATGAGCACTATGACGGCCATAGCTATGGGCAATCTTATAGACGACACCCAAGCTATGGTGGTCTATGACCGTCTGTTAAGTCAAAACATGTGCTCCCACCTTTCTATGGGGTTGGTCCATTTGCTATGGTGACTATATCTGCTATGTGGGTCTATGTGGGTCTATACAGCAACTTTGGATTTTCCTGATGCATACTTCCAGCTTCTGTTGAGTAGGTTAGAGCTTGAGCTGCAACAGGGGTGTGTCAGCTGCGATGGGGACCAGTGTTTCGTCTGTTAAATACTCATCAGGTGGCATATTCTCATCTTGAACAGTGATTACATGGGATTTTATCATGCCTGATTGGACTCTGTGGATTTTGAACAACAGTGAAGACAATGAAGTTCCACTACACTGTTGGATCTCAACACAATTTGAACAAATAGATCTAGCTCTGTGTATCCTAGCTTGAAGTGAACAAGCATTTAATTCAGCTAAGAACTGTGGATTACACAGAATGCATTGCCACTGACTCCCATCCACCGTGTTTGGTCCCAAGGCCCCAAAAGAATATAAGAAAATCAAATAAAGTTTCCTTGTCTGGACTGTGGATCTGAGGTTTGCTCATTGACCTCTCTATTTGTCCAGACTCCCAGCTGACTTCAATTGACCAAATTTCGGATTTTGTCTGGACTCTGTACTCAACCTACAAAGCCATTATCATCAGCCCTCTCCTACCAAACACCTCTAACTCGAATTCAATGCACGAAAGACATCCAAAGGGTGGATACTACCATTTTATATCTCTTGGGACAGTATTATACTTGACAAACTTATTTTGGACTTTCTCACAGGGTTTTGCAGCATATCACATAAGGATTGTTATGCACCTGAGAACTGTGCTCTCATTGATCCCAGAAGTGCATGAAATTGACATAAAATATTTTAATCTTCATATGAAGGGAATAGAACAAGTTTGAGGCTCTCTCATCTCATCTCCGGCCCCAGAGACTCCAGGCAGTCTCCATTTGGTGATGAGAGTGTGCTTCGCTCTTCCCCCGCGTCCTTCAGCCCAGATAGGCATCTCCACTTTCCCAGCATCTTCTCTGAGCAGTGTCTCTGTCTCGTCTCGCATCTGCTGCTAGCTGATTTCCCTACACTTTTTTTTTTTCGATATCTCCCCCCTCATCCACCGACTCGTTCGCTTTCCCGGCACGGCACTCGTATCGACCGCGTCTTTGATGCACATTCCTGCACACCACCGACTTTTTCGTGATGTGTCATGACAAATCTCTCGGCGGCCCAAAAAAGGAAGAAGAACAGAGCACAGAAGCTCCTGGAGGAGGAGCAGCAGATAGTTGAGGAGGAGAAGGCACGACAAGCCCCTGTAAGCACCCCTACTCCCCTCGTCAGCCCCGCCGCACCTATTGTTGCGCCGCTCGGACCTGCGATCAACAACAAGCCCATTCACGGCACACACGACACTCCCAGTCTGCGCGCATTCCCCCCGGGACACCCAGCGGCAAACTGGCCTGCTCACCTGCAGGACTACATCTACGGCCCTGTATCTCGCTCCCCCAGCCCGCCTCCCAGCTGGTATTCCCCGTACGACATCACACCTGGCCTCCACAGCGTCCACAACAACTGTGGGTCCCCCCTCCTACCACTGTCCCGTGATTTGAGCTGGTACCAGGATGATGACAATGTTCACACCATCCGCACCGTCTACACTGTCCCTTCCCCTCCCGCACCACACGACTTCTCCGCCCTCTGCAGTACTGCCTCTGCTCACCCGTGGCATACAGTTCGCCGGCGTAATCAGCATCTACTCCCCCAGCACCGCGAGCCGCAGAGTTCCCAAAATCAGTCGCAAAACGGCCAATTATTTCTGCGCCCCGCGCAAATGTCCTTGCCGTACACGATCACATTCCCGTCCCACCTCCTCCATCGGTTCTGCTATCCGTTTCGGGCCTCCTCTCCCTTTCGCGTCCCAACGAGCCCATCCCTGTTCTGGTGCTACCACGTCCCATACCCCTCCCATGGGATCCGTACAGATTCATCCCTGGTGATTGCCCGACTCTACTGCGCTCCCTCCCCAGAAAAACAGCTTATGGTCCTGTACAATCCAGCCTCGCCCTCGTCTGTGCACGCGAGCATCCATGGATCGTGGTTGCACTAGCCAACATTTCGGACATCACATGGGGATCACGACCTCCCAACGAGCTCAATGAGCGTGAGGACATCCTTCATCTGCTCCCACCCGACCAACTTGTCTTTTTTGGCGGTTCTCGTCGAAATCTGTCATCTCGAGCCAGACTTTACAGGGTTCGTGGAACCGGCAATAGCGGATTTCATCAATGCTTGGTTGGCTCACTGTTGGTCATTCGGATAGGATGGCGCGGGGTCACGCCATGTCCATCGCTTCTCTCAGACGTTTTTTGGAGGGGGGTGACTGTGGTGTGGTTGGCAGCACTTAGCTTAGGTTTGGTTGTATTAGGTTCAGATGTCTGTAGTTGGCTATCATATTGGGTCTTTTCACCGCTACACCCTCCCAGCTGCGAGCCCCATTGGTTCATCTCTGGCCCCAGAGACTCCAGGCAGTCTCCAAGGTCCACACAGAAGTCTGCAGGGTTAAATTGTGAGAGAACATGAAAGTGATTAGTAATTGGCACACCGGTAAAACATCAGTACTGGGGGCACTGAAATGGTGCACTTGTCTCTAACTATGAAATAGCTGCTATGTGAGAGATGCTCTAACACAACTCACACACAACAAACTACCACAACCACACAATCACTAGCAGTGCTTCCTCAATTTTAGTTCAGGTGTTACTCAAGTATTAAGTTAAGATTGAACTCCTTTTATTGGCACAGTGAAATCAATGTCAACATTGTTATAGTTCGTAAATGAACACTCCAAACAAGTCCAGGACTACAATAAGTAGTTCGTGAACACACAATATTAAGTCAGATGAAGAACTTGGATTCACGAAGGTACACTGACACTTCAAACGAATGTCTAAACACTTCTTAGACTACTGCAGAATCTCCTGGGATCAACCCCGAACACAATGGAGTGCCTTATAGTTGCGACCAAACTTGAAGAACAATTCCAACAACCAAAACTTGGGTACTGCGACCAGGCTCTACCTTTGTAGTCCTGATTCCAACAGCAGACCTTGGATTGAGCTCCTACTGTGGTCTCAATTCCACAAGGTACCTTTCCTGAGTGCTCTGGGAACTATCCCTGAGACTTAGCTTAGATACTTCAAAGCTTTCTTAGATATCCAACAAATCAAAGGTCTTCAAATTTAGAACAACAATCACTAAGAAATGTATTTAAACAAATCTGTCACGAGTCTGCTCAGAGGCCACCGATGTCCTTAAGTAAACTTTTGACTGAGGTCGCAGCTCTGGGGGAAGGGATGTACTACTAACTCACGAGTTTTTACTGGGGTTTTATACTACTTTCAAGAAATCTAAATATACACACACTGAGTAACTATGAGTCAAAGGAAGGGTATAATTCCAGTGGCTCCACCCTAGGGGTGTCCACGTATGCTCCTGGCCATCTCAGATGACTCCGTGATGCCTTTTTGTGGTTATATTATTGCTCTCATGAACCTCCCAGCTTGCTTGGCAATGAGGTGTCTGTCTGGCCACGGTACTTTGGGCCTTGCTGGAACTATCCCAGCGATATGATTGGCTCCCAGGGTTCTGTCAAGTCACTTTGTGGGCCTATATCTGCCTGGGCAGGTCTCCACGAACCCGTTATACCCCTGTCCAGATGTATATTGTTTGTTCATGGGTTGCCAGGCTGACACATCAGCATCAGTCCTGTGGATACAGCTTCGGCTGATCCTCGTATCCCATGATCATGTTTCTCTGTGACAGTCATGTTGGCCAACTCTTCTGGGAGTTGCCATCGCCAACCTCTCCGTGAGATCTATTTAGTCCAAGGCACTCCACGAACATCTTCAGATGATCCCGGGAACCCTTTCGCCTGTCGAGGCCTTTGGTTTACCCTCTGGGTCCATAGATACTGTGCACCCATTGAATATTATACATCTCCTGGGTATGGTAGCTAGCATCACAGTGTGACTTGCCCTCATTCTGAGTTATAAGCCACAGCAGCTAGGCTTCGGGAACTGCCTGGTTGGATATATTGACCCCTGTGTTCATAAGTGTTGTATATATCTCCCAGCTTGTTCACTACACCTCTTTGTGCATCATTACTACACAATCAGCAGCTTGGAGCCCACTCTGACTCTAATTGTATATCACCGGGACAGGGTGCTAAGCATCTGTCAATTATATGCTTTTCGTGAGATTTCAGGCTTGTTTTATGTTCGGCTGTATCAGCATCATTAGCAGTGTGCTGATAGGAAGGGAAGACCAGCCTTGGCCCGGATCACCTCAATAGCAGCATCAAATGAGAAACAAGAATCATCTCGTGCACAATGTGTGCCCATACTATGCAGTCAAAGTGGTGCTGAGGTGAGTAGGGCCCTGATGTAGATGGTGAGCCTGGGCAGCGGTGACTTGGGGGCAGCGTGCGGTGTATCATAGTGGTGAAATATGAGGTATGCAAAGTGCAGAAAACAGGCCATGCACTTGAGTGACAGGCTCGAAAGGTTGCACCTGACTTCCCAGAGTGCATGTTGGGTTCTTGGTGTCAACTTTCAGCCTGAAAACAGGTGCACAATGTGTTTCTGTGGACATGGTGTGCAGAGAAAGAGATGCAAGATAACACATACTGTTCGCGAGCACGGAGTCATGAAATAAGCTGCAGAAGTGCAAGGCAACAAGTTGGAAGAATGGGTCAAGGGATGTCGATGGTGGTGAGCGTGAGTGAAAGAGAGTGGTGGTGGAAAGAAGAGAGGCATCCATATTTGATGTTGTTGTGCCACAATCAAAACAAACCACTTTTTTCGGGCTCATGTGGACATTAGGGCCAGGCATGCTTGACTTGTTAACTTGGTACAAAATTCTCTTTCTCATCTCATCCCTCTGCTTCTGTGGATTCCAACCATCTGTGGCTCTCAGAAGACTGGCATCTTCAAAGCTCTCTGCATACTGCACAAGAAAATCTGGAAATATTCAGGCAAGTGAATCACAGGTATGGCTTTCTGCTGTCCAAATTTTTAGGGCAATCCAAGCTCAAATGCTTGAACAGCACTCCCATCAAAAACCTTTTGCAAGGGGGGAAAACAATAGTACAGAGGGCAAGAGTGACGAGAATGATTGACAATGACATGGTGGCTGTGGCACACGTCTGTGGTTTGCGGACATGTTCTGGTGCACCTGTTTCTGGCTGTTTTGGCCCAATTCCTTCGAATGTACATATTATGCCTACATAGCATGTACAGGTATAATAAGAAGGTATTCTGATATTTGAAGAAAAAAAGTTTTCAAAAAGCTAAAGTTTTTTTAGCAAATCATTTTTGCAACATTGGGAACATGATATAGCTACTCAGAATATAGAATATAAGTAGTGGGGGGTGTGTATGGATATAAAATATATATATGGAAACTGGGAGTATCCTAGTAATATATATATTATAGAAACGGGAGTCAGGCTGGGTATAGTGTCGGAGGCTTCAGACACACCCTACAACACTAGCAAGTCTAGGTCATAAGTAATAGTACACTGTAGTGTTTTGACCAAAGGTTCAGGTGACACATGACGGAGGGTGATGAACTGAAGCCACTTGCATTGTTTGTTCATGTAGTACAATGTACTTACAGCTGTTTCCAAAAACCTTGACACTGGTCAAAAGTTTTTGCTCGTCATGAGTTTTGATGGAGGGCTAAGGATTACTGCTTTTGGTACGGATCACCATCCTTTTCAGGATGCGCCCAGTCGAGGCCACATCAACTTTTGATGAATGATAAGGATTACTATTTTGGGTATGACTGGCTACCGACGCTCCAACAAATTCATTCTCCTTTGAAACTTCAAGTTATGAGGCATAAATTTGTGAAAGCGCTATGACAAATACATCCTGATATTGTCAGCCCTTCAGGATTTTTTTTGGGTGGATCCAACGACTCTTGGAGCAGAAGTCACTTCCGCTCCTACCAAGTTGTGCAGGTGGCCTGGACTGGGCCCATCCCAAAAAGGACGGTGATCTGTACCAAAAGCAGTAATCCTTAGCCCTCCATCAAAACTCATGACAAGCAAAAACTTTTGACCAGTGTCAAGGTTTTCGGTAGTCTCATTCCCGACGTTATAGGGCAGTTGCTCGCTGGCGCTCGTGGGCAGAGCAGTGGCGGTCCGCCAGACCGCTTGGAATGAACCGAGGCAGATTTTCGATGAAATTTGATGGGGCAACAATGCCCTATAATGTCTGGTGCAGTTTGTATAGGAACCATGTGATCTAGTCACACTTTCACAAAATCCTCATTTGTACCTCACTGTAGCATGTTTTGGCTCCAAATATTTTTTCAATGTCTTCCTTGTTCCATTGACTTCATACCCATATCCAAAACTCCATCCTTTCTTCCTTTCACATGTTGTTTTATGCACTCTAGTCAGGCAAGTGTGTTTTATTAGTATACATTGAATGGGAGCCTCTGGGCTTGGAAGACTACCTCTATAAATGTTGAATATCTATATGATGCTCTTACATATGAGATCCGGCCACCCAATGGCTGAAGTTGGCGTGTTTCTGGCAGTGCACAGATGTTGAGTTCCCTCAGTTTTCTTCCCTGAGCGTGTTTCTTCGCGTTTTTGAGGAGATCAATGTCTTGAATACTTGTTTAGAATTTATGAAATACTAAAATGTGTTGTAAGAGACCACTTTGTGGGGGTATTCTTCAAAACGAGCTCTAAGTTCAGTCGTGACAAATGTGACAAACATCACAGATTGCATGGTTTCAAAGCGAACTGCACCAGATGTTTGGGTGTGGGTTCTGCATCATTTGCATCATTTTTTTGACTCCGCTTTCGGACTCCACCACACCCAAACATCTGGAGCCGAGATTTGGAAACAGCTGTAAATAATGTGTAAGCAAGCCGGGTGGCAAATCATGTGACCCATAACAACTGTGTTGTGACGGTCGTCAAAGCCACCATGGAGTCTTCCCAATTGACCCAGCAGGTTGTTACGCAACACGTGATCTGCCGATGGCACTTCCCGATATGGAACTGGAAGACTTCGCAGTGAATTTTGCAACATCCTAGTACTTCAAGCCATGTACAAGTACATAGGACCATATTAGCTGGTGTAGGGCACGTACTAACAAAATTTGAGATTTTTATTAGGTGTATTAGTGCTGTTATGATTGATTTTAGTCAGAGTAAGGCCTTCCCAAGGAGCTACCCATAATGAGCTGCCTTGCATCCTTGTTATTGGTCCCTATGCCCAGTTGGTAGTGTTCATTCACCTGTTGTATGATTTGTAATTTATGTTCTGTGTGCTTTGGTTCAATCCCTTCCTGTTGCAGATAATTTGACTTTTTGCGTAACTTTAATCCACAAGTTCCTTTTTGCATCTCTCGCCATCGACTGCCCGGGCACCGCCAAATCCTTTCGATACTTGTTAGGCCAAGGGACCACATCTATGTATGTTATTCTGAGCATGTCCAGAAAGCCCTTGTTTCCAAGATCGGGCCGTGAATAATATTCTTGAAATCTACTAATACCCCATTGTGTTTGCCATATGTCTATTCACCTCTTTGTCACCTTTCTTGCCCCATGTGTTATCCCTCATCCGACCTGTGGTCTCGTATCGTTCAATGTCAGCCACCATCAAACTTGCATCTTTCCCGACATCCCGCCTGATGATGCTGGCCATCCACATTGGGTTCCCAGCCTCTGCCTGAGCCTCCAAAATTTCGGATGCCCTCTTGAGCTCTTTAGCACGCTTTAAAATGTGCTCCTTATTGTGTTGAATCTGGAGAAAGATGTAAGAAACAACCTGAAGTCAGCAAGAAGAGATTCAAACTCACCTCATCTTCATCATTGCTCTCGTGACCATCGAAAGTGGCCGGGAAAAATTGCCGCCGTACCTCTTCCTCCTCCAGAGTGTCATCCGAGTCCTGCCCAGATGTTCGACCCTGCTTTCCCAACAAACTGGGTGTATTAAAGTCGAAATCCCGCCAACCTCCCCCACCTTCGAGCATGGCATGATGTCTTGACCAAGCATGGTCATCGCCATCTGTAATGCTGCCATCGGTGGGCTCGACGAATTCCCCTGCCGCCTCATCGATTGGGACCAAGGCAGGATGGTGGTAGAGAGGAACAGTGCGCCGGCGAACAACCTGTCCCCAGAATCACATTGGAGGTGGTGGGACGGCCTGAACAAGATGTTTGCAAAGATGATAAGAGTGGAATTTATTTGCCTTGCAAGTGCACGTCCACTGGGAAACCTTGGTGATGTATTTACGGTCTGCATCATTGCTCACCGGTAATTTCGAAAGTGCTTGCCAGGCAGCCTTGAATTGCTTTTGAAATGGTGTTAGAGGCTTTGAACGACCAATACGATGGCCATCGCTGAGAACAAGCGCTCAAGAATGGTAGGCTGGGGTGACCTTGGTGATTAGAATATAAACCAGCAGGTCAAGACGGGGACGAAGGCGATTGTGCAGGAATCCATGCTTGAGTTGCTTCCAGAAGTTTTCGACATTCATTGTCGTGCGCAAGCGGGAGACGTAAGGGGAAGTCGAGTGGGCCCAGAGCTTCCACCGCTTAGGAGCGTACCAAGATGTCCAAAGGTATCCCCACACCTCCCGTAATCCGCGCTTGACACAAAATGTGTACATCTCATGCACAGCATCCTGACGAATTTGTTCAGCTGTTTGAATCCCATCTTGGGACAGAAATCAGGGATGCTCGCAAAAATGTTTGGTGAAGAGCTGGAGGAGGAATTTGCGATGAGGGGCAGGACAGAATGTGTAAGTCGCATCCTTGGATCACTTTTCTCCCTCCTCAAACATCCAGTCGGGACCATCCTCTGCATCTTCCTCATTATCCTGGTCGAGGAACTTGTCCACCTCTTCTAGAAGGCCGCCTCCCTCGCCTTCTATCCCAGTATCCTCTTCTTCAGTTTCGAGAGGAAGAGGTAGCTCAACCTGGGTGGCAGGCCACCCATCGTTATCTGAACGGTACTGGCGAGGGACAACCACTCGTACCACCCCATTTAAACGAAGGGTCAAAGAGGGTGTTTCAGCAGGAGGCCTGGGAGCCATGGACATGGGAACACCTTGGAAGCGAGCAGTTAGGTGGGGGATAGCATTGGCTGCAACATAAGTATCCTATGCAGTTTTGTTGAGGTATAGTTGACTCAGAAACCGAATAAACTCACTGGTTCAACTTCCTGGGACTGTCCCTGCGGCACAAATTTTGGGTTGATCCAGTCGAACTCTGAATGGGCCAGATCAGAGTTATAGTGTGCGGGCATCCGACAGAGTATTGCAAGTCGTTTCTTGACTGCATGCAATGCATGCCAGAAGCATAACTGATGTTTTGCCTCTGGATACTCGGCCATGCAGGCATTGATTTCAGACCACTCTTTATCTGTGAGTGTGATGATAGCCTTGATCTTCCAGACACAACGAAAATGCGACAAGAGCTGACGGAGGAATCACTCTTTCCCTCCTGCAGTCGCAGTTGAGGATGATTGGACAAGAAGGTAGCCCAACGGCATGCCCGATCCATAGACTTCACCCAGAACGGCAAAGACCTCGTAACGCGAGCCATTGGTGTTCCCTGAACACAATTAATCGACTGAAGCATGGTTAGAGAGACAAACTCACAGGCTGAATCCAAGGAGAGCTCGTGTACCCGTCCACCAACTTCCCGAAGGATCCGTGGCAGACAGAATGCGAGTGCAGTAAAGCCAGGCTCATCCTGCAAAGGAATTGCTTCAACACTGTAAAGCGGCTGCTTTCCAGTACTCAGGTCAGGTTGGGAGCTCCCAAATTCTTTGAGGAGGATCTTGGCAGATTTGAGTTCGTCTGGATCGTGTTTCCACTCGGTAGAGTTGATTTCCGTCAACAGGGAATGAATAACTTTACATGTAAAGGTAGGGGATGATTTTCAGAATTTCGTCCCATAGCTATTGAATTATTTTGGATATGGAATAAGGATAGTAAAATTTGCACCTGTCCCGGAGTCAATTTGTGGTTCTGGTGCACAAACTGGATGATATGAGGAGGTACGTCGATTGAATAATAGGGCACATGGTCCTCCGAGTGGGAAATTTTGACCCATGCAACATCGTCAAGGTCGTTTATCATAATGTGAAGCCATCCTTTACATGGCAAGCTATCCATAGCAATTTTATCGCGAGTTTTTACACCATCACGTTGGCTTTTCTTGGGCTTGTACTGCCGAGACGAAATTTGTGCACAATGGTACATGAAACGTGTCAAGGGTGTCCGCTTGTGCTCATATTTGCTGTGATATCTACAGAAGTATCAGATCTAATCCTCGCCACAAGATGTAGTATACGCACATGAAGCAGTAGCTCCTATGTTTCCATATCCCCCTCGCGAGTTCATCCACACGGTCACCTCGATCGGCAGGAATGGAAGACACGTCAACGCGCGCCTCAAGCTCCAGAACGTCGTCCTGTTCCGTAATGGCATCAAGGAAGTCCTTCAGTGGGAGGAGTCCTAGATCTCTGCCAAAATTAGCCTCCTCCGGAACATCTTCCGGGGATGCATTCTCTTTAGCATTGGATCTACGTTGTCGATTCAAGCCCGCGGTCCGCTCATTGCAGATGAGGCAAGTCTTTCTGCGGGTTTTGTTATCCGCTTGCAGACCAAAGTCGGTTATGGCTTTGGTCTTCCTACAAGTAGTGCAGTAGCGGCGCTCCTCGGGATCTGACATGGAAGCTGATGTGCACGACGACGTGAGAGAGAGACGTGAGCGCGCGACGCGTTGTATGGTCATGATGTGGTATTGATGGTCACATCTCCGGAAACTATTTAAATAGGGAAGCCGGCCGGCAGATCACGTGTTGTGTAACAACCTGCTGGGTCAATAGCGGCTAGTGCCACCATGGCATCCCGCTTCCTCTCAACACTCATATCCAAAATCGAGATCGAGCGCAAATTCCTCCCGACGCGCCCTCTCCTGCATGCACTAACGCGGGCTACGGCGGTCCCAACCTTGCCGCCCTCTATCGCCCGCGCCCACCCCGCGGCCGTACACTTCATCCGCGACGTCTACTACGACCGCCACGACGAGCGCCTCGCCGCGGAAGGGCTGTGGGTGCGTCGGCGGAGCGTCGTCGTCGTCGGCGGCGGCTCTTCTGCTTCTTCTTCCACTTCGTCGTGGGAGGCCAAGGTGCGCGTGGGCGGCGACTTCGCGGCGTCGCAATTCGTCGAGGTCGAAGGCGCCGAGGCGGTCGAGCGCGAGATGCGGCGCGCGCTCGGCGGTGGCCGTGTGGCTGTGGATAAGATCGGCGAGCATCTTGTTGTCATGTCTGATTTGACGACGCGCCGGCTGTCTGGGTGGTTGGAGCTGCGCTACGAGGATGATGACAACGACGCTGTCGAGGGGCTGCGGCTGCAAAATCTCACCGTGGCGATCGACCAGGTCGTCGAGACGACCAGCGGGGATTTCGCGGCCGCTCGCGCTGTGCTGGAGCGGATGCCGGCTGGACGGGACGGCGGCGGCGACAGCGACAGCAACCTCACCAGCACCATCCACAGCTCGCCCGACCTCTTCTTTCACGAGATCGGTGAGCTCGAGCTGATGGCGGAGGTCCGCACAGAGGCGGCGGCGCTCGGCAAAAACCAGGCGGAGCATCAAGCACACGAGCACGAGACGCACCGGAAGGCCGTCGCGGCGGCGCGCGCCGCGCAGCTCGAGGCGTTCATGTGCGCGCACCCAGCGCTGTTCCCCATGACGCCGCGGCCGCGCGGCAAGCTGAACGCGTATTTTGCCTGGAGGGAGGAGAGGGCGGCGGCGGCGGCGCGTTAAGCGAGACGAGACGAGAGGCTAGGGAGGACTATTCGCGAGGAAAATTAGGGAGGAGTTTGGGGGGTGATGGGGATTCTTCAAGTTTCTTGTGTGATATGCCACGATGGCGGGTGTACCCTGGGAGTTCGGCGCACGGATGGATACATTGCCTCGGCTCGGCTCACTCACCTCGTCTAGATACCCGATGCATGCCTTATCCTATTCCCGTGGTATGGACGACGAACGGCTGCCCCAGATGATCGATATTACCCCTACGTCCCGACAGGCTCAGAGGGTACCGTGGACAATGGACCTTCTCGTCCGCGAGCGGGCCATCGCACTTGGTCTAGCCCACGATCCCAATTCCTCCACAACATACACCTCAGCGCTTAATTCTTATCTCACATTCCTCACAATCGGCTAACTCCCCTTTCCCCCCTCCACGTACTCAACGTATTCCTGTTAATAATGTGAGTCAAGGCTGATAAATGTAACATCGAATTGGAGGTACTGCCTTTCTCGCAGAGGGCTCGACATAGTGGCCCACAGAGCACTGGTATTATCAAGTAAGCGTGGCTTTCGAAATGGATTCTTCTGACCTCTAATTTTTATAGTTTATGTCACGGAGCTGAGCGTGGACGGGCCGCGGACCTTGATGGCGCAGTCCTAGTGCAGGCCGGGTCGATTAATGTGGTCGATGGTTTTGCTTCCGATCAGAACAACCAGCATATGCAGCAGGGCTCTCGAGTGCGGTGGGAAGGATGACTTTTTTTTTTTTGAATTTCTGTTGCCTTTGCTGATGGAGGCCTCTCATCCACAATCTCGTTTATGACCGTGGTGCTCCGGGTTTTCATAGTATCCATCTACATACACGGCGACGCCAAGAAGATCACTCGGTACGCTCCTCATGAATTTATCCTCTGAGGTCTCTCCGGTTTAGAGCATATCCTGAATCCTTGAGCGAAGATCAAGACACGTACGGCGCGAAAAACTAGGTGCTCGAAAAGAACGCTGTCGACAATTTCCAGCTTCATTATCTCTGCTCAAGGCGACACCGTGTAGATTTTATATACTGTGACATATTGAATGCAACTGATTTGAATTTACGCAGTGGTCAGAATTGATATTGAATGTGCGAGAAGCTTGCCGAGCCATGAGTAACAAATGTGCAGGCATAGCTGCAGGCCATCTTGCGTCGCCGCCAGCTGGAGCTGGCCTCACGGTGTGGCCATAGAGTAACTGGCAGCTGCACCTGGCCAGCGTTCCTCAGCGACATCTAGCGCCCATGTCACGGGAAGGTGGTGGCCACCGGCCAAGTGCCAGTGTCAAGAACGCTCGACTCGGCTCGAGTAAACGGTCCACGAAGGGAAATAATGTTACAGAGGGACGAAACTGTGCGGCATACATAAAGGTCAAGGCCCCCACGCAATGAGACTAAGTAGTATTTCACCAACTGCCTACCACTCCAGCTTCTTCCTGTTCGCTGCCCCACAACCGTCGTCGTCCTCACCACTCCCCTGAACATCCTTGCTCCAATCGTACACGCCCCCCCGCGCCCGGAAGGCGTCCTGGTCCCAGCGGACCTCGCCCAGGGCCGCTTGCACACCGACGTCCAGGATGCAGCGCGACTGCTTCTCGCGCCCGCTGCCTTTGTCCAGGAAGCACAGGTACTCGTCGAGGATCAGGTAGCTTGACGCCATGAGGGAGTTGGGCTCGGGCACAAAGCACGCCAGGTGCTCGTGGCGGTCGCAGAAGGCGCGGAACTGCTCGTCCGAGATGAGCAGCTTCCGGGCGTCACGCTTGCGCTGGTCCAGCGCGCTGTCTGTACCGCCGTCGTCGTTCTCGCCCTCGACAAGCAGCACCTGGAACACCTTCCAGCGGAACGGGTCGAGCCGCTCCACCGTGGTGGCCATGTCCTCGCGCCAGTTGTGTGTGCAGACGACCGTGTTGAGTTTGAATTTCACGCCGAGCGACCGGCACCACGCGCGGATGCGGAACAGCTGCGCGACGTTCTCGCCCGAGCCGCGGCCGATGCGCACATTGGTCTCCTCGTCGAAGCTGTCGCAGCTGACGCCGAGCACGTCGACCCAGCGGGCATGCGCGCGCATCCACGCCTCAGTCACGAGCGTGCCGTTGGTGATGATCGACACGCTCTCGAGCCCGAGCTGCTCCTTGCAGAAGCGGCACAGCATCGCCAGCTTCTTCGGGTACAGGAACGGCTCGCCCCCGGCGAAGTTGATCTTGCGCATGCCCGCGTCGCGCAGCAGCCGCAGCCCACGATGCATGTCCGCCTCCAACGCCACGAACGACGTCTTCTCCGTGTGGAAGCAGAACGCGCACGTCTTGTTGCACTTGCGTGTGAAATGGTAATTGACCGAGACCGGCTTGGTGCCGTGGCTGGATACGTCCGCCAGAACGAGCTTGTCGTAGAGGAGGTAGAGCACCGTGACTGCGGCCACAACAGCTGCTACCGCCCAGGCCCAGTTCATTGCCTGCAGCATGGGTAGACACGAGCGAAGTGGCCGTGGCCGTGGCCTTTAAATACGTGCTGAGCGCTCAGCGCTGGCGCTCAGCCCTTGGCGTCTATTGCGTACATGGAAACCCATGACCCAAGTATATTTGAGAAGGAGTCTATACTAGATTAGTGGGAGTGGGACTCGCGCAGATTAAGCGAGTCCTACTAATGATGGCACAGCCGCCCGATGCCATCACTACGTCAATTTCGGCAGCCATCGGCAAGTCCTCAGCTTTGCGAGGTAAAGTATTTATTGGATATATTTAGTGTTCCCTCAGTCAGTTTACGTTCCGCTGGGGGGAACAGTGTTCCCCCCAGACCCCCCTCCTTTTGCCTGACGGCACATCCCTTGGGTTTTAGGCTCGGCTATTACCAAGAATATATATTTTTCATGCTTATTCCTCCCTTTCATGAATCGTGTTGCACGGGTGAGACCCCCGCGGACCCCCCTTGGCGCTCGCTGCTGGGACTTCCGTGCGGAGCTTTCCGCTCGCTGCAGGCGCCCACTGCGTGGTGCTCTATATGTTTTTTTTTTGTATGTATTTATTTTTCTGCTTATTCCTCCTCTTTTTGGAACATCTTGCATGGGGGAGACCCCCGCGGACCCCCCTGACGTTCGCCGCTGGGCCCGCTGCGAGGCCCACTGCGTGGTGTAGATGAGTGAGCAGGGTTTCAAGCCATTTTGATGCGCCGATGGCCGAGTCCCACTATCAGTGCACCAGTACCATTAGCCGAGGGTCGAGTCTCACTAACGACGATTAGCCGAGCGTTAGCCGAGTCCCACTCCCACTAATCTCGTCATCTCTCTCTTTATAAAATTAAGCATGTCCGAAGCCTTTAAACTCCGCTTCTCTTCTCTTCTCTTCTCTCTCTTTATAAAATTAAGCATGTCCGAAGCCTTTAAACTCCGCTCCGGGAACTTTGGGCCCGAACATTTGGATAGATCAATTCTTTGACAGATCGCGCAGCCCTGCCGGCCCCCCGCTACGCAATTACGCAAGTTGCCCACTAATCGCCGCAAAAGAAGCTGTGGAGTAGCGCTAACTAAAAGTAAGTGCTCTCTGGCCGAGCTGCTACGCGTCAATATCAGCCCAGCGAACTGCACTTGAAAGGCGATGCTGGTGTGCAAAGATGAAAGTCCTGCCATTCAGAGCACACGCAAGAGGTGTGAAAAGTCCGTGCTAAAAGCTTCTGTCCTCCGAGCAGCCCTCGGAAAGCTTACCTGAACGATCGGAGCCATCTTCTTTCTCGGCCCGCGATTTAGCGCCATGCGAAGGCACCCCAGCGGTGACTGTGCGCCTGTAAAGCAGCTTCGACAGCCCACATCTACAAATATGGTCACAATTTTGACGCTGAGACATCGCCGCAGCGGCGACTGCGCACCTGCAATTATCAAAACTGCTCTAGCCTTCCGAGGGCATCAGACCCTTCTCGCTCCGCACTCTTACTTGCTCTGTGCCGCCAATGGAGTCCGTTTTTTCTATTGCATGTGTATTTCCTTGAATCTGTGCTTTTGAATTCGCTCAAGTGAAACTCAAAGGTCCGATGAAGCAAGGACCGACGACATGCTCACGAGCATTCAAATTAAGTCCCATCCGTCGTGATGCGCAGCGGTCCCGCCGCGCCCGCGAAAACTCTTCTGACCGAGAGTTGAGACGGAAAGATAATACTACTGCTCGCAGAACAGCAAGAAATACGGCGGAAGTCCAAAGTTCCAACTCCTCCGAGCATTGGTGGGTTCGCATGGCTCAATTAAATTCCTCCGAAACCAAGCTTTCACTGGGTCTGCATTGGAACCGAACTTGCAAGCACTGTGGAATCAAGGTAAGCGACCACAGAATCCCTATTAGTATACTGTCATTTCACGAGCGATATTTCACAGGTTTTAGCTGGCGAGCGATGCCATGATAGATGTTTTGTCTGCGGTCCGAAGGGTAGTCATTACTTGCCTCTTCCCCCACCATATCCTGAGGAATGGGAAACTTTCATCCACGATCGGAAAACTAGCAGTCTATCACGCAAATTTAACCAGCTCTTCTCACTCACAGCTCTTGGAGTTCATGACGGAGATTTCATGCATTTTTCCCCGGGTGTTTCCGCCGTTACTTTGAACGGTGGTCGCACTTATCATCGGATACTTCCTGCTTACGAGGGGCAACACGCCATTCGATGGTTCATCCACGATCCCCATGCGATCTTTGCCAAGGGCGACGATTTACAGATACCGCGCGAATGCCCTGCAGACATCGACTCTTTTCTCAGCGCAGAACTCCCACGCAATGCAGGACCCCTCAGAGATGCTGTGAAACGTCAGATGACACACATCCACGATCCTAAGAAAACCTACCACCGTTGCGGTTGGCCGCGCGAGTGTCAGTACGGTTATCCGAAACCTGTCAAAACAGAGTCGGTGTTCAATGATCGTGGTTTGTATTCACCGTTGAAATTGGGCAATTAAGCTCTGACGACTCTTTGCATGGTAGGATACTTCGAACATCGCCGTCGTCAGCACGAGGACGAATTCATCGTTTCTCACATTGCGTGGCTCATACTTAAGTACGATTGCCACATCAATGTTGAATATTCGATGGGGGTCAATCTCTTCCAATATCTGTTCAAATATTTTTACAAGGGCTTTGACGAGGCGAACTGGACTATTAAAAGAGCCCCCCGCGATCCTACAACCCCTTCCTCCTCTGCTCGCAAGACGGTAGACGAAATCAGGGACTATGAGCGTGGGAGATACCTGTCCAGCATGGAAGCCGCCACTCGCATTGCATCTTTTCATATCACTGAAAAGAAACCCGCAGTCAAACGACTTCCAATTCATCTACCTGGCAGGCAGTGGGGTCAAATGGCGCGAAAAAATGGTTCTGAATCTGACGGCACATTGCTGGTCCGATACATGGCACGCCCCCGTCACCCCGATCTCGACAAGATGACCTATGTTGAGTTCGGCTCAAAGTGCAGACTAGAGAAACACGATCCTGAAAAGGAGATGCACAATTTGGAGATACTGGAAGATGAATATCCAACGAGACCTCGAATGCGCATTCGGTTCTATGAGGAGGGGCATATCACCGTCAGTCGTATCCAAATGGTTTATCCCCGCCATGGCGATGTTTTCTATCTGAGGGCTCTCCTTCTTCATCGTAGTGCTCTGGACTGGGTCGACATTCGCACTGTTGATGGATTTACCTACCCAACACACCAGGATGCTGCTCGCGCCATGGGTCTATTTGATAACCGTGACGAAGGAATCATGGCATTTGAGGAACTGTTGAACTTTGGGGCAGCTCCAGCACAACTGCGATGGATTTTCGCTGTTTGGCAACGGAAGGTCACCCAGTTATGTCCGTTTGGGATTCTCATGAAGCCTGTCTGTCGGCTGACATTCGAGATCGCATGCTGCGAGTGACTTCATCCCCTGATCCGACACTGGTCAGGAGCGAGCTCTTACGTGCACTCCAAATTCTCCTCCAAGGGTTGGGCAGAACATTGACAGATATTGGGCTTCCAGAACCGGAACAGAATCAGCTCGAAGTCGACGCCGAGCGCCTACGTTGGGGTGGAGACCCGACCAATCTCTGCGCATATAAGGACAGTCTCACACCGGAGCAGGTCGGACTGATATCTTACTTTTAATTCAGAGACTGAGAAATATATAATTTAGCTCATTGTATATGAGCGTATCATGCAAATTTCAACCATGAATGATCCCCCTCCCATCCACATTGATGGTCGCGCAGGCCGTGGCAAAACATACCTTCTGTATCCAGTCATCGGCGCTCTTCGCAAGCAAGACGAAATTGTTTTACTCTCTGCATCGTCCGCTTTTGCGGCGAAAAATTACCCCCGGGGAAGAACAACACACTACCTCTATGGGATCCCAGTCGACGAGTATAAGCCATTTTTGAAATCATCTGTTGGACTCAAAAGCGATCGGGCACGATTATTGCACGCCGCAAAGTGCCATGTCATCGACGAAATCGGCGGTTTGCATTTCAAGGTGTTCGACTGCGCTGATCGGTTAATGCGGATGTTGACCGGAAAGCTCCATCGCGTCTGGGGCGGACGAATGATCATAACCATTGGAGACTTTCGACAGGTCTGTTTATTTTCTCTTCATAATTTTTAAGTCATTTTCAACATGTTTCACCGCACTTAGGTTGCGCCTGTTGTTCGATTCGGAGGCCGAACTGCAATATGCAGGGCATCTCTCCGTACTCAACCCGTGTTCAACCGGTTCGAAATACTGCGGCTGGAGCGATCAATGTGCCAGCGGAATGACCTCGAGTTCTCATCATTCTTGGACGACATCGGAGACAATTACAAGGAAGATACAGTCGATCTCAGCCGTCTGAACCACACACAATCGGTCCAGGAGCTTATTGATTTTGTCTTTCCACCGGCTGTGGTTGCAGACCCCACCATCTGCATTTTACGAGCAATTCTCAGTCTCTTTAACGCCTTTGTGAACGCTTTCAATGCCAGCATTCTTCATAACGTTCCAGGGCCAATTCATCGATACCACAGCAGCGACTCAGTCGAGGGCGATGCCGAAAACTCGAGTGAAGCTGTTCTGGCTGATACCGAGTTCCTAAACTCTTTGGAAGAGCCAGGGATTCCTCCACATGAGTTGGTCCTCAAGATTGGAGCCATATGCAGGCTGACACGGAACTTCGATGCATCGCGTGGCCTGACGAAAAACACAAGAGTGATAGTTCGAAACCTTTTCCGGTATACCGTGGAAGTTGAGACCATTTCTTCTATCGTTGCGGGGAGAATGGTGGATCCCGTACGTGGAGCACGATTTGTAATGCATATAGACTTACGAGACCGCCATGCAGATACGCCTTCACATTCCTCGAATCCGATTTCACTTTCAACCTCAAGGATTCAATTTTGTTGTCCATCGGAAGCAAATCCCCCTAGCTCTCTGCTATGCTACTTCATTCAACGGATGTCAGGGTTTAACTGTTCAAAAACTAGGACTTGACCTTTGCAGGCCCGTGTTCTCGCATGGACAACTCTACTCTGCCATGACGCGCGTGCCGGACGCGGACAACGTCTTAATTTTGAAATATGAAGGAGACACCTCAAAAACCACGACTAATATTGTGTGGCAGGAACTCCTATTATACTTCTGTGTAACTAACTCCGCAATGCAAAATTCACTGTTCATGTTATACTCTGACGAGTTCAAAAAGTGGATGCCGGCCCGCTCCGCGGGCCGGCGGCCGCTTGTTCCGTATAATTTTGAAATCAACCGTTCAGACCTAGATCAGGTTCCGGCAAGTGGCCTGGCGGCATCTTCCTCGAAGCCTCTGATCAGACAGTTCCCGGTCGGCAGAAACGGCGCGCAAATCACCGCGGGGCTCTCACGGTCAGTCTTCTGGCGTTCCTGCCGACCACCGTGTGTGGCTTCCTGGACTCTCTCACGTTGGCTTCTTATAACGATTATTTCACAAAGGCGGTCTGAAATCACGTCTGCCGTTGGTTGCCCGGGCAGTGTTGGCATTGACCGGGGTCAAAGGGGGTCAAAGAGGGGTCAAGGCAATTTGACCCCCGGTCAGACCTTGAACGCGGTGGCAGTGACCGACTAAACAGTTTCCAACCTTCCTACTCTTCACCAAACTCCTCGATATACATGAATTCAAGAGGATTGTTGGCTCCTACTGCCAGTTTAATATTCACTTGACCCGGTCAATGCCAACACTGGACCGTTGCCGAACTCACCCTCTCCAAGTGAAAATCCCAGCTGGGGATATCGAGCAAGAATGAGGGGGAACGATGAATCGAGATAAAACGAGACAGATCGAGGTCCGAACGACAAGAATCAATTTTTTTTGTCAAACATCTTGACCTCGACTAGTGATGGACACGGGATCGGGGATCCCCGCCGGGTTTCGGGGACGGGTTCAACGGGCCGGGGACCGGGTTGGCCATCAGCCAAACCCGTAAAAACCCGTCCCGTCCCGTGGTCCTGCGGGACTTGCAGCCACTGTGATCGTCCCTGGCCCAATAGGTAAATCACCACCGAAAGAATGTGGTCGCACAGATTCGGGCTTCTACGGGTTTCCTATCAGAAGGTCATGATTCTCTTTCTACTTTCTGGGTTCCTTTATCACACAAATGACGTAGATGCATTGCGAGCAAGAGGTGGTCAGAATCCATCTACGTCATGTATGCTCGGCATTCGGCGAAAGACATGATTGCTATTTTCAGGGGAAATGGAAAACATACTCATGGAGGATATGCTAATGGGAACGTCAGAAGGGGTTCAAAGCAAAATGATGAACGATATTTGTGATCGCCGATCAATGTGGGTGCCTGTATACCTCAACAACGGACTTAGCACACTCAATGTTCATGTCAGCGCCCGCCAGTGTAATACGTTGACGGCCGTCTACCTCTGCTTCCTCAATGTTGTCCTCAACAACTGCACGCTCAAGTCAGTCCTTGCCAGTCCTTGCCAGCATCTCGCGCTCGATCATCTTGACTCCTCAAAATTCAATTGAGGACCCACTACCCCTCGAAAACTGCCCATCACGATGACTCACGTCTCCTCGAGGACCCACTGCCCTCGATTTGTGACTCACAACTCCTCGAGATTCAATTGTGTGGGTATCTGGATAGGAGAGTCAGGCCATACCTTAAATACGAGATGGCATGGCATGAGGTGAGTGCATCTCCTCTTTTTTCCCACTCGCTCACGATGCCTTCTGCTAGTGGTGGATCCCACTCGTCTGGGGTCCAGGTGGTCATGCAGA
This sequence comes from Mycena sp. CBHHK59/15, assembly GCA_029204085.1. Taxonomy (NCBI): domain Eukaryota; kingdom Fungi; phylum Basidiomycota; class Agaricomycetes; order Agaricales; family Mycenaceae; genus Mycena; species Mycena sp. CBHHK59/15. The sequence goes on along the minus strand of JARGXW010000160.1, from coordinate 5,250 downwards.
AGGCCAGGTCGGCTGGGAAGGCAGTCACGAAGGCAGCCAAGAAGGTCGTTCAGTCCATTTCAAGCGCTGCTAAAAGTCTGTACTTTCCTTTTATTACAGAATGCTTCTTGTGCTGACTTGAGGATATTTTTCTCGGTAGGCCTCGCCTCGTTGAAGGATCGGATGGCGCCGAAACTCGTGCAGTTTGCTGATGCTCTGTAATTAGAGCACAAATCTCGCTCCAACGTCTATCAGTTTTTCCACCCGCCTGAGAACCACATCTCCATCGATAAACGCGAGTACCAGTTCTTCAAGTGCCACGCACCACACGGATGTAAACTACAGGGTGGTGGCGTACACCGCTATCAGACGAACTCTGACAAAACTCCCGCAAAGGACTGCTCCTCGACTTCCACCCTCTCAAAGCACACGAAGAAGTGTTGGGGCAGGGCAGTGGTCACGGCGAGGATGAAGGGTACTGATGCGCAGCCCAAGGATGGCAGCATCCATGCAGTGTTTGCACGCAAGGACGAGCGCCCCCGCAGTGCCCAGTGATCGTACCCTCACACTGGCAGAGCTGTGGTGCGTTAATTCTTCTTCTTATTTCACTCACTTATCCAATTTTTCAGTGCACATATTGTTTGTTGGGTGGCGGAGAACAACCACCCGCTTGCCATTGTCGAGGATCGCGAATTCAAGGCCATACTCAGCGCCGGGCGACCCGAGTTCAATCTTCCTGGGCGTCGAACCGTTTCACGAGACCTCAACGTGTCCTTCAGAGTCAGTCGTGCTTTCGTTGAGGAGCTTCTGAAGGTGCGTGCACACATCAGGCCTAAGTTTGAGCTCATAGCAGTGTAGGAATACAACAGTCAGCTTAGCTTTGCCACAGACGCGTGGACCTCGCCCAATCACCGTGCACTTGTTGCGTGGACGGTACACCTTCACCATGAGGGATGGCTTCTTTCTTTTCCCTTGGATATCTTCGAGGTACCAGAGGTACGCAACATAGCATCTTTCTATCAAACTCTCCACTGACGACAGTCTCCAGTCCCACACTGGCGAGACTCTTGCACGCGAGTTCGACGATATGTTGTCTAGATTCAACATCGGAAGCAAGGTACGCACTGCCTTTCTATTTGAAACATCTGAAATTAATTATACTCGAAAGGTGCTGGCGTGGACAGGCGACAATGTGTCCTCAAATGACACGCAGAACACCGCACTTGGTAACAACCCGAACAACGACTTCGACTCAGTCAACCGTGTCCGCTGCTTTGCCCACACGCTCAATCTCGCCGTTAAAGTGTTCTTGCGTCCGTTCACACCCGAGCAGAAGAAGAGAAGGAAAGGGAAGGGAAAAGAAGGTGATGTGGATGATGACGAGGACGATGATGATGGGGACGAGGATGATGGGGGAGATGGCGAGGCTTTGCTCCTCGAGGACGAAGATGACTCGGAGTTGCCCGACGGAAACGACATGGAGGATGACAAGGACACCTCGGCTTGGGATGAGATAGATGCGGAAGCGCAGGAGACACTTTTGAGGGATCTGAGTGCTGTTAAGGTTGTAATATCTCTGGTGCGTGCTTCCGTCCTTTTCTGTCTTCTCATTTTGATAATACCTCACAGATTCGTCGCCTGGCTTTTGCGATCGTCAACTCCACCACAATAGGTCTACCTGCCTGGCTCAAGAAGTGCGATGAAAATGGCATGAGCCGTCGCCTCATTCCGCGTGATGTTCGCACACGTTGGAACTCACTTTATGACATGCTCGTGGTCGCACTCATGTACAAGAAGGTTATCAACGACTTCACCGGAGATCGGAATTTGGGTTACCGCGCATATGATCTGACAGATGTGCAGTGGGGTCTTGTTGGGGATATGGTACATGTATTGAAGGCGCGTGGATCTGTATCCTTCACATATAATTAATCCCTGACACAGTGCACGTTTTCAAGGACGCAACATTGTACTTTTCGAGTGAAACCCACTGCACGATTACTCAAGTCATCCCCACCATGGACCGAATCGACGATCTTATCACGGCAACAATCGTCAACCCGTCTCGAACGTCAGGTCCAAGCGGCCCTTCACCCATCCATTCTGTCGGCTCTCCAGCTTGCCAAGTCCACGCTCAACAAATATTACTCACACACCGACTCTTCCAATGCCTATCGCATTGCCATGAGTACGTCATTTCTTCCAGAGTTTCAGCTCTTGTTACTGAGTGTGGATTATTTCTTCATCCAAACTACAAACTCGATTACTTCCGCACTCGCAAGTGGGAGTCGGGTGGATCTCCACCACCGAGGATCTAGTTCGCGAGGACTTCAAGGCCAACTACGTGTCAACCAAGGTCGATGAGGGTGCGGGTCTTAGTCTCGAGACGCGTCAAGTGATGGAGTAAGTGTTCTTTTTTCCCAATGGAGATTATCTGCTGACACCCATCCTCAGCTCAGCAGAGCATCGAGCCAAATGGACTTCAACTTCGATGCAACAACGAATTGGATGGAGGATAATGACATGCTGGGAAACATGGTAATCCTGAGGAGCTGGAAGAGTACCTCTCACAGCCTGTCGAGCGCCTCAAGATCCCTGATCTGATGAAGTGGTGGTAGGATAAGCACATTGTTTGCCGCACCTCTCGCGCATGGCGCTTGACTATCTGTCCATTCCTGGTAAGTCACATTCATGGAAACCGATCTAGTGCTAATATTTGATGCAGCTACGTCTACACCCTGTTGAGCGCCTTTTTCCCAAGGACACCACTTGCTTGTCTTCACACGCAACCATCTCTCCAGCGCCACTATCTGGAAATTCTTATGCCTGGGTGCCTGGAGCCAACACGACTTGATTCATACTGAACTTTTGGCAAAGGCTATCAACAAGTCAATGGGTACTCGTGGGGAAATGAAGCGGACGATTTTGGTTGTAGATGTTGATGACAATGATAAGCAGGAAGGGCCGAGCAACAAGAAATCTCGCAAGTAATATTTGTTATTCTTTTGCTATACCTTGACATGATCTTTTACTATACACTATTATTTATCTACTATACATTTATACCAGTATTGTCTCTTTAACTACCTTCAATATTATCTAGTTCACTTCATTATGGTCCAAGAAACTGTGCATTGATTGGACACGAGTCGCGGTGTCAGCCCCGCGGGTTACCCCGTCCCTGCAGACCCGGGAGCAGGAACGGGTGCGGGTTTCTCGGGGACGGGTATGGGGTCGAGCTTCCATCCCCGAACCCATCCCTGTGTCCATCACTAATTTAAATCTGTAGTTCTACATAGACACCCATAGTCATACAGAGAACAGGGGGCAACTGCATAGACCTCCATAGACCACCACAGACCACCATAGCCGGCCTTTCATCTATAAGAGCATTTCAGATTTTCTTGATACGCCTGGCTGTCCTCTAGAGCCCCCCTCTCACTCATTCTTTGGGGGCCATGGTAGGTTTTGGGGTGAAAAAAAGGCGGATTTTTTTTGGGAACCTCTGTCCAGAAGCAGAATCTGGACAAAAGAATTGGAGGTACGTGGCCAAAAGTCTGGACAAAACTTTGGGTCAGGTAAATTTTGGCATCTGAGCTACCAAGCCATAATCATCAGCCCTAGTAGAGGTGTTCATGAGAAGCACGTGATCTGATTGCATCATGTGCAGATTAAACTCAGATTGACTGGCCTCTCAATGAAGGATTCACCTATTCATAGAGAGATCCATTGGGGGTCTAGAATAAAACATTATTAGTGAATTCAGATGACACGAGGCCATACTGCTTGCAGGTGATCAGCAGCAGCAACTTAGATGCCTGTGTGCAGACTCACTGTGTTGCCTGCACTGTACTAAATTAGCTCCTCAGGGTGGTGCATGGACCCTTCGCTCGTGAAACCTGAACAACCCCTGCAGCCATGTTTGCATCACTGACTATCTTGCTACATACAATGCCATAGGTTGGCCACCACTGTCATGCTCGATGTATCTGCCCACCCCCACCAAAGCTGTCTTATTCCTACTTGCTCTGCCCAGCACCATTTCCATCAGTGCTGCGAGCATTACCAACCCTGCCTGTGTGTGTGAGGCAGGCACTGGGATAGCACACACCACCAGGTGGGTGCTAAGAGTTCAGGCCCTTAGCGCCCATGCTGACTGTATCACGGTCTTGCAATCCACCATGCATTGGCTGCCAGGTACTTAGTTCTTATCACATACTAAACATGACAGGGTGAGGGGAAGTTTTGAAATCCGTGCACAAGGCAGCAGGGTTAGATGGGCATTCACATGGACACACACAAGCCACACTGGGCATTGAAAGAAACCTTTCTGCATGGTTGGTATATCATCTGTTCAGAACATGTTTGAGAGTTTGGACCCAGTTGTGATATAGGCTGACAATAAAGAACCAGGGAGCGTGGAAGACCATGAGCATGAACAGTGGTGATGGGCAACTGTGGTTTTTATTTGTACACCCTGTCCTCATTTGGTCCCCACCCAAGTCTGAGTTTTCGATGGTCTCCTCATATCTCAACCCATGCACAAGCACGGCTCCACAAACTAAAGAATGGAATATAGCACTATAATTCTCAATTCATACAACTTCCTATAGCATTACTTGGGCTGATTGATGTAAATTGTATCTGAACTAGAATACAAGGCTATATTCCGGTTTCTTTTGAGTTTTCCTGTGTATAAGAGTCTGTATTCCTCAGAAACAGAGTATGTAATATGGTCGCAGCATCTATCTCTCCCCCAGGACTGCACACACAGTCAAAAATCAGCTCAGATCCTAGAAAAGCTTGCACTTGATTGTCTTTTGTTGATTGCATCCCTTGTATCAAGAGACACCCTAAATGCTCAAAAATAATCAAGGACACTCCTGTGACACTTATTACACATCATGCTTTCAATTAATCGCTTACGGGTCTGTAATGTAATGCACCCAGCCATGCACCACTACCTCTCCACCAAAAGGCAGCAATGTCAAACTCAGTTTGACACCTGGCTGGGAGTATATATACTAGATAATTCTTCAACCATGACAGGGTCCAAAAGATGTATTGAATAGAAATTTGCAACTCCTTAATGAGGTGGTGCAAACACAGACAAATAACATTAACTCTAAATATTCAGAGCTCTGAACATTGTGGGCAGATTTATACCCATCAAGAAAATCCCAGTGTGTAACATTTTTAGAAATTTTATTTTGGCCTTTTCTCTGGTTCATAAATAAATTACACTGTTTTTGCACCCATCAGCTATCACAA
>JARGXW010001599.1:0-14275 GCA_029204085.1 Mycena sp. CBHHK59/15 | reverse complement strand
TTCTTCTTGATTTTCTTTGATTGATAAGAAGAATCCGGAGTCGACGGAATACCGGAAATACCGGAAGAGTAAGAAGAGAAAGATTTCAAGGGTTGGGTCCAGGCTTGTTAGGAAAACGACAATGAAAGTTGTCGATATGTTCATCGGCATCAACGTCATCCGCACTAACCAGCTAAACTGTTCATCGGTGTTCTCGTAGCCCTGCCATTCGACAAGTACCGGAGCTGGGTCCAGGGCAACCAGAAATTGCGATCGATTTTTGAGTCAATGATTGTGTTTGATCTCATAGTGTTCTTCACCGTCAATGATTTCTACCGGAGCTGGAGGTGGTTCCTCGCGACCAGGGAATGGATTCAATGAGGCTCGAGTTGAGATATATGGAAGACCGGTGTGGAAGTGCCTATCGGCACGCTCGTCGCATATACCTCACAAGGAGATGCGAATGAGCTCCTCCTCGGGCATTAACAGCCATCCATTTCCTAACTCATCTCTACATTGTGAACGTCTCACCTTTCCTCTCTCTCTTTCTTTTCTTACAGATTATCCGCTCCTCGGCCAAATACCACGCGACGCGCACAAAGCTCACGCGCTCACGACGATCACGTGTCCGTGACGACAAACTTACTCGGACGCTCATCCACGCGATTATACCAAGCTGAAAGATCGGACGGCGCGTTGTCTCTTTTATCACATCTCCCCCGATCACATACACGCATTTTCTTGATCGATACTTATTTCTTCATCCATCATTTCCTCTTTTACTTACCGCTCGTGTTGTACAACTTTCTGGTTGCGACACCATCTTGGACAACCCAGTCAACTCGGAGTGCACTTGGGATCGACACGCTGGAGGCTTGGTCAACCAACAGCAGACGTTTAGCGGCGAACGTTGTCTCCCTATACCGTCTTTGTGCATTACCCGGTTGGCTTAGGTTCTCTGAGGTGGTTAGCTTCTGGTATGGTTATTTTATTTTTCCATGGACTCTTACATAGCAGACCATTTGTATTTCGTCTCCATGGGCTCTGGTGACGCAGGAGAACGCGTTTCAGCCACCCCGATCGTAGTATATAAAGCCTTACCAATTGAAACAGGGGAATCTTCCTCTTCCCTTCCCCCATCATCTCTGTTCGAATCTGAGCTTACCTTGTCTATCTTATCGAGCACGAGTGGTCTAGAGACGGGCCAGAGAGTCACTGAGTTATCGTTCCAAAGCTGAGTCGCTTCCCAGGGTCATAAATCTCGTCTATTGTTTCAAGTCTGCAGCCTAGGGTATATACACGACCTTCACACTTAGGTCTACCCCCCAGACCAACCCTACTTCTACACCGGATGAACTTGTGAAAGCTTTTTGGGAGACGGATGGTATAGGAAGCCGCACTGGGTTTACCAATGACTTCGTAAGGCCCAAGGTGAGTTTCCGAGAATTTCGGAGTGGGTCGTTTCGTCCGGATATACTTTGTCGTGATGAATGCATGGTCGCCGATCTGTAACCGGGGATCCGGAATACGTTTCCGGTCAGCAGTTTCTTTATATCGCTGCTGAGCGAAAGTGATTTGCTCCCGGAGGTACTGATGAAGGTCTTGGAGATCGACAACGTAGTCTTTAGCATACATGTTCGCGACGTCGCGTTCCGGGTGGATATTGATAGCCGGATTATAGCCTTTATTCGCAAAGAACGGAGATATTCCGGTAGAAGCATTCGGAGAATTGTTCAAAGCGAATTCAGCTAGGGAAGTAGTTGCCAGTCGTCTGCTGGTACGAGGTATACATCCGGATATATTGTTCCACAGTCTGGTTCATGTGTTCCGTCTGTCCGTCCGCTTCCGGATGATAACCGGAAGTATAGTGCAGCTCCATAGAGAGGAGTTCGCCCAAGGACCGGAAGAAGGATGAAACGAATTCGGAGCCCCGGTCACAAGTGACATGGGAAGGGACACCGTGCTTCGAGAAAACGTGGATAAGGAAAAGCCGGGCAAGTTCCGGAGAGTCGATATGAGTGTCACAAGCCACAAGAATAACCTGCTTAGAGGCACGGTCAACTATGACAAGAATAGTGTCGTACTCCGGAAACCGGTAATTGATCGATGAAGTCGATAGAAATGGAATCCCATGGCCGGATGGGAACCGGAAGAGGCTTAAGCAATCCGTAAGGTCGGTGCCTAGGCTTTTTGTTGCGCTGGCAAATAATGCAAGATCGACAATAGTCCCGGACGAAGTTCCGGCATTCCGGCCAGGTGTATTCTCGGCGGATGAGAGCTAGAGTGCGATTCTGACCAAAGTGCCAGAGAACATGGTCATGCAAGTACTGTAGAACACGTAGTCGCAACTCCGGAGAGGTTCCGGAGACCAGAGGCACATAAATGCGCTCATCGAGCCGGAGAAGACCGGAAGGATCAAGAGTCCAGCGGGAAGGGTTACCGGAGTTCGCAGCGTTAATACCGGAAACAGCGGCAGGATCATCGTTGAGATGGTTGCGGATATCTGAGTAAAGTTTCTCAAGATCCATAACAACGGTAGCTCGAAAACGATTTCCTCGAGAAAGGTAGCACGGAGAGATGCAGAGAGTTGATCTTGGGTGAAAATTGGGCGAAGGTTTTGCGGATTGAGCTGGCCATAAGCCCTATCCCCCTCTTTAGGGTAGACGTCCCATCGTCTAGTCAATGCATCCGGTTTACCTCCGAGCTTTCCGGGCCGGAACCGGATTACCATGTTGAAATGGCAAAGGTACTCGGACCACCGGACTTGGCGCGAGTAAGAACTTTCGTCGTCGCAAAGTACTCCAAGTTCTTGTGGTCCGTGACAACGTCGACCGGAAAGGTAGTTCCCTCGAGATAATGTCGCCAAATGGTGAAGGCATCGAAAATAGCGAGGAGTTCCTTGTCGTGCGTGTCGTAGTTGAGTTCCGCCGGACCAAGAGTCCGGACCGGAACGCAACCGGGTGAATGTCACCATCGTCTCCTTGAATTGAGAGAATGGCTGCGATCGCATAATCGGAGGCATCAGATTCAACGGTTACTTGACGACCCGGAATCCAATGGTGCAAGACCGGAGCCTCCGTATAGGCGTGTTTTAGTGTGTCGAAAGATAATTGACAATCTTCTGACCATTCCATCGGACGTTCGACCGGGTGAGCCGGGTGAGCGGAATCGTGATGGAAGAATAATTCCATATAAAACGCCGATAGAAATTGCAAAACCAAGGAACGATTGAATATCCTTGACTTTGCGGGGAGTAGGCCAGTCCATGATAGCTGAGACTTCTCCGGAGACATCCGGAAACCTTCCGGAGACAGGATGAATCCGAGATACTCGCAAGTGGTTACGCTGAACTCGCATTTTGGAAGTTTGCAATAGAGTCCTGCGTTCCGGAGACGTCGTAAGACTTCCCGGACGTGACTAGTATGTTGGGAAGGATCGTCGGAATAGATGAGGATATCATCCAAATAGACGACGACGTAAATGTCCAGCAATCGGCGAAAATAGTGTTCAAAATCGCTGAAAGGCAGCCGGAGCATTTGTAAGTCCTTCCGGAACAACCCGGAAGTCATACGAGCCATAGCGAGTACGGAAAGCTGTTTTGGGCTCATCGCCCGGAGCAATCCGGAGAAGATGATAGGCGTGCCGGAGATCGAGTTTGGTGTAAATTCGTGCTTTTCCGGGAGCATCAAGGAGGTCGGTGATAAGTGGAAGTGGATAGGTATCCTTCTTCGTGATCCGATTTAGACCTCGGTAATCGACGCAGAGCCGGAGAGAACCGTCCTTCTTTTTAGCGAAGAGGATTGGAGCCCCATGACTAGACCGAGACGGATATATGAATCCGGCCTTCAGATTGTTGTCAATGAACTCCCGAAGAGCAACTAACTCGTTCTGGGAGAGTGAGTAGACGTGCCGACCGGAGGAACTTCGCCTTCCTGGGTTTCGATTTTAAGGTCATATTCTCGATGAGGAGGAAGATTGTAGCCTCCTTCTCCGAGAATACGTCGGCGAAGTCGTGGTATTCCGGAGGAAAGAAAGGTCCGGAACGTCAGCTGAAGCAGAACGAGCTTGGGCATCCTCTGTAGGACAAGCACGCAAGGTATACTGGACAGTATCCTTGTCTCGAATAATAGCACTATAAGCCGCAGCAGATACCAGTGACACAAGGGGAACGGAAGTGAATGGACGAGGCTTAGAGCCTCCGGAAGAGGCGGAGATGCCTCGGAAGTGTCCATAGAAGGACCGGAATCTGGCGAAGACGTTGGAGTCGGTGTAGGTTTCTCGTCCGGAACCGGAATCGGAGATTCCTCGTCCGTAATCGGAACTACCGTAGCTGGAACAGACTTATTGTCTGTGATGTCGACGATGAATCACCGGATTGACCGGAACGGAATGATATAGTAGCGTCAGACCAGTTAATCAACGGATTAAAGCGGTTGAGCCAATTGTATCCCAGAACCAAGTCACAAGGCGAATCAAGATGGGTAACGAAAAATTCCATAGGATGGACATCGCCAGATGGGAATCGGATTAGCAGCCGGAGCTGCCGATTAATGATTGTTGAAGAGCCGTCGAGATACCGGAGTCTAACCGGAGCAACCGGATACGGTGAAAACCCATTTTTTTCACATTCTTTCAACGATATAAAACAATGAGAAGAACCAGAATCAATAAGAGTTCGCAAGTGGATTTTGAATCCCGACGCAATTCGTGACAGTAAGGAAAGAGATATGGTTGCATATTCTTCCGGACCGGAATGGGTATAGTCCGACCGGAACGTAGAGACGTGAAGATCGACGTAAAGGGCATTAGGGGAAAGAGTGGAAGCGTTGAGGCAAACCTCAGGAAGCACCCCGGAGTCAACGGCTTTGGAGTCCGACCGGAAGACTGCTGAGCCGGTCTATCGGAAGTGGCCTTCGTCGCAGATGATGACGAAGTAGGGTTGCCAGACTGCTTTCCGAAGGGTTTCTGACCGGAAGTGTAATTAGACGGTTTAGACGACGAGTTGACGCCCTTGTGATCCTTTGACTGTTGACCGGAATTCCAGAGTTTCTGGGATTACCGGAACCAGCCACCACTGCTAATCTTCTCATGCTCCCACTCTCGCTGTTTCTCCAACTCGCGTTCCAATAGCGAGCATCAATCCGGCAGGCAATATCTTTAATCCCAAGCAAGGTGTTGACATAGTTGTGATGAACCATTTCATCCTTGAGCCGGCGAGGAAGACCCTCGTAGAATTGGTGTCGCAGGGCATTGTCGCCCCATTGGGTAAGGACTGCGAGACGATCGAAACCGATGATATAAGTGGCAATCCGGTCTCCGAATTTCATCTGGCAAGACCGGATGAGATCTTCCGCATCTCCCACCGGATCTTGCGGACCAAAATTCTCCTGGAGTTCCTGAATAAAGCGCGGAAAATTTCCGTCCCAAGCCAGAACGGAACTGGAGTCATAAAGATTTGGTTCGAACCACTGCTGAGCAGTGCCCCGGAGATATGACATGATATAGAAGATCTTGTCATCATCCGAGATAAAATCCTGGTGACGTTCCGCAAAATGCAGGTGACATTGAGTGAGAAAGACTGGAGTTTCGCGGAGTCGGAGCCATCAAAAGTGTCTGGGTTGCGGAGATTCGAGCGAGTAGAACGAGGTGGAGCCAAGGAATGTGTGACATAAGACTGAATTGCATCCTGACGTACGGATAGTGCTGACAAGCAACTGCTCCGCAGACTCGGGACTGGGGGAGGAGGTCCCGCCGGACCGGGTCCAGGTCCGGGTCCGGGAGGGACCGCCACCAGGACCACCAGATCACCCCCACCTCCACCACCTCCTCCTGGATGACCGCCGCCTCCGCCATCTCCGGGAAGATCACCTCCATCATCATCGGGATCAGGACGGTCTCCGTGTTCCGAACCGGAGGGTGTATGATCGCTTCTGCCATCGCCAGGTCCTCGCATGAGGAACCAGAGGTTGTCCGGTAGAACCGGATTCCTCCACATCCTCAGCAATAGGGGGATAAGGAATCGGTGAAGTGCTCAGCTGAGTGACTCGAGCATGATCCGGATATGGAGATCGAGGAAAAACAGTAGGATTTTCTGGAGTGTGAGGACTTTGAACAGTCCCGGAACATTAACCGGAAAGATTGTCGGAGCGGAGAGGGAGACCAGAGCTGTTGTTGCAGCTGACCGGCGTGTGCGGATAGCGACATTAGGAGGAAGAGCAATTTGTCCAGAGGGAATAGTCGACATGGAATGAGAGGGTGAAGACAAAGGAACAATCTGCGAGTAGACGAGATTTGCGACGACCCTCAGAGATATCGGGTGGCCACAGGATTAGAGGGAAGGTGTGACATAACCAGCCAGGATGGGTGAGTTTGATAATACTGTTATATACTGAGCCGAAGGAAGAACAGATGAACGAGTCCGGAACCGGAACCGGGACCAGAGGATCGGAACTTCCGGAAAGTATATGGGGGATAACGCAAGCACCACAGACAGCAGGATGTGCGTACTACCGAGGCCGGTGAAGGAAAGAGGACCGGGAGGAATTAACCGGAGGATGACTCAGTGCAAAGCGGAGAGCAAAGCAACGTTAATTATCAAACTGAAGTACATGGCATATGTTACGGGTTTATATAGCTAAGTCCTAATTGTATTCCTAAAAAGGTGCGAGTCAGGTGACCTGTCAGACATAACAATAATACGAGTCCCAAAGAGGATGAAGAAGTGATGTCGGAGAAATGGACAATAAGAAGGATTATAAAGACGGATAAACGGGAAACGCTCAGTAATCCTTCATTGCGTAAAAAACCCAGTGATCCGCGATGAGTCCGAGGATATTCCATCCAGTTCCGGGTTCCGGTACCGGACATGACCGGAAAGTCATGGACCGAGAAAGCATGGATATAACAGGTAAATTAGCTGTCTCCAAGGCCGATTTTTTCTGAAGGCTCTGGAATTTATATTGATATGTTAGGTACCGTAAATCCAACAATCAGACAGTTGTGGGGCCCGCAATACTTTATCTGGGCGATCATGACAGATTGAGGGAAAACTCTATGGGAAAAATGCCAGATCATCCGATCCACCTCATAAATTATTTAAATGCCCCTCAACAAAATGTCTGAGTTTGTGGCACTCAGAATGCCTGTTGAGTACGATTCCGACACATTTTTGTCCTCGAATCACTAATCTGGACGTTCAACAGTGGAGATCAGTGGCAGTGATTGCCCTTTTTAGCCTTGATCAGTGGCGGTGACTGGCTGCCAGGGCTCTTCTCTACTCCCACCATCTTGATGCAGGGCGCCTTCGTGTACAACTGGGGGCTCCCTGGTATCAATATCGACCCGCCCCCCGTTCGCAGGGCTACGTATTCACCTCTGTCCCATCCCCGTTGCCCTCACTTCGATTCAGCCCACTCGGCCTCTACGACTTGCGACGCCATCTGGGTGTTCTCAAGTGTCAGCCCGGCATCTTCAACCAGAACAAGCCCCGCTTTCTCGTCGGACATCGCCTGGTTCGCAGGTGGAGCAGCACCATGGCCGCCACCTCACGGACGATTCTTCCCGGAGTTCGACGACTTGCGTCAGATGCTGCCGGTCGAGCTGTGGGTGGGGAGGCAAGGAAGAGCCTCAACCTGAAGATGCAGCACGTCGTCTTCGACCTGGTGCGTGTTTTTTTTTGTCGTGTCTCTTTCTTCCACTAATAAATTGTCTAGGCCACCCTCTGGGACCGCTCGTTCGGTGGATCGACGATTGTCTTACACATGGAGGGCACGACCGTTCCCAATACCCCCGTCCTGCCGGAGTACCTCCGCTGTACCGCCTACCTCCCGCCATTGTTCCTCGCGACAACCCTGCAAGCCATGGCCCCATCGCCCAAATTGCCCAGACGTTCATCAGTCTGTTGGGTCCCCACCGTCAACAAGTGGTTCAGCAACGCGCGGGCGCGATGGCCCCTCAGTCAGTCAGGCCCGCACCCGCAACCCCACATCCTCCACTCTCATTCCCGCACCCAACGGCGCCGACTCGGTGCACTACAAGTTCCTTGGGCGCCCATCGGTGCCCTCAACGAGATCCTCGGAACGCGCCCCTCCCCCCTCCTCTTTTTGTTATCCCAGACGACGACTGGAGGACCTCCTGGAGCGTCTGGCGATGCCGAGGGTAGGATCAACGAACACCTCACACAGATTCAAGCACTGGAGGAGCAAGCTGAGATGCTTATATCTCAGGTAGTGGCTCTGGAGACTGCGCTCGCAGCTGAGCGCCAGTCGAACACCACGTTGCGCAACGCGCTCAATGCGCCTACTCGTTGTAAGTCCCCCATCCGACCTTTTTCACTATCTGACTGCATTTTCTCAGCCACTCCCGCTACTCTGTCTCGCTCTCAGCCTGCCCCCGTTCTGCTCGCACTCCTGCAACCCCTCGCAGTCCGTCAACACCCACTCGTCGCCACCCTCCCCCGTATTCGCCGTCGGGGGTCCCTCCACGCCTCACCCCCTTCGCACCTTCCCCGTCTCGCTTCGCCCCTGACCACACGGATCTCAACGCATTCCTGACGTCCCACGGCCTTGACAACCAGGTGGATGCCATCAACATGCTGCTCCGCATAGCCCACCCCGTCAAATGGGCCGAGGAGCTCACGCAGCTGGGGGTTCCCGACGACCTGGTGCCCCTCGTGCTGGATGTGATGAGCATGCAGTAGAATATTTCTCTTACTTTCATGTATTGTCAAGTACCAGATTCCGTCGGGGCCCGTCGGGGTCCGATGGGTCCTGTCAAGACAATATCTTATGTGAACGATAAGGGAGGAACGTCACAAAAAGGGGGACTTCATGGAAAAGTGTGAAGTCCTATCGGATGCCGGACGGAGGTCCGACTCGGGAGTGGACTTGGCTTCAGCTCGTGCGCTGCGCCCTTCTCTACGCCTGATGTCCAATTTCGGAAGAGGGCGGAAGACCGAGAGGAAGAGAACTGAGAAGAGGGAAACTTAGTCGATATTCAAACTGACTAGAAGCGAGAGTACATCGAGCTATTTAAATGATATCGTAATGTAATTAATCATCGGAGGCCGATAGGCTCCGCAATGGGAATGAGTATGTAGGAGTCAATGTAAGTCAATGCTGTGTCGGCGGACGTCGGAAGGCCGAGGTCGCCGACAAAGAAAGTCATAGTGAATCATAGGGAGTCTTGAGCATATGGTGAATGAAGTAGCCAATAAGAATGGGGACGTTATGATTCGGCAATCCTCGGAGGCCGAGGGAGTCCGATGTCACAGTACGTGACATGTATACACGATGTCCCATACTTACAATTACTTATGAACGCGATGCCTGAATTTAACCGAGGACCTGAGAGTGAGTGGGTTTTAAGCGAGGACATGGGAATTATTGTGAGATTGAGAAGCTGTGATGGTGGGAACGTGATCCGCGCTGCTCACTTCGCCCTCCCTTCGCCCCAATGTCGACTTCAACACTGCGCGAATGCCGCGTTCAACACTGCGCGAATGTCGCGTTCAACACTCTCCAGCCGAAATCTTCAACCTCGGCTCGACTTGTCTTTTCCTATGCCCTCCATGTATACCACCGTCGCGACCATGAGCGCACCCCAAATTCGACTCGATAAACCGCCCCCAAAAAAACAGCACCGCTCCCCGCGTCCCAGCTCAAGGAGAAACACGAGAAGAGGGAGACAAGGCAGGCCGAAATTGACGCTGCCGTGGACGAATGGCGGGCCCTCACCAACGAAAAGGCCAGCGAGCTTGCGGAGCGCTTCGACCTGAAGCCCCGGTATTTTCTGGACCTGTTCTTCCAGGGCGGCGCCAAGATGGTTCATCATCAGGAGAAAATCAATCCATACAACGTGTTTAAGAGCGAGAAGGCGGCCGAAATGCGAGAATGTAAGTGTATTCGTGTACATATTCGGCAGTCCACCAGCTAACTTTGAACAGAAGGCATCACCAAACATGTCCCGGAGCTTCACACCGACCACTTCGAAGAGTATCAATCGCTCACCATCACCGAAAAAGACGCGCTGGTTGAGCGTTTCCGTAACCTCAAGGACCGCAATTTCAAGCTCCGGCGCGACACGCCGCGTGCAAAAATCCAAGATGTCAAAACATCGTGCGCAACATGAAGATGCTGGTATGTGGCTGCTGCTTCTAGCATATCCGAACACTGACTTACGTTTTCCAGATGGCTGCCCTCGGGAACCGTGTCGGAATAGAAGGCTTTTTCTGCATCGTGCGGAACACCGCTGAATTCCACATGGCGCCTGAGTGGTACTTTACCAGCCCCGAGCTCGAAGCCTACATGCCCATCGCGACACGGCAGAAGTGGGATACGGGACAAGTCGGGATGAAGATCGAGGCTTTCGCCGTCGCGGGATGCGACCCCGTTAGTACGTATTTTCGTTTTAAGCTTGGATTTCATACTAACCTTCCTCCTTCCTACATAGACTTGCTACGCACTTCGAAGCAGAAGGCGGATTGGATGAAGGCGGAGATACGGGAGCTTATCAACAAGGGATTAGGTGCATCTGCCGTGCGCTATTCGGCTGCGGAGGCTAACACAGGGTCCAGTCGACGTGTCACAGGACGCAAACACCAGAATGGCGTATACGTGGTATGAGGAGGACGTTGTGCAGCACCACGGCGTCCTCCTCGAAGGCTGGACTGGCCCCCCCCTTTGGCAACCCCAGCGAATTCAGCACATCGCTGATGGCGCTGGGCAAGCTGCTCGATGCGCTCAAGACCGGTGCGTGCGCGTTCCGGAAACTGAGCCCCGCTGAGGCTGCCAAGCGCAAGGAGCAATGGGACGCTGACGTCGCTGCCGGGCACGCCACTGCAAAGTCTCGTGCCAAGCGCAGCGATGCAGGCATCCCTCACAAATGGCCGCGCGACGACACAGACAAGGAAAACGACAGCCCCAGCGGCACTGGAGACCGTTATATACCGAGCCAGGGAACCAAGGAACCGGAGGAACCGGAGGAACCGGAGGAACCGGAGGAACCGGAGGAACCGGAGGAACCGGAGGAACCGGAGGAACCGGAGGAACCGGAGGACCGGAAGATGGTCCGGGGCTGTATACGGAGGATCACAACACCACAGGAAGGTAAGGGTGAGTGACTACCTTGACCGGCAGGTAATCCGAAGAGGGGACAGGAGTCGGAGTACTGGAGAGGAGCAGAGAATGCAAAGGCGACTCAGTGCGAGGAGAAAAGCCAAGCAACGTTAATTATCAATCTGATGTACAAGACATATTAAAGTGATATATATACTAAGTAGCTAATTGTATTCCCAAATAGGAAGGAGGGTGGTTCTTGACAATAAGACAAGTCAGGAGGGCTGATGGTAAGTCGTAGGACAATAAGGAAGAAGACGAGAAGACGGATAAACAGGAAACGCTCAGTAATCCTTCATTGCGTAAAAACCCGATTCGTCCGGATGACCGGGTGGCTCCGGTCAATGACCGGAGCCCAGAGACGACCAGAGGTGCCGGAAGGGCCGGAAGGGAGTCAGTCGAAGGAGGGAGGCTGCATGGATATAACAGAGACGACGACGGCGAGGACAACACCCCGGACGACCCACCACCGCCCAAGAAGCGTGCACACAAGGCTAACGCAGCGGCGCCAGCGAAGACGGCAGTGGCGCCAGCGAAGACGGCAGCGGCGCCAGCGAAGAGCCGCTCGGCACCACAAACCCGTGCCAAGAAGGCCGCCGCTACACCCTGCGACAACGCTGCGACGAAGGCGGCGCTGGAGCGCCTCAAAGCGTCCCGCAAGCGCATCGTCAGCAGGGCTGTCATCAACGACAGTGATGCAGAGGGGAAGGTGGTCCGTCGACGGCGAATGCGGCGTCCGGGGCGCGTGAGGAACCCTCAGTGCCGGCGCAGGCGGCGCAGCCCGCCGCTTGAGTCCGCCCTACGTACCCGCTTTACTTCCCCGCCCAGTTACTTGCCCGCCCGCCGCCCGCCGCAATTTCCTTAATATTTGTTACACATTTTATTCATTTTTTAGTCTTATATACACGTATTGTATGTTCTGCTACTTGTTTTAAATACATCATATATTTTTCTGGAATCGGAGTACCTGAAATTGCGTGTGAGAACGGCTTGCAACGTCGACGCGACGCCCGTGCACCGTCTGTGACAACAGCGATCAGAACTGTGACACAGCGGCGGGCGGATAATTGCCGAAGTCTCGCATTGGACCGTGGGAGTAGACACAAAGGGCTGGCACCTGAGAGGGACAGGAGGGGTGGCGAGGCAGCGAGCGGCGGCGGGAGGCGGGCATCACACAGTGACGAAGTGTGACACGCAACGGGCGGCATCAGGCGGCGGGAATGGCCGGATGAT
This sequence comes from Mycena sp. CBHHK59/15, assembly GCA_029204085.1. NCBI lineage: Eukaryota > Fungi > Basidiomycota > Agaricomycetes > Agaricales > Mycenaceae > Mycena > Mycena sp. CBHHK59/15. The sequence continues at coordinate 1,949 of JARGXW010001599.1, read as the reverse complement.
GGTCGAGGCCCTACTGATGGGCCATCCGAATGCGGACGACGGCACGCGGCAACACCCGGAAACGGCCGCGGCGCGCTGCGCTGAGCACAAGTAGAAAATGAGCATTTAGCGGGGGGTATTACCGGGGAGTACGCCCCAGAGGTGTTTTTAATACCGACGGCATGCAGTGTACTGATCCGATCTGTCCAACTAATCGGTTGCTATATATGGGCAGGGCAGGTGCCACTAACCGGCATTCGTTTGCAGGTAGTCCTCGGTGCTGGGCATCATTGTTGAGCAGCACTAGATGCCGGAGATAATTGACCAATTGTTTGGCTCTACGGTAGCGGATTGGTTCCAACCCAGTCTCAGAAAACAGTATTGCGGTCATGGATCTCGCGTTTAGTCCCAGCATCCTTCTGAGGTAGTGGTGTTGAACCGCCTCCTTTTCGGCCAATCTCGACGCGACCAAGTCGGGGCAGATATCAGCCCCGGAGATTAGATAAGGATCAACTCTTGCCATGTAGAGCGTCCGCGCATCCCAGACCGGCAAATCCCCGACGAAGCGTCTCACGCCCAGGCATGCATTTGCCATGTTCGAGGCCTTCTCCGTGTATACTCATGGTGGTAACATGCGGTCAGGTTTGGGTGGATCGATAAGTTGGATTCCCAAAAGCATGGGTGGTTCAGTAACCTCAACCCAAAAAGTTAGGGGAGTTCAACAACCGAAAGTTGTGCGAGGTGCAACCTGTCAAACCGCCGTCTCAACTATGAAGAGATTAGCATGGTACTGGGATACTACTTACACATCATTTGAACTTGCTGGGCGATACGCATGTATGGGGAATTGTAGAAGCAACGGAGAAGGACCGCCTATGCTAACAATTACCGGGGTCTGTACATGTTCCTGGATTTGAATTTGAAGCACTTTTACAGACGATCTCCAATTTTGGTTTAAAAACCGGAGGTATCGGCGCACAACGGAGAAACCCAAACGTACAGACAGTGAATTATTACACAGTAACGTAGAATGCATCTACATCCGGGGAGAATCTTCCAGCAATCTAACGCGGCCAAGTAAGTGTGTATTGTTACCGTTTCCGTTTCAGATTGTTTTGCGCGGTACCGAGTGGTCCATGCTCAATCGCGACGTGCTCATTAGTGTCTAGTTCAATGCCCAAATCTTCGGCAAGAGTCAGTGCGTCTTGCGGGGTCAAGGCGTCAGTTGCGAGTTGCCAAAAGCTGTGTAAGATGTTAGTGCTGAATCCGCCACCGTGACAGTAGTTTTGGGGCAGGCAAGGGGGGAAAGGAAAATAAATCTCGTACTCGTTGAATATTTTCTTCCTGCGAACCCATTCAACCCTCCATTTGATCCAGTCAGCATCTTGCTCTAGATCTTCAGCTGAGATAAGAGGAGCTCCTGAGCGAAGGGGTTGAAGTTGTGCAGTAGTCTTCTTTATCTATATGTGCAACGCATGGTTTTCGAGCCCCCAGAGAGTAGAAAAGATAAAAACCAACCGCTTCGGTGACTTCGTTGATATGTATGTCCAGTTGAGCATCAGTGAGGCCAGCCTTGAGTTTCGCCAATTCTGATGTGGGCTGTGTAAGCGTTGGCAATTTTTTGTGGGATAGGTACAGAACCGAACCTGAGCTCAGTGTTTTAACTTCGGCCCCAAGCCATTTGTTTTCCTCCTCGATTGTTTTGTGCTCCTCTTCAAGAACTGTAAACTGCTCAGCGGGGATGGACTTGATATTGGCTTGATTAGCCACGAAGAAACTGGTTTTTCCTATTCGAAAAAGGATAGAGAGCGGAAATTGAGACAAAAGTTTCAACGAGCCAGAAGGAAAATGGACCGTAAGTTTTCTGCACTAGCTCGCCTTTCTCTGCCAGGGCCAATAAGATCTTTTGAACTGCAGTTTTTGGGACGGCGCCTTGAGACGTCAATCTAAGCCTTCGCGGACGTCCAGAG
>JARGXW010001598.1:0-14442 GCA_029204085.1 Mycena sp. CBHHK59/15 | reverse complement strand
TAATCCGAGGAGGGGACCGGAGTCGGAGTACCGGAGGGGAGTAGAGAATGCAAGGGCGACTCAGTGCGAGGAGAAAAGCCAAGCAACGTTAATTATCAATCTGATGTACAAGACATATTAAAGTGATATATATACTAAGTAGCTAATTGTATTCCCAAATAGGAAGGAGGGTGGTTCTTGACAATAAGACAAGTCAGGTGGACTGATGGGAAGTCGTAGGACAATAAGAAAGAAGACAAGAAGACGGATAAACGGGAAACGCTCAGTAATCCTTCATTGCGTAAAAACCCGATTCGTCCGGATGACCGGGTGGCTCCGGTCAATGACCGGAGCCTAGGGATGACCGGAGGTGACCGGAATGGCCGGAAGGAAGTCGGTCAACCGAGGGAGGCTGCATGGATATAACAGGAGCCAAGTATATGAAGATCGGATAAAATCCATCCGCCAGTGGGAAAAGGATAACACCAATAATATTGTGGACTTTGATTTCGAACCTGGAAGACTGGTCATTGTGCAGAATGCTTCTGTGGAAAACGATTTGACCAAGAAAAACAAGCCGCGGTACTTCGGACCCATGATAGTCGTGCGAAGGAAGCTTGGTGGCCCATATATACTTGCGGAACTCGACGGGGCGATCGGAAAACAACCATACGCGGCATTCCGACTCATACCCTATTTTCCGCGGTCCGCAGTAATTATCCCAGTCACCAAAATCACAGAAAGACAGATCCAGACTGTGGAAAGGGCCAAGGACATGCCGACTTGGGGAGACGATGGACTACGGGATTGGGAAGGGCAAGCAGCGCCTGCGAAAAAGCCGCAGAGCGGAAATTATAACGAAAAACTTTGGCGTGGACACTAGTGGACGAGCCCAGCTCAGACGAGCGACTCCTGGCGCTAGCAAATTTATGATGCGAACTCAAGTCGCACCAGAAATGTTACCCCTACACCATCGTTCCACAAGGATAGCCGGCACTTAAAAGGATCACTGATGGAACGGAAACCAGCATCCAGGATCAGTATATTTCACTCCGACCGAGGGATCCCCTGGTAAATTGACGGGCTTATCATCTATGACCTTACAGTATATATCGTTGCGGAATTTTACGGAAGTTTTCCTTGACTAAAGAAAGGTCTATTCCTGCAACCCAATCCACCAGTATTTTGAGCTTAAATTGCACCACGATTCACTTCAAGAAAAACTATACAATTAGGGATCTACGGATGGATACATCTAATAGTACAGGAGGAGGAAAGACATGAAAAATAAGGGCGCCAGCCCAGCTACGAGTACTCCATTACAATGTCTATGCCACTCTTGTCGCCTCGGTACGCGGAAGCAGCGGCCATCTCGCTCTCCTGGTACTCGTTCTCCTCGATCTCTTCCACCTCGCCTTTGTCCACGACTTCCCGCATATTCCCATCTTCCACCTCGATCTTCACCACTACAGAGTCCGGCGGCGCAGGCGTGCGGAGCAATGCGGGCTCCCCAAACAATTCCGCCAGCACGCGCTCGCGGATCTGCGAGACGCGCATCCCGGCGACAAGGGAGGTCGTCTTGTCCACGGTCGGAGCGCACGACGGTTCACGGCTCGGTCCAAAGAAGGCCGGGAGACCGCCTCCAAGCGCCAGCGTCGGGTCGCGCGCGGCGTGGCAGGGGCGGATGCATGAAAGGGGGCGGGGGTTTCCGTGCGTGAAGGTGGCAGGAAGAGAGGCTACGAATTATGGTCAGCAATGAGGGAAACAAAGAAAGAGGGAAAAGACTGGTCGCATACCTCGCGTGGGCGTCTCTTGACCTCTGGAAAAATGCGGAACATCTCCGCGATGTTCCACCCCCGCTCCACCTTCCCCGAACTGCTGGTATTCCCCCCGTTCCCGCGCACTGTTTGCCAGCCCGTGCCATGGCCCGCGAAAGTCGATCGGAAGCTGCGGGTGCAGTGCGGCGGCCTGGACTTCGATCCAGGCGACGTCCTCGACGGAAGGGAGTGGCGGCGGGAAGAGAGGGAGGCCGCTAGCGGCACAGTCCTCGACGCGGAACTGTTATATACCGAGCCGAAGGAAGAACAAGATGAACGAGTCCGGAACCGGAACCGGGGACCGGAGGATCGGAACTTCCAGAAAGTATATGGGGGGATAACGCAAGCACCACAGGACAGTAGGATGTGCGTACTACCGAGGCCGGTGAAGGAAAGAGGACCGGAGGAATTAACCAGAGGACGACTCAGTGCAAAGCGTAGAGCAAAGCAACGTTAATTATCAAACTGAAGTACATGGCATATGTTAAGGGTTTATATAGCTAAGTCCTAATTGTATTCCTAAAAAGGTGTGAGTCAGGTGACCTGTCAGACATAACAATAATACGAGTCCCAAAGAGGACAGAGAAGTGATGTCAGAGAAATTGACAATAAGAAGAAAGATTATAAAGATGGATAAACAGGAAACACTCAGTAATCCTTCATTGCATAAAAACCCGGTGATCCGTGATGAGTCTGAGAATATTCCGTCCGGTTCCGGGTTCCGGTACCGGACAGGACCGGAAAGTCAAGGACCGAGAAAGCATGGATATAACAGGAACCGAAGGTTCTGGAGATTGGCGGGGTCGATCGTCTCCAACCACCGACGATACACCTCGCCTCCTGCCCGACGGTGGATCCGATCCTCGAAATTGATCGAGGCCCAGGAGAGGAGGAACCTCATCCTGGAGACCCACTCCAGCGCTTCCGCATCCGACGCGAAGGGCAGATCGTCCTGCAACCGGACGATGGGCCCGAACACCTGCTCGGGAGGGCGGAAGGCCGATGGCGACGGGATGCACGCGGGCGCGGGCGCAGACACCAAGGAAGATGGGTGGGCGGGCGCCTCGTCGTCGCTGTCGGGTACGAGGATGACGTCAGCGTCATCATCGAACAAAGCGGCGGGGTGCTTAGAACCCGAGGCGACGGGTGTGCGCGGCGGAACCTTGGGCGGAAGCAGGCGAATCTTCCGTAGCTTCTTGCAGGCGGGCTCCTCGGTTCCGTTGACCGGAAAAACACCTAAAGAATCGGACACATCAGCAAGACTCGACATTTAGAGGAAATAAGAGTACTTACGATTATGGAGCTGCACGAGCAGTGCCGTGTCGGGTCGGACGCTCTGGGGAGAGGGGCGCTGCTGCATGCAGCTTTTCTTGCGGTGTTTGCAAGTGAAGCAGGCATGTTTGTTGCCCTTGGGCAACAGGTTGAGACACGGGAAGTCCCAGTCCTTGCGCTCGACACACTCCTGGAAAAAAAAAAAAAAACGGAAGGAGTCAGACAGTTAGCATAGGACCACTAGCGGCGGACTCAAGGAGCCCAGTGGCTCTCTTCCTCGTCGAGAGAAAATCAGCGAGTGCCATGCGCGCGGCCTTGTCGGGTCCCTCGACCCACTGCTCGTCGACCGGGAGATCCGCGCGTTTCCGCTTCCCGGCGGCCTTCTTTGACAAGGAAAGCGGCGGCGGCATGAGCGGGCGGTGTGTCACGGGCGGCGTACGGACTCGAGGCGGCGTGGCAGGGTACGGCGTATGGAGGGTGCAGAGGGTGGACGCGAGTTGGTCGCCCAGTGGTTTATCATTGCCCAACGAAAGCCGCTGGAGGTCCAGCTCGCGGGCGACGTCGAACACCTTCTTGATGTAGGCGCGTGTGGACGCGATGTTGGCGTCCCATTCGCGGGCGTCCAGCTCCTTCAGTTCCGCCATACGCATCTTGAAGGCGGCAAGGGCGACGGGCGCTGCTTCTCCCGGGCCTCGTGACCCTCCCTCCATGTGTTCTGGCGGGCATGGCAATCCCACCAGAATTCCTCGGCCTGGTCCTTCACGGCGGCCTCCCGGAACTCCAGCTGCTGGATTTCCGCCTCCAGTGCGGCCTGCTCTGCCTTCGTGGCGGGGGCTTTCCTCTCCGTGAATTCTCTTATCACGGCGGAGCGCTGTGCAGCAGAAGCGCCAGGAACGGCGGGCGGAAGGATGGGGGCATCGGGGACCGACGGCACGATGGGCTCGCCAGTGAAGTCGGGTGTGGGCGGGCGCGACGCGAGCAATGGCGGCGAGATGGTGGCGAGGCGCGCGGGCTTCCAGTCGGGTGCCATGAAATAGGTGTATTGTTTTTCAGCGTCGTAGACGCGTTGCTCGGCGGCGTCGCGGAGCCGGTTCAGATCCACCACGGATGGGCGGAGCGGGCGGGGCGCCATGATGGGAGGAGAGGGCGATACCTCCGGCTCCGGCGATGAGCGCGGCGAGGCAGAACTCGGGGCATGGGTATGGGCGATGGGGTGGGGTGTAAAAGAGCGGTGACGGCCGCGGGACGAGACCTTGACGAGGGGACGGCGGCTGAGCTCGACATCGAGCTCGTCTTCCTCACCGTCGGACCCCTGGCGACGATCTGGGATGGCCTTGGGCGCTGAAAGGGGGGGCGGGAAAGTTAGCAGGAATCCGTGGTATAGGACGTCGGCACGCACCTTTCGTCTTCTTCAGGGGGCGGGGAGCGGGGCACACGTCCTTGGGGGCCATCGGGAGTTCGATATACCAGGTAGGGGATGCTATGATGGGCGGAGGAGAGAGACGATGAAGCTGGAATTCGTATCTGACTCAACTTGCGCGTCGGATTGCTGCTTGCCTAAAGGGGATAAAACTTAGGAAGGCTTCGGAGGCTTCGAATTGCTGCGCTTCTTCGACGAAACACGAAGAAGACAATGGGATTCTCGGAGGCGCATTATATGACTCACAGACATGTCCGAGGCCTCGGGAGCCACTCCGCCGACCAGTAACACTATCGGCATGACAGCGGAGGACATGGCAAGGGAATCGTTCCCCCACCTATGGATCAAAAGCCAATCGAGATATTATCCGAGACTGCCAGGACTCCGATGGGTTTAGGAAACACGAAGGAATGGTAAATCAAGAAATCAGACCGTCCGCCCATCGGACTACCCCACGTAATAGAGCGGACAGATAACAGTGTCAAGAAATTGACCCCACGGACTAGCGGATATCAGTGCCAAGAAATTGGCCCCACGAAATATCGGAATTAGCTTCAGCCTATGGAAAAACGCAGCGGCCACTGCTCCCTCGGAGACATTGTTTATCGCTACCAGATACTTGCGGAGTTGCTCATGGGAGTGCACCCCAATGCAACAAGACACGAAAAGGTCCATCGGACACTACGCAGCATTCGACGACTAGGTCCGCAGGCCTTCGAATGCCGGGAATTGATCACCTGACACTTACAGCTCGCGGAACTAAAAAGTTAGGACGAACTACACGACTCCGCTGGTCGGAAACGCCAACACATCTCTCATTCTCACAGATACTAATTCATTCCGGCACCTCGGTACTACGATAAGGCGGCAGAATGTTGGAAAAGTGGCTGAACCAGGATTTGAACCTGGGACCTCCAAGTGATTGCGCCACTGGTGCTCTAACCAACTGAGCTATTCTGCCGATAGTGTGAAGGGAACAATATTCCTACTTCAACACAGAAAAGGGGGGAAGCACAAAAAGAAGAACATACAACGGGAGATCAAGGTGTTGATCGGAAAGTGGAGAGGAAAACAGAATAGTCAAGAAATGTGCGCAAGAATGGCGCCATTAATTCAGCGAAATCAGGGCATATGGACCTGTGGAAAACCAGATATAAGGGTGGATTCAGCGGATTAATGGTGTGGATACGTACCGGTAATGCCCATGGCCAACGGAATCATCGTGAAGTCGTGTGGGCCACGGACGTGGCCAAATCAAGCTCAATTCCGAATCCATCGTCCCATCGGAGAAGTGTGGAGCACACCAGGCATCCATTTTCATCATAATCCACGTACTTGCCACGGCAGCGGGTGCGGAGCAGTGTCTCACTGGAAGCTTCGAGCAAGGAACTAGTACGCATGGGCGTGGGTGGTCGCCGGAAGGAACTTCGGGGGGAGCCCTACATAATGGCACATAAACACGGTTATTTGGAGCATCTGAAACACTTCGCTGGGCATGGTGATTTCTGTGGATAGCCAATACGGATCATGAGCTTCTATGCCCGCCCGACGAGTCCCCAGGGTCCGGGATACCATCCTCTGACGTCGCGGAGAGATATATCAGGACCCTCATCAATTCTGTTTCCACGGAACCAGGGACTTACAAAATGATACAACAAAATCAGCAACCACGTCCGGATTTGATGCCCTTCGGTAGCAGAATAAGCAGGAAGATGGTCCAGTTCCGTAAAATCGTGAGTTACAGCGCGAACCAATGCGTGGACGAAAGGGCAGAGCGTGAACTGGAAAAAGTACGAATAACCCATCTTGGGAAAATATGCCGTTGACTCCAGGGCCTCATCGGAGAGTGAGAGACTATTCAAGAGGGGTGCGGCATGTCCAATATCGAAAGAGGGTCGACTCGACATCTGGGGCATGTTTCTGGGACCCTCAGCACAACGACCTGGATTTTATATCATAATTCAATCGGAAGGTGCCAAAACGGGATCCGCGTAACTAATAAGCAGGACCACCAGCTGCACTATCATTTCAGGAACAACACCTCGTGTGGATATACCGCTATACATGGTCCGTTACCGTCCCGCGTCCTGTCCGACAGGAATATCATCGTCAGGAGTATTGCTACGGGTCAGAATGAACATCTCGTCCGCTGGAACTACGGGAATCTTATAACATACGTCTCCTAACTCGGGATGATACCTACGAAGTCGTGCCCCAAACTTGTGGAGGACGCCCTCCCGAGCCTGATGCACCTGGTCCACCTTGGTCCGCTGACCCACACCATAGGCGGAAGGGCTGATAGTGTTCGAGGAGAAGCCGTGGGCATTGATTCCATGGTGAATATAGTCCGGGCGGAGGATCATATGGGATTGCAGTACGGCGAGAGCGTCGAACAAGCCATTCCGATCGTCTGCGAGGTCGTCTCCCATGTATCCGAACCACTCCACAAAACATTCCGCCATAGCAAATGTCATGGTCGCGGTCCCAGGGATATAATATTCCACCATACCGGCATTCCCAACCGCGCCAACCTTGGTGCTCCCAGGAGTATCTGGAAATTGTAAGATGTCATAAATAAATAAAAACTGGTGGCAGACACCGCAGAACATGACTGTGGCCTACCATATTCGACAACAGCACCTTCAGTCCGCCGCAGAGACGGCCCAAAACGTCAGCTGGAAGGGATTTCGCCTGAAGGCTGCCCAGCACCTCATGAAGTGCCTGAGCCAGGCATCGGAATGTGACACCCATAGAATATCAAGGCTCAATTTGATTCTCTCCGAGCTTGCGATGGGCAGAATGGGATGGAGCTCGTTGAGCAGAACAGATGAAATAACGAGAGCAGGATCAGTCATGGGTAAAAAGGCAAGCAGGGAAGAGGTTGGGGCTGACACTAGGAAGAAGCGGAGTGCTTTTATACCCTATGCGGCGGGTCGGATTTGGACTGCGCCAGTTCTGACAGTGCCGAAACGACCAGCGGGGGGCTCGTCGGTACATTCCGATCAACAACTCAGTACTACGGACAGGCTACGGACTTCCACACTACGCAAGCCATTCCTTTCCGGCATCAACGCTTAGAATGTCTGCCAGCACTTTACCCATCCCTTCCGCGTCCTGGATCCTTTCACACAGCCAGTACTTTTCTCCGATCCAAGGATCCACCCGTTCCTGAGCATGAAGAATTGCTATCTCTTCGGCGGTCCACGACGGAACTGCAGAAAACGGCGCAAGGTCTAGAGTAATGGGAACATCGATGGGGTCCGACACCTTGTTCCGCGAGCTCCTAGCAAGCCGTAGGCAATGCTGAACGCGTCGGAGAAGAGCTCCTTTGTAAGCGGGACCCATTCCGTAGGAGGGAGAGTCAAGAAGGGAATGGAATTTCGACATGAGGGATAGGCTAATCACACATTCCGCCGGGACGCTCATAGGGCCGCCTATCGTCTCCACCGCCTCAAGGGCCACGATATAGGTCAGGGCCTACGATGGCCCAGTATTAATCTCGCGGACGATCTCTGAAGTGCGCGGAACACACCGCGTATCGGAGATAACACCCCACAAATCTATTCAGGTACACTGTTATATCCTGAGCCAGAATGAAGATGACCAGCCCGGCGGAGCTCCGGAACCGGAAATTGATCCGGATAACCAGAACAGGGCCGGAGTCAAGAAGTCGGCTTTTCTCGCAAGCACCACAGCTCAGAAGGGTGTGCGACTGTCTGGGGAGGAGCCGAAAATAAGAGAAGGGCCAGAATGGCGAAGAAGAGCAACCGGCGGTAGACCGGAAGTCCGGGGGTCAACCAGAGGTAGACCGGAGATGAACCGGAAGACCGGTAATGGACCAGAGATGAACCGGAAGACCGGTAATGGACCGGAAGGAAGATCGAATGAAGAAGAAGACATCCGAGGGTACTGAGTTTACCCCGGAGTCGAGTCGCAGATGAGATGAGAAGTTAAGACTCAGTCCATGAAGGAAAACATGGAAACAACATTAATTTTCCAGATGAAGTACTGGAAGTATCTAAGACATATTTATACTACCAAACTAATTGTTGATACTAAAAAGGAATGAAAGGAGGAAAGACAATAATGGTGGGAAGGATTGGTAAGTCAGGAATAAAGGACAATAAGGGATTCATGCGACTGGAGTCAGATGATGTCGGAAGAAGTGATGGTTATGTAATCAACATGAGAAGAGAAGTCCAAGACAATAAGTCAGAAGAACAGAAGTATGGATAAACGGGAAAACACTTAGTAAAGTGTTGTAGCGTCATAGGCCCGATGGTCCGAGATGATCCGAATCATTCCGAGATACTCTGGTTTACCGGAAACCGGAGTGTGACCGGATTGTGACCGGAGTGTGACCGGAAACAAGATGCACAGATATAACATACACTTTCGTTATTTCTGGGACATCGCTGGGCTTCGACGCCCTCGAAGGCAACGCGAGGTTGATAATCCGTGCAAACGGGGCGAGGTTGTCCATCACGAAGGCAAGGACTCCGCCGACTTGGCTGCTGTACAGGCGGGAATTGGGAAATACGAAGGTAAACGACGGAAGGATAACTTGGATGGAGGACGGGATAGCTGAGAGTTCTCCCACCGAGCGAGGCTGGAGCTGGAGGAATTCTGCGTGCTGCGCTTCGGTCACGAAAGCACTATCCATGCTGAAGAAGCTCGTCCGGGGATAACGGCTATTTATCCGACCATGCAACTAGTCACACTATGGGGGTCACAAGATAATTTGACTATTAAGCGGGATACAGGGCGACAATTTTAAAACGGACTCCTCGAAGGTTCCGACGAAGTCCGCTGCCTGTCAGCAAGACTCCGACGTGTAATCCGCCACCCTACAAGCGTCATCAATCGTTCGGAAGCACGTTCCACGCCTCGAACTCTTCCGCCAAGGTGTCCAAGCATTTCCACCCCAAGATTCTTGTATCGGAATCCTCCCAAGCGCACTGAGCAATGTGGATAACACTTGCGAACTTCTCCAAGGCATCTATCTTCGAATCGGCATCTTCATCTCCCTCAAAGCCGTACCGTAAAATCAAGCGGTTCATATATATCAAGCAGGATATCGAAGGTGTCGGAATGGCTACCGCTAGGATAACGGAGCAAATCGAGATCACTTCCGCTATGAAACTCTGGCAGAAAGATCAGAGAGGCGGGTATATATATTGACGACTTGCACTCACCGTGAAATGCAGGTACGCTGCAAGCCGACTCCGAAGCCAAGGTGCGTCGGAGGGGTTAGGGAGTCGGAACTCGAATCGGCCACAGACTTCGACCGCTACGTCGCGGAGAGGACAGAGCACGTTCCCCGAATACTGAACGATGTCCGGTCTCGCTGCGTGTTATATCCGTGCATCTCGGAGTTCCTCGGAGCTCCGATCGGACTTCCTTCGGAATTTCCGAGGGGGACTTCTATTCATCGCACGGGACATTACGCGATGAGGAATTACCAAGCGGATTCCTTTTACTCATAATCCCTTATTTCACTCTCGGAGTTTATCCAGACATCCACTTATTGTCCACGGAGTGTTGAAGTGTGGGACTTCCAGCATTCTCATTTGTCTCGTTGTGTTTCATGGACACTTAGTTTAGACATGTGAAACACCAGTATCCTGATGGATCTGATGGTTTCCATGGTGTCTGATTGTAGTATCCATCAGTATCCTGATGGACCTGATGGTTTCCATGGTGTCTGATTGTTGCTAGGCCATTGTGTATATAAGTAGCCTAGTGTAGAGCCTGAGTCCCCAGTTTCTCACTGTTGACTCAGGTTAGTTGTCTTGTCTCTCTCTTCAATTCGAGTTTCTCACTGTTGACTCAGACCACTGTGCTTGCCTGATTCTAACAGGTTATGGGCCCCGGCTTCTAGGTCTATCAGAGTCAGTCATTCTGAGATTCCATTCATTCTTCTGCCTCTGCTATCTCTCTCTGCCCTCTCTGCCACTCTGTGACAGTTTTCTGCCCTTTCAGTGTTGTGTGGCCTTTTGTAGATAGGAACACCAACTGTTGGGACAATCCCTCTTTGTGAGGTAGTCTTTAGTTCACCAGACAACAAACGGTAGTCAATCCGTTGAATCTGGGATTAGGGCCTGTGTGCCTCACAACTGGGTGTTCATTAGAATCAGCTAGTTACCTTACCTACCTTTCTTGCTTCTCGAGCCAGAGGCATCCCGTTTATCTTTCTCCACACACACTCCTGAGGGCGCTACCAGTCTCTGGTGGTTCTAGCATTCATTTCTGGGCATTCCTTCGTTTCCCTCATCATGTCTTCCATTGCGCTCGTCATGCCTGTCTTGGACAACAAGTCCATCTTCTCTGACTGGAGGAGCGATGCAAAAGCTTATCTCAAAGCTAAAGAGTGCTTCTTCTATTGCACTACCACTTTTGGTGGTCAAGGGCACACTGAACTTGAACGGGACAAGTGTGCTGGCATCTTGTGGTCCATGTTGTCACAAGGTGTTAAGCCGCTTGTAAAGCAGTATGAGGACGACCCCAAAGCTTTATGGGAGGCCTTGGAGACAATTTTCGCTCCAAGGAAGGCTGGAGCTCGCTTCAATGCCTACAGGACACTCACCTCCATTAAACTCAAGGAGGATGAGTCGCTTCTGTCTCTCACTGGTCGTGTCTCAGATGCTATGAGATCCTTGAAGGACTCTAGACCCACTGACTTCAAGTTGGATCAAGCTGATGCAGAGCTCCATGCAGTGGTCCTGCTTATGGCCCTTCCTGATGAGGGTCGTTACAACTCTCTCAAGGCGCCTTTCGAGATGTCTACTGACACCCTCAGCCCCAGTGCAGTCGAGAATGCCTACAACAACTATCAGGTGTTCAAGAGCGCTGGGCAGGAAGGAGACTCCACTGAGAGAAATCCTCTCTCTGGAGCAGCCATGGCCACTGTATCCAGTGCCCCCACACCCTCTGCTGCACTGGCATTTGCACCTGCAGTCACTTGTACTGCATGCTCTGAAACTGGCCATACCTTCCTGAAATGCAAACAGTTCCACAATCTCATCAGGAGCATTGCAAAGGACAAGGGGAATGCCAAAGGCAATGGTGCAAATGCAAAGTCCCAAGTGGCTTCAAACGCAAGTCTGCTCTCCCACTTTGCATTCTCTGTTGTTGACTTTCGATGGAATGCGGATTCAGGAACCACATCCCACATGACGAACCGCAAGGATCGTCTCAAAAACACCTGCTACTACAGGGTTGCCATCGAAGTTGCCAACGGAGTTGTTGTTTATTCTGAACTAGTGGGAGAGATAGAGTTGAAGCCACTTATACATGGACACAGTGCTCGGCCTGTTATCCTTACCAATGTCCTGTTTGTTCCTCAATTGTCTCATAATCTGATATCTATCACCTACCTCACCAAACATCATGGCTATTGTGCCACATTTGATGGAGATCTTGTTTCATTCACCAGAAACAACGAACTCTTGTTTGAGGCAGATATCAATGAGAGGAACCAGGCATTTGTGAGAGAGGTCGAGATCCCCTCTTCTGGTTCAGCTCTGTTCACCTCTGGGACATTTGAACCTGGGACCTCCAAGTGATTGCGCCACTGGTGCTCTAACCAACTGAGCTATTCTGCCAATAGTGTGAAGGGAACAATATTCCTACTTCAACACTCCCCCAGTGCCCGAGCACTATTGGCTCTTGGGAACTCACACAGGGGGGCACCATTTTTCCTGAAGCACTCCAGAATGCAGAAGTCTCAAATGAAGTCTCTGTCTTACAACTGTGAGTTGATGCTACCATGTTGGAAGACAGAGACTTCATTTGAGACTTCTGCATTCTGGAGTGCTTCAGGAAAAATGGTGCCCCCCTTTGTGAGTTCCCAAGAGCCAATAGTGCTCGGGCACTGGGGGAGTGTTGAAGTAGGAATATTCGTAACCTGTTAGAATCAGGCAAGCACAGTGGTCTGAGTCAACAGTGAGAAACTCGAATTGAAGAGAGAGACAAGACAACTAACCTGAGTCAACAGTGAGAAACTGGGGACTCAGGCTCTACACTAGGCTACTTATATACACAATGGCATAGCAACAATCAGACACCATGGAAACCATCAGGTCCATCAGGATACTGATGGATACTACAATCAGACACCATGGAAACCATCAGATCCATCAGGATACTGGTGTTTCACATGTCTAAACTAAGTGTCCATGAAACACAACAAGACAAATGAGAATGCTGGAAGTCCCACAAACACAACAAGACAAATGAGAATGCTGGAATGTTGAAGTGTGGGACTTCCAGCATTCCCATTTGTCTTGTTGTGTTTCATGGACACTTAGTTTAGACATGTGAAACACCAGTATCCTGATGGATCTGATGGTTTCCATGGTGTCTGATTGTTGCTATGCCATTGTGTATATAAGTAGCCTAGTGTAGAGCCTGAGTCCCCAGTTTCTCACTGTTGACTCAGGTTAGTTGTCTTGTCTCTCTCTTCAATTCGAGTTTCTCACTGTTGACTCAGACCACTGTGCTTGCCTGATTCTAACAGGAGGCCACGCGAATGAGAGCGTAGGGTCGACGAACTTATGCGTCACATACACAGCGGGACGTAGGACCCGCTGCATGAAGAGGCTAGCCGCCGCGGTTTTTCGGACTGGGGGATTTTCTTCCACATCGCCTGGTGGACAATGCATGCGAAGTCGGTTTCCCGCCTCTGCGACGGACATTCGTTCCATGCCTAGAGTGAGACCTTGACGTCGTTGCCAATACCGGCTGGTAGTGGGAGGAAGGATGTATTGGCATGCGCAGGCCTTCCACTTTTATGCCGCGGATCCTACGGCATCGGAATGTACATTCCTCCTCTACGAAATCGACAACATTGTGCTCCCTTCCGACTCCACGGCTTCCAACACAGGGACCCACACGCTGATTCCGATCGCGGGCCCTTCTACATCTGTGAACAAACTAGGGCTAAGACCTCTCTGCGAACAGGCAACATAGCTATAAGCTTTGAATCTGTTAGCCCGCGCCGTGTCCTGCGTTCCGGAAGCTACCATGTCTGAAACCAGTTCATCGACGCTCTCTTTGCACACCCCTACAACTTCTCTGTCCTTACCCATCTCCACTCAGACACTTCCCTTGATTCGCGACAGAGAAATCAGAGTGGCCTTGACAACCCGCTCCGCTTCAAGCCAGTACTCGTTCCGACGTGCAGGGTCAAATTCGGGGACGGATGGGGATCCTATCTTGATACGGGTGTATTCTTCTGGAAGACGACGACCACTGAAGTAACCTTCTACGGTACGATGCGGATCATACTCCTCTTAATCGAGGAAGGTCGTTCTATCAGTGCTCTGATGCATCATGAAGGTATCCGCACATTGCTGAAGAAGGAATTCGATTTTGGCTGCTGCAACTTGGATCAGCGTGCACCCGCGCTCAGGAGGACCGTTGTCGCCGTCGAAACCGACCACCTTTATGAGTAGAAGGAGGACATGGAACATCCACGCCGCCTCTGTTGGTGTATTGTACTGACTAAACAATCCGCGGAGCTTATTCTGGCGGACTTGTGCTGCGAAGTACTATTTTCAATTTAGTTGGACCTTACTGCGGGGTCTAATCACTGCCACACTCACGACGTGTTCCACCAAGATTTGCATGCACACGCAGACGTTGAACATATCTCCTCTGCTTAATATATCCTTCGTCCGTGTACCCAGCGATCCTCGAACACACCAAGTGACACCATGAAAACTTGGAAGCGCAACATTTCACGGAGGAATTGAGCTAAGCCGCCGGACGGAATAAAGAACGGATCGGAGGGCCAACTGACGGTCGAACTATGGAACCTGCGCAAGGAAGCGGCGTCCATTAGGGAAGAACGGGACCAAGAATGATACACAAGGAATTTATAGGGAAGTTTATAGGTGGCCTACCAGGGATGATCGGCATTTTAAAGTTGGGAGGAGATGTGAGGCTGCACAA
>JARGXW010001597.1:0-14513 GCA_029204085.1 Mycena sp. CBHHK59/15 | reverse complement strand
CGCACAAAAATTCCAAGAAGACTTTAGTATCGGGCATCCCTCCTATTGAGATATACCGGAATCCTCAAGCCTATGGTTTGGAGCGTCTCAGCAGGCCTGTTCCCAAAGAGGCAATTGACGCTCTTCGCTCGAATCTGCCGTACTCCCGTGAAGAGGCGTTACGATGGGTTCCTGACAGCTTCGATAGTGCTGCAAGCGATGCTTATGCGACCCTGGGTTCTCTGAAGCTGGAGCCCCGTCGAGGTTGGGAAATTTTCGGTCTCATGGCGCAGCTGTTACAGGATTGGGAGGACTCGGAAGACTCGGATGTATAGGTCTTGAATAAATTTAGTTTACTTGCTTCAGATTTAGTGCTCCCAGGACTCGTTGAGACTCATTGTAACAATATCTCGCCGCGAGATGCATCAATGGAATCCACATGTTGTGATCTTGCTTTAGTCAAATAAAATGTTGCCGCAAAGGATCTTCTCCATTTCGCAAAAGATCCGACATAGCGTACTGATCTCAGGTCCGATGAAGGTTCATACTCATGTTACAAAGCATTTGACGCACCAAATCTCTAGAATAGACCGTACACAAAGTTGCAAGGTGAAAAAAAAAAAAACAGAACATTTGGTTTTGCATGCCAGAACTTTGCTTCACTAATAATATAGGAGTTTGGAAGAGGTTCTAGAAATAAATATAAGCACCTATGACTTGTTTCATATTTTCTGGAGCAAATTGCATGCAGAGAGACGAATTTTCTGCAGCACATTATGTGCCGACATTTTGTCAATAGCTGTGTATTGACACACCGCCACTACTTGGCGGTATCATTTCCCTTCACCCACGGCACATTTACAAGCTCCAATGCTCAATGGTACTAGGATGCCAACAATCACGTCCAATGGCACCCTTGCAGCCCAATCTCAATGCCTGGACAGGCTTGCACTTGAAACTTTCACCAAATGATAGTCCTCGATGCGGCAGCGACGATGACCTCCTTCCTCTAAACTTCCTCTGAACGGTACCTTGCTCCAACCCATCCATCTCCAACCCATCCACACGACCTCCTTCCTCTAACTTCCTCTGAACGGTACCTTGCTCCAACCCATCCACACTCTGCATCCTGTGCTCAGCTCTCACCCCTTTACCACTCACAAATTGTTATTTGATCTTGGTCTTCCGTGTGTGTCGAAAGAGGGGGGCAGCGCGTGCGAGAGACCTGGCCTGCTTTTGAGGTCAGTTGTTATAGACCTTCGGAGTCTTCGGTTTACTGATCTCTCCCACTTCCGCTCTCAAGGCCTCGGTGCTCGTGCATCTATTTCTCTCTAACCTTCATTTACGGTCACACTACTTTATTTCCCAGCACGGCGAGCAAACAGAAGGCATGGCTTACCTGCGAGGCCAGTCAGTGATATGCGTGAGTAAGTAGCTGCATTTATATCAATTTTCACACCACTTCCCGGTCCATAACTTGAATTGACTTGTTCGACTTGTTTGCAATTGACATATGCACACCTGACGCCATCCTACCCGCCATACACCCATGTATTTCAATCAAGCAAGGCAGCAAGAGAGGGTGCAATTACAAAAAACTCAAAATTACCGGGGAGAGCCATGCAGTCGCATATCAAGTCAACCTCCACCGGGATACAACATAGGGAAGAAATCTAGGGGAGCCGTGCATCAGTACAACACGTCAAGTCTGTGTAAGCCCTGGCACTCACCACCACCAATCTTCTTTCATGACACCATGCATCCACAACTCCCACGCGTTCTCAGATGCACAACTGCCAGACCCAGAGTCTTTATACCTACACGATGCAACGTTAGCACATACTGCAGAAAGAAGAGACGAAATCAAGCCAAAATTCTGGTGAGCCACGTGGGCGAACTCATGTTGATGCAGCAGAGTGACAGCCGGGACACGAAGCTAATACTTCACCAGCATTTTTCCTTTGGTGCTCTCAGGTTCTGCCCTCTGCGCATGCAATTCTGGAAAAGCGGTACTCCAGCAGCAAGTCAAGTCAATGGCAAATTAGTACAATTAGTGCGTTACACGCGCAGTCTGCAGCGAGAGTCTTCGCCAAATACGATTTGATCTGGAATTTGGAGGTCAGTAGCTCATTTTCTCTGTCCCAAGGCAATCCCGATGCAACTCGGAAGACAGAGATCAGTCGGGCGGTCAAAGCTTTCCATTGTTTCTTGCACGTGACCGTGTCTTTGGTACTCAAACTGAATGTTTGCCACCTAAGTGGCCCTTATTCATCTTCAAATGTCTTCCATACTGGAGTCCGACAGCATCACTCGGTGTGTTGGGAAGCAACTCGGGGATGGCTGCAGCGGGGATTTTCCCAGAAAGGACTTTGCCGGGCTGTGTGCAAGATGTCTGATGCTCGAGAGTGTCGAAAATGACCGAGCAGAATACGAGCGTCGACAAGTCAGTTCCCCCGTATTCTTTGTCTTATATCTCTGAATTCCATTACCGCAGGAATACCCGCAGTGTATGGACTGTGGTGCCGCTGCCAAGTTCTTCAAGGGAGAGAAATGCGGACGATGTCGACGACTCCGTTAGTTACAACTGATTCGTTGGTTGTCGTTTTCTGAACAATTTTGTAGACAACCTAGAGACCGGGCAAGAGGACGAAGCTATAGTTGGCGCAGAACGTGCTTTTGGTCTCGCCTTTCAGGCCAAGATGCAGGCCGGTAAAGACAAGAAGAAGGCCCTTGCTGCGAACACTATTCCTACCTGGTCGAACCCTGTTCCTGTTGCGGCTACCACATGGAAAGACATCAGCTCTGTGGCTCCCTCTGTTCCGCTGACAACCTCGAGTCTTAATAACTTGCGCAACATCGCCAAAGGCAGACTCGGCCGAATGATTGTCGTGAATGTGACTGCTTTGATCAATGGGAATACCGCCATCTGGTTGCCGCACGTATCAGAAGTATTCCACGGGATACGAGTGTATCAGGTATGGTAATCGTGCGGCCTTTTACCAGGAATTTGCACTAATCACCGAAATGCTCTAGACATAATCCAGAGCATTCTGGACACGATAAACACGACTTGGGAGAGCAACTCGGCCAGCAGTTTAATCAGGTGTGATTTATCTGTTTATCAACTCGACATTCTAATTAATGTTTCACAGACGCGATGTTTTCCTGTTGTGGCACAAACACCAGAACCTTATTCCGGGTTCCTTGGATGGAACTATTGGTGAATTGTACGATAATCACCACAGAGACCGTAGCGCCCAAGCATACTTCGAAATGTGCCACAGAAATGGCGCCAAATGAAAGGAGAGTTTGTGTGTTTCGAGCTGCATATTGATGTTTCGCATGTGCGTGTTTCTTCCATGTATCTCAGTCCCTCGGAAACAAACTAACCACTTCGACATCTTAGTTTGAAACCCGCACGCAAACCTCTGCCCCACCCCCTGCATCAAATGGAAAGCGAAGCACAATTAACCGCCCTGCCGGTACCACCGAAGAGCATACCACAAAGCGGATGCGCACAAGTGGTAAGGTCACTTCTGATTCATTGCACACTCTAATTGAGATTTTCGTAGTGAATTCATCTATTGCATTTCAGCCGCTTGCCTCCAATGTCCGCACTAGGGTGGCATCGTCCACAGTGGTTCTCGACCATCATTCAAAGCCGGTTCACAAACAGCGACCAAGGTATCTCTTCGCGTTGCTTCAGTGGAAGTGGGGAAGCTTGACGGCCAAGTGGCAATCGATTGGGATACCACTGACAAGCGTGAAGCTCTCTTGGACGACAACCCTTTTGCCTTCGGGAAAACCAAGAATGTTTATATGTATGTCTCTCTGTTGTCACTAGGTCGTCGCAGTCTGTGACAGGAAATTTATAGATAATGGTCAGTGGCATGCCTTATGTGGCAAAACCTTCTTCGAGATAGGAAATGGAAGAGACATTGTCTCGGTGGATGAAAATGGCAACCAGCTTGCTAACGAGATGATACGTCTTGCGAAGGGTCAATGGTTCCTGGATAGGTTCTACGACCGGGTGGAAGAAACGGGAACGCAAGTCTCGTCTGGTATGCGTTGGTCGTTTTTCAGAATGTGGCTGTATCTAACGCGTGTGTAGACTTCGTCTTCTCGCAAGGTCTTCTCGTGCAAGAGGTTATCGGTGAATCTGCGCTTGCTCCATCGCCGGCATCCGGGGTATCTATGGAGGGTTTCTTGAACTCAACCTCGCAGAACCCAGATAGTGCTATCACTTGGCTCCTGGAGCCTCAACGTGCTTCATCTGTCGAAAAATGGAGTGGCACCCTGGAGCATCCCATTCATTCAGGCAAGGCCGGCAGTACAATGGACACATTCATGCATTTCTCGTATATCTACAGCCAACAGTCCTTGATCTTTGCAGATCTTCAAAGTACGTTGCAAATTGCGATATTTCCTTTCCTTTCTTGACCCGAAACACCCAGGTACGCGTGGCAGAGCGCCATCGGGGGATGGTGCTTCCATTCTTTTCGACATTATGACCCATACACTTGCTCAGTACGTATCTAGACTCAGAGCCTCAAGAACCTGTGCCTGGCAACTGACAAGCCTTTAGAGACAGCGGTGTTGGCGATCACGGTCATGCCGGGATTGAGTCTATTCTCGATGGACACGTCTGCAGCGCAATGTGCGAGGGACTTGAAATGGGCAAAGAGCATGTCATTGGGAAACTAGAGGTGAAGAAGCAGAAGCCCCGAACTTGCAGCCGTGGAAGGCACATCAAACAGGGTGCCAAAGGGAGGGGAAAAGCCCAAGTATATAGCAGCGATGACTCGGAATAACTAATGTACTGTTGTATTATTATTTGCGTCTTTAAATGGAGCAATGTTTGACGGTCTCGTCCTCACGGTAGTTCTGACTTAACCTCCATGGCGTGGTTCCGTACACTGTAAATGTCTGAGCCCGAAGTGAAAACTTCAGCGCACAATCCTTCCAAACTCGAAACTCGACGTCAAATAAAATACAATCAGTACTTCGACTCTACCCTCCATTACCTTCCACTGAATTTGAATCCAATCTTTTTTTTTCCAAATAGTTGCGATTACATGCCCAAGTTATGGGTGTCCTCTTTGGACAAAAATATTTTGATTTGGATGGGGTGGCATCTGATGTTTTCATATTCCATCAATGTACATTTCGGTTGTGTTCACGATGAATCACAGTGATAACTGCAGTAAACATCACATTGCTGTTGCGAAATCAAGCTTTGGCTGGCCGAGACCAAGGCTTGCTCAAGGCCTAACAGAAAGTCCTGGGTCCCAAAACTACCTGGTAGTCACTGACGAAATCACACACTGTGCGTACGAAAACGAAACTTTGGCAATGAAAACGAAATGCATTCAGTTTCTGTGCTGTGGCCATCTCAGTCTCGTCCAAGCCTGCTTCGCTCTCGGCATCCCTGCTTCTGTTTTGGCCTCCGTGTTTTCGTATTGGAATTTCACCCTTTCGTTTTCGATCTTGGCACACCTGGGATTCGTTTCCACCTTGACATCTTTGAATTTCATTGCTTGGACCAATTATTATCCTCTCATCGATCATGCTCCAGACCCCCGATCGTTTCAAGTCAGACTCACCCTCTTTTCTCTTTCTTCCTCCCATCTCTCCGCGCCCAATGTCAACCCCGTCTTCCGGCCACGGCCCATGTTCGCAGTGTGCCAACCGGGAGTGTGTGGCCTACTCGGTACGTCTTCCCACACCTCTCTTCCCAATCCTCAATCTCCCGTCAGTCGATGGGTGGTACAGGGGGTGATTGTTTTTGTGGACATCCCCCTGTCGCGCATGCTATATGCCCTGCCCTGCCTCCTCGGGGTGGATGTGTGGAAAGTGGATGCCCGGCATTTACTGTGGTCTGTCTGCCCCTCTCATTCCTGTCCTATATACTACTAACCACTGCTCGCTCACAGACCATCTTTCATTCCTCTGCCCCAGGCAGAACATTGTGCGAGCGCATTGACTGTGGTCGCCCTTATATTTCCCACCTTGCCACGGGACAATGGCACAATCAATGTGTGTTCTCTCTTATTACCCCCACTAGCTGGCTAACCTCGAAATAACAGCTGACTTTCTATGATCGTATACTGAATTCGAGCCCAGCGAGTAACGCCGATGTCGAACTTGGTAATCCCGCATGTAACCCGGACCACTGGCCCGACGTACGTACTTCCGAATCCACAGAATCATCAGTCTAACGCCCATGCAGCATGTGCTTCCGGTTCAGACCCACACCTGCTTCGACAGTGTCGATCTGCCACTGTTGGGGCCAGCAGCGCTTCTCTAACAGCCAGTGCCCGAGGACGACACCTGTACCGATTTTGACCTTTATCTGTACATGATGTACCGTCCTATCACCCAATTCGCAGAATTTGGTGGTCTCGTGCATGAACCTCTATCCCATCAGTCAATTACTCACTGTTTAGTTCTAGCTCTGACTCCGTGTGGAACTTGCATACCACTGTCTTACCCGACTCGTACTCATTATTTTATACTACTGTTGTTACTTGTTGCACCCTAACAGCCGCCACTGTCTTTACTCGTCTACAAATGAGCAAGCTCTCAGCGATTGCATATACATTGTACAGTGTACACAAATAAATAAATTCGACGGGAACAAACCTATCAGGACTCGCAATCATCAAGCAAATATATCAATATACTCGTACGGCAGAGGCAGGGTTCAATCAGAACTACATATCAGATTCCATCTCTACGTCAATGTCCAGCTTCTCCTTTCTGTGTGAAACATTAGTGGCGATTAATGACTCCCAAACAGGGCACTCACCCTTCTTCAACGATGCTCTGAAACACGGACAAGTCGAAACCGCGGAACGATGGGAAGGGGAACTTAACATGGTCTTTGATGTTCTCACCCCACGTCCACTCGCAACCCTCAAACTCTTCATCTGTCTGCGCAACCATGTCAATTTTGCCCATATCGCTCATCCTATACTTCCACCGTCCGATTTTGCAGAGCAGCTGCTCGACGAAGATGGTGTTGAAACACAAGATCTTCTTGTCTTCGGGGCTCAAGTGAAAGTCCATCCAATAATAGAAGCAGCAGAATGCTGCATGCACGGCTACTGGGGATGCCTTCGCAGGAAGGTTGAATCCGAGGACACACAACTCAGCAAACGCCCCATAGCTTCGATTTGCAAAGATCCACTGAGCCATCGTAGCGGGCGATGGGCTCTCTGCAATTCCTGCCAGGACAATGTTGTTGGAAAATTGGAGCGGAGCTAGCCCACTGCCAAATCCCATCAGTTTGGAATTGACGATCCATCGCAGGGTCTCCTCCCATGTTTTCCGCGGTGCATCAGAGGTCGCAGGGTCCTGGTTTGCAAGCGGTCCCAGAAAAGCTTCCCAGCTCCTTTGAATCTCCTCTGAGAAATAAGGCTCAAACTTCTCCGCCAAAGTCAGTTGCCTAAAACTTGTACTGTTGACGCGGACACTGGGGTGTGTGGAGTACCATGCATTTGCCTGCCCGTAGATCGCTGGATTCTCGTATTTTATCCTCATTGCGGGATCAAGGGCCTTTTGTCCGGCTTCCATAGAGGAGAACAGCGCGGTGCAAGTCGACGCGGAGCTGAAGTGCATCTTGTTCTCTTGCAACTTCATCCGACCGAGGAATTCCGATGTCATGGTTCCTTGGCCCGTGCCCATGAAGACGAGAAGGCTGGACAAACCGGTCTTTGTTGTCCACAGCCTCGGGGGAAGCACATCCTTCAGAAGTCGGAGTCCCTGCAAATCTGCGCGGATTGGATCCATCTGGTCAGGATCGCGGCGGGTAGTAGCACCAGTAGTTGGGTGTTTTCCCTCCAGCATTCGCCGATAGACAGTAGTTGCACTCGTTGGAGCCCTCCCACGACGCCTAGACAGTGCCTCTCGGATGATGACTGCGGGGATTCCGAACGACGGTGGTTGGGGAAGGAGTGACTGAAGTGTGGGCTTTCTATCGACTAGGACCCGTGCCGAAGTCTTCCTGCCTGTGCTTGACGCGACCTTCGAGAATGAAGGAGTGGCTGTGAGAAGTCTGTGTGGATTCTCATACTCCTCATCGCTTAAGGCTTTCCCGAGCTTCAGCGACACAGGCCCCGATGAACGAGCTCTCCCAGCGCAATAGATCGGGCTTCTAGCTCGGGATTCTCCACGAGGAAGCTGATGAGACATGCATCCAGACCCTCTAGAGTAACTCGCTCATCTTTGCAATGGAGCGTGCAAAGCGCTGGTCGCGGCCCAGTCCCCAGGCAGAAAATATTCGGCAAGGTCATAGAGAAGGCCCTCATGGATTTCGCTGCAAACAGGCCATCTCCGAATGCATCCACAAGGCACTGCAAAATTGCGCCTCGGGTGATGCAACGGTCCCTGACAGACTCCAAGAATGACCTGGATGTTGGGGCCCGCTCGTCGGGATTCAGGTAGTGGTCAACCTTTGCCATCGGCTTAAGACCAGGTGCTCCTCCCAAACTTTGCACAAGTACCGGGCACAGATCCTGTACAGCTCATTGTCGTCTTCCACCTCCACTGAGTTTCCCAGAGCCTCCAGAGTAATCATACCCTTGGCGTGGGGGAGTAAGCCGAAGAGATTGCCAGGCATCCGGGACAATCAAAAGAATCCGCGGAGACAGATGGGCCAAGGCCTTCCATTTCGGGATGAACAGAAGGCACTCCCGATTGAGCATCCGATGTGCCTGCAGTTACAGCCAGATCGCTCATTACAACATCGATTCTGGGGTTGGAATCTGGTTCGGCAGGATTTTCAGGATCACTTGGGGAGGCTTCCTCCAAGGGCGCTCCAATTTTGCGCTTCAGCGGGCGACCTGGCCCGCGTCCCCGCTTAGTTTGCCTTTCTTTTCGCTGCTCTGCCTTTGCCCGTGCTTTCTCTGCCTTTGCCTGCGATAACTTCTCTGCCTTCTCCTTCACTCTTGCTGCAGCTGCCAACTCCCGTTTCACTGCAGCCACCTGCTGCTTTGCCTTGTGCTGGCGAATGAAGCCGAGAATATGGTTGATGATTGGGGCTAGGTCTGGGAACTTATCTGCTAGAGCCTCCTCGCCTTCGAGATGGTGGATAGAGGTAAGCTGGTCCGCAAGTGAAGGTCCTAGGTGCACAATCCACTGATATACTGCCACGAGAGAACGGCAGACCTGAGCTTGGACGCCTCGGGAGACAAGGTCGTGGATATGGGTCTGTGCTACCATATCTGGGAGAGACCGGCCAGTGTCTGCAATGCATGCCAGGGTGAGATTCGCGAGACGTGACCCCCAGGTATTGTACGTCGGAGATGGGAGCTCGAAATAGATCTGCGTACTAAGGTCATTGGTTCGATCTATCTGGTCCACAATTTGCTCGGCCACAGCTCGCGGGGATTCATTCACCGCCGCATGGAATTCACTAGACTTGGTGAGCAAAGCCTGTGAGAGTTTGAGCTCTTCACATTCCGCTTTGAGGATTTCTGGATTTAGAAGTTGCTCAAGATAGCGGTGGTTCAGCTCTTTGGTTTCGAGCTTCTGAGCTGGCTGACTGTCCACCCCGAGTATCTGATTATACCTCTGTGCTCGGGAAGTGACCGGCTTCTTTGGTGATTTGGGTTTCTCAACCAGAAACTCGTCGTCGGAGGTATTGGGGGAGGAGGGATATGACCTTGCTGGACTGGAGCTGGAATGGAACCGGGGAAGTGACAGGCCTCGTTCAGAGTTGAAGGTCTTTACCAGTTTTTGAGCGCCTCTGTAGGTTGAGTTAGCATGGTCGGCATGGAGGTGCGAGTTTTTGACATACGCAAGGAGCTCTGCATTGAGCCACATGTCCTCGGATGCATCATGATCCTTCCAACGCACCAGCCACTCCTGTTTTCCGTCCTAGAATCGGATAAGAAGAATGCGGTTTAATATTCATTGAACACACCTCTTCACGGAAGTCAATAATTGCATCCACATCGTACTCCTTGTCCTCCGAGTCCGACTCACCATCCATGTTGCTCAGTTTTGCCTCTTGCGCTTGGGGGTTTGGGCCGATTCCGGTTCCTGTTCTCCTGTCTCCTCTTCGGCTTGTTGCACGGGCTCGTCTTCATCTCCAGAAGATTCCAGCTCTGAGTCGGAATAGATAGCATTGGATCTCTTGCGCTTCTTTCTCTCTTTGTTGGATGCACTGCCTGTGATTCAGGGCAAACTCGATTCAGTATTGGCGGGGAAGTGATTCATTGTGTTACCTGTAATAGCAAGTGAACTGTTTGAGCATTGTTGCTGGGAGATATTCCCAGCAAGTCTGTGAGCCAATAGGCTGAGACAGTGTTGGCAGGGAATCACGTAACATATTTTCCGAAGAATGGGTGATCCTGCAGCATCTGGGAGGTCCGAGTCCAATTGTTCCGCCACCGCAGTGGAACTACCGAGATTCAAAGTGCCTGCTGGCTGGGACTGAGTGTTTGAAGGCGGGCCTGTGCCATGTTGAGACAGATACTCCAGACATTTCTGTCGGTTAGATCCCATGTTAAGCCTATTGTGAGAAAACAAGGTTAGCATTGGTAGTATTCCGCTGACAGTGCTTAACTTTCCACTTGATTTTTTGGTCTGAGAATTCCTCCTCCTTGTGCCTCCTTCGAGAACCAGGGTCCAGATTGCCTGATGCATCGCCGGATTAGCATCAGACACTGCACCATTAATGAAGATTGTACCTGATTGCCTTGCTGGCGCCTGCTTATAACCCGATCAATCACAGGTGTCCAGCATCACTTTGGGGCGACCACGGCGGGGCCTGGAAGGACTCTTCGCCAGTTGGAAAGAGTTTCTCATCTGACCAGAACGTGAGTTGCGGATCATCTTCTGCCTCTTTTTGAATTCTGGTTTGGTCAGCCCGAGCGAATACTCTCCAACCAAGTCCCGCAACCAGAAATAGTAGCGACGATAAAGGCAAATCATTTCGTAGATCTCATCGTCCTCGACTCAATGAGTGAGGGCTGAAGCTTCTGGGGGTTCCCGTGCTCATCAATGTAGGTCGTGTGATCAAGGAGAGTGTTCACATCGAGTCCCAGCGTTAGACGGCACTGGCCAAATAGTTCTTTAATCCATAGATGCCTTCGATCCCGAGCGGTTTGCACGATCAGACCGAGTACCAAGATAGTGTCACCATGGAGCGAGAAGTATTTGCGATGAGCATCGCGGGCGCTTGGAGCTGGTGAATGAAGGAAGTGAGAGACGGCGAGTACTGCATCTGTGTGCTATGCGAGGTTGCTGCCATGCTAGGGTACATAACATATCCGCAGCGAACCTGGGGACCAAACCTTTGAAACAGCTGGCTGGCATCATCCATGAGATCCAGGCTTTCTTGACCTGTGCGATCCAGGCGTCCTGGATTTCTTTGACATAAGTAGGTGCAGATCCAGTATGCAGATCTTGTCCCTTGAAGGACGTGAACAGGACATACTGGTCCAATTCTCGCAGGTAGATAGCACCGCGCATCCAGAGAAATGCGCCCAGGTCACTGCCAGGGGGGAGACGAAACAGGAGGAGGAATAGTGTGTAGGCAATGGCATCGTCTTTGAAATCGCCATGGATACCGCCTTGTTCCCCAATACTTTTTGAAGCAGGGAGAGGAGGAATTCTACGAGATTGATGGTTTCGTCTAGAGCCGGCGCAGGCTTAGGCAATGGCTGTGGTGGAGGATTCGGAGAATCGGAAGGAGCCTCCTCGGGTTGCTGTTTTCCAGTTGACGATGAGGGCTGTTTGTGAGCATCGACAACGTCAAGGGGAATATTAACAATGTTCGATGCAGACGAAGCATTGTTTGGCAGCTGGTGGGGCCTGGCTCTAGGCCACCAAAGGCAATGACGTTATTCTCCCATGAATTGAACTCAAGCATGTCCCACTCAAAACGGGAAATGCACAAGGGCATAACAAAGCGGTAGATCTTGTGCAGTATTTCAAGCACCTCCTTGATGGTAGCGGCGGCCACAGGGGTGTTGGTCTGAACAGCTGGCATGAAAGCGCCGTGACCCTCACCCTCGCCATGGGTAGATGCCAGGTTATATGAGCCATCCCCAGGGACCAGTATTTTTGCCTTGATATTCTTCGAACGCAGATTGGTCTGCATCCCGGGTAGTTCGAAGATGCCAGGCACACCGGCGCAAGTGTTGGATTTAGCAATCCCCCATGTGAGTGTCATGAGGCGGGGGATTAAAGCACAAACTTTGGGCCCTCCTCATACTGCATCAGGGTTTCTAGAGTATGTCCGCAAACAGCTGTAACAGCGCGTTTCGGGATCCCCGTTGATGTGGTGCACAGCGGGATTCCCATCGAAGCTGGACCATCCCAGGAATCGGATCGCACTGAAATGTGCGGGTGGGCAGGTGAAAGCGGGATGGGTGAACGCTTGGAGTCATCTGGATATTAGCATGCGCTCACGCTCATTTCTCATCAGACGTATTGAAGGCGCTGCGTATCGGTAGCCTCGCGATATGAATGGTCAGGGGTCAGAGTTGAGCACATACTCCGGGGCTTGAGGATAAGAACTGAATGGGGGTGGGGTAGCAGCTGGTGCCGGAACAAGTCTTTCAGCCTCTGGCTTTCCGAGTTTAGAGATTGACTCTGGCGCCCACACAAATAGATCGAATGGCGGCTCTAACGGAAGGACACCGTCAGGGGCATGCCAAATTGCCTCGGCTGGTCCTTGTTGGGAATGCTGATGGTTGGTTCAAGGTCGACAATTGTTCTAGATCGGCACAAAACACACGCACTGTTTTCCGACGGCTTGGTACCGCCTAAGTCTAACGGAATCCAGGGAAATTGCGGACGTGAGGGTGCCGATATATTGGATTTTGAAGGCGGGGAATTGCGTAGCAAGCGGTCCTCCGAGGCGGCAGGCACCTCGGAAAACAAGTGTGAAGCAGTGGGCTCCACAGGGCAAGACTCTGGGGCTGATTCGAGGAAGATGTGTCACTGGTGGCGACTGGGCACAATGAAAAGCTTAGTATCTGCTCGGGAAACTAGTACCTTCATTTTGGAGTCGCCGTTGGATATGGGATTGGGCTTCAGCGGCAGCCATAGACAGGGCAGCAAGACGATGCTGGAGTTCGGGATCGGGATCCTGCAAGTCTAGAGCCTGCAGCTGCTCTAGAAGCGCCTGCAGTTGGCTCACGATGGGCTTGGACATTAAGCGAGACGGAGGCAGATGGCAATGCGGAGGCAAATGGTAAGCGAGGCAACGGTGTCATACTTTACCATCACACAGCCACTGGTAGAGCTTGACACCGTCGTTTTGAGGAACGGATTAATCCGGCCGCCTGGCTGCCTCTACCCCTCCTCGAAGGCCTCAATACCACTCTGTTCGACTCCAGATGGACTTCTATGAAGCCAGAATCCAGTAGAACTCAAGAGATTCAAGTACATCGGGGATTGCAGATGCATCCGCATTTTCGATCCTGCGCCACCCCTGGTGCCGTCGCTCGGTCAGACATTGGTGCAGGCCATGACATTGTGTTCCCCAATGGTTCCCCCCCAAATCGGAGCCCTACCACGTCGAAAACCGAGTTTTATCGAAGAATCTCTCTGCCCAATGAAGTCTTTTGGCCACATTGACCTCTACTCTCGTGATTCCAGGTGTGCAGCCCGTATCTGCATCGCAGTTTCTTTCATTAACATCCCCCCAGCTTTATGAGCGCTTGCCTTGGCGGATCCGCCCGCCATTCGTCGCCGCCGCCGTCATCTCGGGGCCATATAGGCCAAATCCGCATTTTTGCGTATTTTGACTTGGGCCACCAGAGATTCAGGTGCTTGGGCTGTATTTGCGCCTTAGTATCATTCTTCAATACCCTCCCTAGCTGTAAGAATGCTCGCACGCACATCTCCTTCCGCTGTTTCCTCGCCGCCATCGTCGTCTCGGGGGCATATAGGCCAAAAAACGCAGTTTCGCGTATTTCGACTTGGGCCACCAAGGCTTCAGGTGCGTGAACCGTATCTGTGCCATAGTCTCATTCTTTAACATACTTCCCAGCTGTACGAATGCTCGCGCTCGCGTCTCTGGTCGCCGTTCTTCGCGCCGCCGTCATCTCGGGGGCCAAAATACACATTTTTTTCGTATTTTGACTTGCAGCACCAAGGTTTCAGGTGCGTGGCCCGCATCGGCACTGGTATATGTTTCGTTGACATCCTCCTCGGCTATTCGAACGCTCGCGCTCGCGTCTCCGGCCGCCCTTCCTCGCCGCCGTCGTCGTCTCGGGGGCATATAGGCCGAAAAACACATTTTTGCGTATTTCGACTTGGGCCACTGAGGCTTCAGGTGTGTGACGTATCTGTGCCGTAGTATCACTCTTTAACATACTTCCCAGCCGTGCGAACGCTCGCGCTCGCTTCTCGGCCGCCATTCTTCGCTGCCGTCGCCGTCTCGGGGGCCAAAATACACATTTCTTCGTATTTTGACTTGCAGTACCAGGGTTTCGGGTGTGTGGCCCGCATCGGCACTGGAATATGTTTCGCTAACATCCTCCCCAGCTATGCGAACGCTCGGCTCGCGTCTCCGG
>JARGXW010001596.1:0-14582 GCA_029204085.1 Mycena sp. CBHHK59/15 | reverse complement strand
CAGAATTCGATGTTTTGGGTGAATCCTCAATTGATCCTGCCTAGGGATGGGCACGGTCCGGGTCCGGGTACAAATCAGTTGACCCGACCCCAACCCGTAAAACCCGAACCAGAACCCGCGGGTTTACGGGTTGCTCACGGGTCGTCGGCAAGCCCTGCCGACCGTGATCCGGGTCTCGGCATCGCCTACCGACAAGGTTCCGATGTCAGGCACGTCCAGGGACAGTGTTTTTAAGTGAGAAATTAATCTTGCGGGCAAATTTAGACCTCATACACATTTTTGCACAAGCAAAACTTACTCTATTCATGGTTTCACAGTGAGTTTGGCCTATGTGTCTCACCTACCGAGGGCAACCCGCGGGTTTCGGGTCTGGAATACCATCAACCCGTGACCCGTACCCACTCGACCCGACCCGCAAACCCGCCGGGTTTACCCGAACCCGCGCCCTTCCTAATCCTGCCAAAGCCCAGCTGGCTACTGACATTAAAACAAGTACTTGCCCATCGGTCCAGCGGCATGTGAACAATTTAGACGCATTCAGGATATATGGGAAAGGACTCCTCCAAAATCCCAGCTCAAGTGCACCATTATTGTTAGAAGTGGAATCACAGATGGTCTCAGATGGGAGCCGAAAAGGCAGATGGGGACACTGATGGAAGGTGGAAAGCCAGGATCCATTGCACACTAGCTACATATATATGTGACAGAACAATAGAGATGGTAAAGACAATAAGAACAATAGGAACAATAAGAACAATAAGAGGAAGATCAGTATCAACTCAATAAGTAGTTGATGTGATCATCCGAACCAAACACCAGACATCAACACTCCCACCTTTGGGAGAATGGAATGACCAAAAACAGCAACAAGAAAACTCCCACCGAATCTCACACAACTCCCACCAAATCCAACAACACCTAACTTCGAATGGGCTCCAAATCGTGGGGTGAACTGCCTGTGTGCCTATCCCAAAGATCCATGTAGTTGTCCAGAGTGAGACCAGCATCGAGAGTGGCAGCAAATGCAGCCGACTGGGAAAGAGAGGTGTGGGAATTGGATAGGATCCAATCCTTAATGAAGGATGGCATGGTATGCATGCACTTGTGGGCGATATGACTGATGCGACCACAGAAATGACAGTTGTCATTGGTAGGATCGCACCAGCAGGAGCCCTGGGAGTCGACTGTGAAGCCATCGGCTCCAACTTTCCCAGTCAAAGTGGATGAGGTGGTGGCTATGGGCACAGCACAATGAGGGGGACCAGCAGGCAAGGAACGTGAGACCGCTATTGTCATCCTCGTCCTGCT
The DNA here is from genome assembly GCA_029204085.1 of Mycena sp. CBHHK59/15. Taxonomy (NCBI): domain Eukaryota; kingdom Fungi; phylum Basidiomycota; class Agaricomycetes; order Agaricales; family Mycenaceae; genus Mycena; species Mycena sp. CBHHK59/15. The sequence continues at coordinate 13,274 of JARGXW010001596.1, read as the reverse complement.
TAATACCGGGATCAGCAGAGAAGGCATTGAGAAGATTTGTAATGTCTTCCAACAAGGGATTTGTCGCTCGAACAAGCAGGATGGTGCAGATGGCGCGGAAGGATGGGTGGAGGTTGAGAAGGATAAGATCCTTGTGGGTGGTTTCGTCAATGGTAACACCCATGGCTTTGAGCTTGGCAACAGCATCAGCCATGGCCCGGATGAAGACGGAAACATCCTTCAAAGGGTCGTGCATGATGGTGTGAAGCTCACCACAGGCAAAAAAGTGGTTGGTCATGTTTGATTTCTCGAAGTGACCCTTGAGCACCTTCCAAGCAGCGAAAGAGGAGGACAAGTCCTCGACCAAGTACTGATAGTCCTCGGTGACCTTGGAGTAAAGGTACGGCACGAGCATCCGATCAAGAGAGACCTGATTGGTGTTGTCGGCAGCTGGACCCTTGCCCCAGAGGGCATCAAGGCCGAGAAGGAAAATGTGGAATCCCTTCCCCAATTTGGACCAGTTGGTTGCATCAAGAGGAGCAACAGTGGTGAGAACATTAGTCAAAGCAGATGTGATGGTGGAGGAACAATGAGAAGAGTGGGAGTGGGACTCAGCATGTCCCACTCCTGGTAAGCGAGTCCCACCCAGAGCCAATGCCAGTGGGACTCGGCTATACAACAGCCATCAAAAGTGCAACTCGCTTAGCCAACAATCATTGCCACCCCATCGGGCGACATGTCAAGCATTGTCCCGCTACCCAAACTGACTAGCCAGTGATCTGTGAAGAGTGGCTGTTCACCTGCCTTTCTTCTGACCACCATCTGCTTCAGCACCGCCTGTTGACGCGTACCTGCCACCAATTACGAAACACGACACCGCCACAGCCGTTTATCCATCGGAGTACTGCCTCAACATATGCTCTCGCCCCTGGCCCTTCCCATTTTTTTGCTCCTTTCTCTGGTCTCAGCTCAATCTCCTCCACTTTCTCATGTTTATTTTCTTGGCTTGCATTCCGTGCATTCGGACAGCTCTCTACCCGATATCAGTCCATTGCTGTGCTCTAGTATATCCTATTTTCCCAATTTTTCCGACTATAAATTGTAATGGATTCAACCCACAATAACAAGGAACTTTGCCCCTCACATCTCAACTTGTCTAATTGACGTCTCATCCACTGAACCCTCCTATTTTATCTCGCTTTAGCTGCACTCTCACTCGCGCTAGGTGTAGCACCTATTGTGGATGTTTCCACAGGCTGCTGACCTTTCTCTTGGCGAAATCAAAGCCTATTGCACATGGGTTAGTTCAATTTTTTCCCATATTACTGTCATAATGAGTTGGTTCCTAGGCATTCACAGACACACTTGGGGACCCGATAATGACCCCTTTTTCTGTGGAAGAGGCACCCTCGTGGATAACTTTGTCGGGGTATCAACTCCATGCTTTGCATGACGATCTGGAGATCTCCGCTCATTGGGCACCCGAACATGCATCTACCAAGCAACTCAAGGTGTTCCAGAACTATGCAGGTCATTTTCTGACGGTCCTGAGAAACATCTGAATTTCTAATGATTCTAAAAGATCGTCAGCGAGGAGTATCAAACTCATCACTTTTCAGTCTAGAGCATCCTGAGAAGTGGATTGGCCCCATCGCGTTCCAAGCCTACATGGATACCCATGCCGAGCCTCATGCTTTGTCTCAAGAGTTTACGCCGGTCAGCTCTCATGCACTTTCGTGCGCTGCATCTTCAGTTTCAATGGCCCTTTCTCAGGCAGCTAGCTGAGTCTTGTTCATGCCCTCATTCTGCGCCAGTTCTCCTACTTCCAACCACGGATCTGAGATGCCTTCCCGTCCATCCAGTTGGATGTCTGTGATTGCAATCTATGACTTGGATTCAGACGATGTTGGGCCACCGGGCCGGCGCAATTCTCAATCTGACCGCTCACTCCCCATAGTTCAACCTAAACTTGAAGATCAGGTCCCGATTTCTCTTCATAACCAAGTTCCCACTGGCCCAGTTGCTTCCACAATGGCTATCCAACAGGGAAAAAGCAAGGTGAAACAAACTCTGGGATCTAGACAGATAAAAATCACCCGCCAACTCAAGGTCGATGAGATTGTCCATATGACCCATGTGCCATCAACATTGATGTTCCCCGTACTCCGACCGCTATTCTTATCGACCTGTCTGGCTCCGCCCACCTCTTGATGATGCCTAGCGGCACGTTTATGGTGGTCAACAAGTTTATTCGAGCAGAGGTAAGTTCCCTGATTGAAAACCTACCGTCTGGAGATGCTTATTCACATCCAAGAATCCAGAATCCTGGGATTCCACATCCGGTGGGCATATAAACGGTGATGTAAAAGTTTGGTGGCTTCACCCCCAATCCAGAGCAGGAAGTCTTGTGTGGCCTCATCATTCTGAGTTGCAACAGAGTCAACAAATGCAAGTTTCTTCACCCAACCCTCTTTGCTGGCCATGAGCGATTTGAGGCCGATGAAGATGCAATGCAAGAGTTATGGCATCAAGAGCTTGACCAGAATGAAGCAGAGGTAGCCTCAGATGTTGCCATTATTTGCTCGGTAAGCACTTCTACAGTCGTCCATTGCATTAATATTGTGCGCAAAGCTTCTTTACTCGAATTCAAAACTCAACCTGCAAAGTTACATGCAATGGAGCACCAACCCTTGTTCGCCTACATGTCAGTGACCTCGCCCTGAATTTTCCGGCTCGTAATACATTCACAGAATCCCTCCAAGCACAGAAAACAATATTTCATTGGCTGCTCCAAATGGACTCGGTCCGAGCGAGGCCGTCATCTTTATTGGCCTATATCTCCAAATGTACCATCACAGACTAGGTAGTTGACCACTTGAAAAATACATCACTTTGCACTTGAGCATTGGCGAAAGTTTGTCTGCAGAGAGGGAATATGATGTCTGAAGGACGTCCATACCAGATTTGGTGTGCGGATGATGCTGTGATCAGAAGTTGTGGTGTGTTTGACCACAGGCCGAAACATGAGAACATCATTTCCTTAACTCTGAGCCGACATCAAGGCCTTGTTTCTTCCGTTTCTCCACCAACTCTTCGTAGATTCGCGAGCTTTTGGGTTTGTTATGTTCCCTACCCTCAGAACCATCCACATAAGACTTCACCACTGTGTGCTTTCCCCTTGCTCAACTCCTAACAATATTGCCCTCTGATCTCCAGCAGCCCAAGTTCACCACCCCCATATCAAGCTACATGTCTTGGACCTGACATGGTTCATCATGATGGTCATACCTCAACTCTAGATGTACGCTAACAATACGTGAATTTTATTCCTCTCCCACTGTGGCCCAATACACTAAATCACCCAATTTCAATGGTACTGAACCTGGATTTTTTGGAGGAGCTGCTGACGTGAAGAGGAGAAGGTGAGCACCCAAGTATGTTAATATGCTTCCTACAAAGGCCCTGGGCACTATTTCAGACCATGTAACCCTTGGTTTGTTGTGCAATGCTCGTTGCAGTCCAGAGGTTGATCCAATGCATGTCAGCCACTCCAGATGACAACGTGCATATCCCTCCTATAAGTTGAATGTATTATTTTACACTATAGAATAGTCCACTAGGACCCTATGTATACCTTAGATGCACCAGTCGCTCGACAATCAGCCTGAACACTGTATTAAGGCCAGTGGTCAACTACCCCAGATACTGCCCTTTTTGGCGTGCCTTCGGAAATAATTCACGGATGCGTCAAAAGTCCTTGTAAATTCACCATACCCGTTCCAGTGCCTCTTAGGATACTTGCCTTCGTTTCGGCCACATAGGTCCCAAGTGGTGACCCTTTGTCCTTCAGCCATAAGGGAAAAATACTAAGGTGGTCAACTACCCAGTCAGTAACGGTAGACGAAGAGGTTCTGCAATTTGTGATGGAAAATGATGGACAATTGCCAAATAAAACAATTACGATGAATGCCAGTTGTGTTCTCACCGTCCACCGCTGACTGGGTTTAAATTATTGCCGTGCGTCGCTGCCTCCTATAGCCTCTTCAATCCACAGCATACAGTCATATTGTTGGCGGAAAAATCAAGCCAGGCAGAATTGAACAATGCCCATGCACTAGCCAATGATCATTCATATACCTGTTGACCAATCACCTGCCATGCGCCACGAAGCGATAGTCATCCTGCGGAATCCCCATAACCATCCGATGCATCCCAGCACCAAACCCAGTGCAGAGGATAAGTTTAAGCTTGGGATGGCAGTGAAGTCAACGGGACTTACGGGCCTTATGGTCCAGAAGTTGCTCAATGGTTTGGTCTTGCTTTGTTTCTGTTGGATTTATCACTCACGAACAATGTACAGCACCCTCTACGTCAAGTGTTTATGGTGGACAGCGTGTCGCAGAACGTCCAGTGTTTGCAGACCCCAGGAAAGTTCATGATTTCATTAGTATGCAAAAGAAGGCAGAACATCCACGAATGGGGTGGGAAGGTGATTCGTCTTTTTCTTCGACGACACAAGAAAATTGACACGTTCTAGGCGTACTTCATCACCTTAACACGAAAGAAGGCAAGCTTTTGAAGAGTGAACAGTACATCTTTACCGCAATGTCCAAGAATGGCTTCCGGCTTGTCATTACCATGCATCCCCAAATTGCGATGCTAATTCACCAGGTCCTCTCGCTTGTCATTGATTTCATATTCAAGCAAGTTGAAGGCAAAATGGATGAGTGGGAGGTGGTTGGAATTGTGGAGCGATTCAAGAAGCATAGGTTCCGATCCACCTTTAGGCATTTTCTGATCAATTATGCCCCAGGCTATACACTTGCCAGCCTCTATTGTGACACGAAGACCCAGGCGGCCTTTGCTCAGCTTTTTACCGAATTCTTCGATGCAGTATCCCATGTCACCGGGGAGCGCTTCAAGCTTGCTCCATTCTACCCAGATGCCACATGCTGGGCCGTTATTCTGGACGGTGAAGTTCCACAGGCACAGGGCTTTGGCGACTTCCTCACAACATACAACAACCCCGAAATCAGTCAAATACAGACAAGCGACCCTCTTGAACTTCTTCCAAACAGCCTCAAGACCTGCTGTCTTCATTTTGAACAGTACTTCCTGTCTGTTTTTCGCTTCTATCGGATTTGCTTACTATTTCGAAGACACATTGAGGAGCTCCCCAGAACATCCCAAAATATGTTATTGCACATCTGAAATCAATTTTGGGGCTCAAAACCAAGGAAGAAATCGACAACTGGCACACATTCTGCGCTTCTCAGGAGGACCCCACAATCAAATGTGAGTATCAAGTCAAATTTGTATGCATCAATGGCATTAATTAAAGTCAAGATTGGTATGCACACAAACTCGCCAATCCCTGGATTCTCCCCTCGATCAATAAGTTCCTCTCAAAAATCTCCTCAGAGAACTGGGATATTACACCCAATCACTCTAACTACATTGAGAGTGCGCATGCGGCTCGCAATGCCGAGACTGGCACCCATTTACGACTTCTCACTGTGATCCTCAAGTTGGTTTCATCCGCTCATTTTGTCCGTCTTCTCACTCTCTTGCAGGGCATAAGAGCGAGATAATATCAAAGCCCAGGAATTGGTGCTGATGGAGCATGATGGTGTCATGCCAAACTGATGGAATGGAAGTGCCCAGTGCGAAAAGCTCTCAGGCCAACACCAAAAATGGGAAGCTCATAAGGCTGCTATCCGGAAACAGTCAGTTGACCAGCTATGACACCTCAAGGAGGAGCGCGACAGCGGTGCGGAGGAAAACAAGGCATCCCTTGAGCGGCAGAGAAGTCTTGAAGCGCAAATTAAATTGTTGCAGGATGAGATGAAACTCGACTGGCACCGTACTGATCTCCAAGAGCAGATTATTGCGCTTCGGAAGGATGTCGAAGCCGAGATGTCAATCTGTCGCAAGTGGGCTGTTTGCCGAGCCGAAATTGACAAGGAGATCCAATGGCTGAGAGATAGCAGATTAGCCGGTGCTCGCCTCGAGGTAGGAACCTAGCGACGTCCTGTTGGCGATGATGTCCCATTGGTTGCTGCTGATGAGGGTGATGGTGCCAGAATGGGGACGACGGATGACCATTTAGATGTTGGACTTCAAGGTGAGTTGCCGAGGCTCTCGTGATGCCCGATTGACCCTTCACAAACCTACAGCTTTCGAAAGCAATTCACCTGTCCATGTCAATGGTATGTAATTTGTTATTTCACAACTCACCTGGAATTCAGCTGACACATTCATACCATCTGAAATCTCGGCTTTGTGGAACAGATTTAACTCAATCAAGTCTTTCAACATGAGTCTCGAAATTACTGATTCTTTTTGGATTTGAACTGCCCACAGATACGGTACCGGAATTGAATTCAGGTCACTGTGTCCTAGGTGTTCTTCCACCGGACCATGTAACGGAGTTCAACAGCAGGTTCAACACAAACACGAACCAGAATGTGCTCCTTGATGATTTGGGTACAGTGAATCACCCCAACCAATGTGAGCCTCGAAATCATATCTCGTTTTGAGATCTAAATTAATCTCAGATGCAGTCCAAGATTTGAATTTCTTTCCCTTTTCTCTTCAAGATGATTCATTCAGTACGTTCAACTCAAATGGATTGGGTACAAATTTCTTGTACGAATTCTGGGCCAACATGACTCTGACCTTCCCATTTCAATGTTTGCGGATGCTGGCCCTGCCCCAGCTGAATACATCAACTATACTTTCCACGATGGTCTGCATATCTCTGGAAAGCAATCTGCGGACGACTTGGAATATATCAGCTCACCCACCATTGACCTTGTGGCCTCAGCATTAGGTCCAGGGGAGTTGGTTCATGGGATCGAATCAGGCATTGAGAATCACCTTGTAAGTCTCTCATAGTCAATATAGGAAGGGTTAAAAAATTTCACAGGCTCGTTGGAGTGGTTTGCGGCTGTCTCAAGAGCTACCTGGCCTTGCCCTCCTCCGTCTACCCCCCCTTCCGCGGGCACAGAACCTGACCAATCGATCACAAATGAGAATACAGTTGATCCCCAGCCTGAGGACGACGATATTGCCCCTCAAGATATCAACCTTGCATTCGACGAGCGGAATATTGTTACTGGGAAATGCAGATGCACCCAATTAGTCGTGTCACCGACCCCAATGCAGCTGATGCAAGGCCAACCAAAAAGGGACCAGTGAGTCCATGAACCCATCCAGAAAGGTCACTCAGCGAGTTTCAAGGTCACATAAAGTTAGACGCTGTTTTACCTTCGGGCTTTGAGAATTCCACTTTTCTGAAACTGTGGGAGGTGTTTGGGAATTCAACTTCATGGTGATGCGAGTACAGGAATTCAAATTCCTTATTGCAACTTCATGCGTTGGCCATGGGAATTCAACTTCCATTTTCATCGTAGTTTATCATCCCAACGTCAAAAATGACTTGGCACAGGGCTCAGTTTAACACAATCAAATATAATTTATCTACAAGCACAAAATTGTCACAGGCTTAACACCTGGTTGTGAATTTACACCTTCCTGTTGGAACTACAAGTCCGTGTTCACGCGCAGCTCGCCAACCCGCCTCCCACTTCCCTTCCACTTTGATTCCAAGCCTGTCCTTCTGCGAACATTCCATTGTTTTCCGCGACGATTCTGCCGCACTCAAACGGACTTCCTGTTTAGTTGTTCCTCCGAGTAATGTATAAATACATTGTATATCAATCCATTCCCATGGTGTCTGCCATGAGAATCTTACTGAACACGGAGCGTGTGAACAAGGTCTGTGCGCATCAAAATGATGCAGGTCGACATCAATGGACATACTGTCAGACACCTTGATCCGTTGCTTGATCTGACAAGATTATTGAGTCGCACTGGAGTCGCATCAAGCAGACGGAGTCCCCACTGTGGACAGTCCTGGGTGGGACTCCCTTACCTGAGTGGGACTCGCCGAGTCCCACTCTCACTTCTTGTATATATGGGGACCGGCAATCCTGCACTATTTTAAACTCCGCTGACGGCCTGATTTGGCCCAAAAGATGGTCCTCATTTTGAATCCCGTCTCACAAGCAGGTAGGGTATGTACATATCTGGGGAATATCATTTTAATTAGCAAATTCGGGTTATGTTCGTGCCATAATTAATTTACCTCTTTGCTAGACCGTAAACAGGTAACCCACCATTTGATTTACATGTCCACAGACGAAATGTGGCTCGAACATAACCCTCTAAACATATCCAAATTTTGGTCTGTATCCTCAGAAATATTTTAATTGGGTCATATCGGGCCATACATGGGCAACAAAAGTGGGGGGGCAAATGACTGCACGTGATGAATCTTTTGGACTGATGGGCCGATGTTTATTTATTGACCACAATTAGGAGCTCTTCAACGGGAATACCTTCACCATATTAATAAACATTATCTATCTAGACTGCTCAAACCTCTGAGAGATGGTGTTTATAAATTTATTTCTATGAATCGGCCTGGAACCATTGCTTTGGAGGGACAAACCATATACAAACAGCACACTCCGGAACCGACGATTGCCGATCCCCAGTATATACTCGTGATGGTGGGTGGTGCCATGGTTACTGATGTGACGTGTGACGTGTGACGATGAGGGCAGGGAGAAGAACAAGAGGCACAAGTGTTCGCCTTTAAGCCTTAAATCGATAGGTAAAACGTGATTCCTTACCCTTAAGGTGCTTAAGCTCGATCGTGAAAATCCTTAAGGCCTTAAATAAGGCCTTAATAAGGCCTTAAAGTTTAAGGCTTTGCCCTTAAGGCGACACGAAGGCAGAGGGTGAATCCACTGTAGACTGAATGGGGCAGAAGCAGCAGCTATGGGTAGTAGTAGAGAGTGGTAGGTGGGGGCCTGTAACCTGTTAGAAGTGGAATCACAGACAGTCTCAGATGGGAGGCAAAAAGGCAGATGGGGGCACAGTGGAAGGCAAAAAGCCAGGATCCTTGGGGGTGGGGCCATGGCGATGCCTGGCATAACTGTACTTATGAGTGATGTGTACAGTAGTTGGTAGCCTTTACAATATGAATTTGACAGAAATTTCCAGATAAGGTAAGATCTTGATTACATAAGCGACAGTCTATACCGACCGCAGTCTCTTAAGTAATATGATTTCTGGCTATTCACCCTTTTTTCTTACTCCTTTATTCTCTTGTTGACTTCATACTGGACAACCTCAAGTGTTCGATGTTGGGGGAGACAGTGCTGTTAAACTACACTTGGAGCAGGTGTCTGTCTGGGAGAAGAGATTGGTTGTGGTGGACATAAAAAAACTCACAGGGTATGAGCGCTGGCTGCATTGGGTCTAATAGTATTCTACACATAATACAACCCTACTGAAATGTCGACTCAGGGATTGGCTGCAGTACAATGCAATGAGTGAAAGCCTCCTGGATGGACTCCCCATAGTCAACCTTCCCTGAATATCCGTGTGCCTTGGCATCAATAAGAGTGTTGTATCCAGTTGCCGGGCCATGGTGCATAGTCGCTTGGTTGAAGATACAAAGCTACCATGACACGATCATCACTGTCAGCAATGGGCCGCGAGTTCTCACGGGTGGGGCGTCAACCGAGAGACCTAGAAGAATCACTAGAGGGCCAACTTGTTCCTAGGATTCCTACACGGGTCGGAGAAGATTTCGCTATATTATCCAGCAACAAGGCTGGCACATGCTTGTGGCAATTTTTCGAGGAGGGTGAGCTAGTTAGGGAATCTTTTGATTTGGGAGTGTCAATTATTAAATATTAGGATGTACAGACAATCGCCACGGTCAATCCAAGTTATCACATTGGGCTGATTCGCTAGCGAGCAGGCCAAGATCAAGGTCTCAGCGGCACAGAGGTCAGTAGAAACCAATATGGTTTAGACGGGGGTAATTATGGATAGATATTTTCTTTTTATTGGCATCTATGACCTTTAGCATACCTATCATGTTTTTAGCCTCAGCTTAGACATGGATGTTTGTGCCAAAGTCGTAATTAGATTGCATCAGCATTGGTTCCGGATAGTGCACATCAATGGGAGATGCCGAATGTCCCTTTCACATGCGACCATGCTATTTTAGTCTTATTTCCACCTTGACCAGCGACTGCCAGGTGCTTTTTGATTGCATGTGAACTGCTTATAGGACAGAGTTAGAATACTATATAAGGTTCAAGTACAGTCCAATAAAACCAATCAACATGTATATGGGGTATAAGTAGCCAGAAAACTTCAGCTAGTCAAACATTCGTAACAATACTGAGAATTGCAGATCAGTCTGGCCTCCCATAGTCTGTCTTCAACGGTGCGTGATGAACTGAAGAACACTCACCTTCAGATGTATCCATTTCGGCTATGTTAAATTCGTGGGCGAAGAACATACAGTCGGTAGTCGCCTCTTCACATCCCATAGCCCCCAATGACCAGGAAACACCTTCGCCTGTAGCCTTCAATTGTCTCCTGACCCCCATATGTGTGTGGAGAACACCATAGAAAGTTGGCATCATCCAGGGTGTTTCGAATCGTAGCCAGGCACAATGGGTGGATGTCGCATTGTCCTCCCGTTCTGTGGAAGGATTCTAGCTCGAACCCGAGGCCATGCGCTGCCAACTCAATCTGTTTCATGGTACGCACGTCTTCCGCAGTGTCCAAAGGAACGAAGGTGTGATTAAGCCGTGTTTTACCTTCAAAGGTCAGGTCGGAATAAGGCACATGAATGCCATCGGCGCTGATAGATACAAATTCGCAAGTGAGGTGCTGATTGAAAGCCACTGCCCATGGCCGAGAATGCCAACAGACGTGTACTGCCAACTTCAAAGGCGCGATGTCAGACTCGTCATGCTTGAAGACGATGGTCTTTTTGACCCCAGGGCGGTACAGTGCCCGTCACCACTTCTCCAGCACGTGCTCATCGGGCCGAGGAAATTTTTGTGAATTATTTGTGATTTTTCTAGCCAGGAAACTGGCCAAAAGAATGCGTTTCGCACAAAGATCTCATTTTTTCCCACGGTGTTTCACTTTTCCGGGGCTCCGCGATTTTTTTTGTGTGTACCTAAGTGGGGCTCTTGTCAAACAAGACCAACGGCCTCCATCACGTCAGACGTCGTGTCCTTCCTTCCAGTCCACGGGCGAGATGCCGAAGAAGACGAACGGAAAACAACGGGCCGCAATCAATCGTGAAGCTGCCAAACGCAATGAAGCACCTGTCGTCCTTCGCCTGCCTGTAGATCCGTCACTGACGGTGGACCCCACATTTGTGGATTCTGATCCTGAGTCGGAAGCCGGACAGCCAGAAATCTCGGCGCCAGGGGAAGTAGATATTTTTACCAATGCTCGATCTTAAAATGGGGTAACTGACCTCTGCTTAAGCAGATTCCGACGGCATCCACCTCCCTCAAGCGCAAAAATCCGGATGACGACGATCTCGGGCGTGCAACTGATTGTTGCATGCAGCGTGTCCTTTCACTCCAACAGGACTTCCGCGAGGAAAAACCCCTGCTTCAGCTGATCATTGAGAAGGCCGGCCACAAGTGCCTATTTCTGCCGAAGTTCCATTGCGAACTGAACCCTATCGAAATGGTTTGGAGCCAATTGAAGCGCCGTGAGTCTCTCAGTTTTATTTGGTTCATCCGTCTGATTATTGCCAGGTTTCCGTGAATTGACCGACGGAACATTCCCCTGTGCCAAAACCCTTGTCCCGGAATCACTCGACCTCATCTCAAATGATAACATCCGTCGCTACTTCGGTCATTGCTATCGATACATGGATGCCTACAGGTGTGCTTGCAGTGAAATTCTTCGGTATCTCGTCGACTTTCTTGCAGGGTGGGTTTAAACTTGCGCCAAGCTGCATATGCAGTAAAGGAGTTCAAGTCTCATCGCCGGATCCCGGCGAACGTACACGAGCACGTCGGCATCGTCGAGCGCGCGTCCAGGCCCTAAAAATCCTAACCCTAATCCGTCCCAAAAAGGAAATTACCTTACGTAATAGGGTTACGTTTCATTTTTGGTCGGGGTCGAAAAACAAATTTTGTTCAATCGTTCTGGGAAGCACACCATAGCTTCTTTAGCATCTCTTATGGTGTTCTGAGGTGTTTTTAATGTGACTCTTCCTTCGGGCAAAATGTAGTTACAACTTCTATATTTGGGATCGATCACTGCCAAATCCGGAACCGTGATGTGGTGACGGGCACTGTAATCCTCCTTTACACATATCCAAAAAATCACAACTGCCTGCTCTGTGTCACGATTAACATAAAAGTCGACCACAGTGCACAGTACCCAAGTTATCGAACTGTTCCGAGGGAACAAGGCATGGTCGTTGCGAACCAGTCACGAAAGTGTCGGTGTGCAGCAGCATGAACCATGTGTCACACTGCAGGCAAGGACCATGGGCGTGGTTTCATGGCATATGACCGACACTTGCCATGGCACTGGGTTTGGCATGTGCATGGGAAAGTCAGATATATGGCCCAGTGCTGCGGAACTCATGATGTCTTTCGTGGGAGCCGTGAATGGACTCGACTGAAATCTTTCCTTCTCTCTACCGCTATCTCTCTGAATGGTCGTCTCAAACAAACTCCTCATTGTCTCCTCCTACCTCCCTAGCCTTGCACAATAGGCAATGTGGAATTCAAGGTAGTGCAGCTAGATATTCAAGGATCCGCCTCTATGACCTTGCATCTAACCCAAAAGGAGATATTAGCCACAGCCTTTAAATAAAAGCATTTTCGACCATTTCTTTCTATCACTAATTGCTAATGAATTATTCTGGAAGATCTAGATAGGTTTCAGGGCAATCTGCCCAGAACCCACCGAGAAATCCGCAATTCTGTCCCAGGGATCAAAAATGTCCAAAAAAGGAAAATAAATCGCTCGCGCCTTCGGTACTGCACTTAGCCTGGTTTGTCGCTGTGTTGAATGGAGTCATGATAGTCCCTGGCCATTTTGGCCATCTGTTTTGGTTTGGATTCGTATTGTGGCAACCCATGGCTTCCCCCTTCGTTCATTTTAAGCTCACATATTGCCTCCTTGGGTGATATCCCTCGGCTGATCGTGTCCATGAAGTTGTTCGTAATGTCTTGCCTTCCACGTCATACTTAGCGTCGGACAGGGCCTTCCTCTTTTCTGATGCCTCTGCTAGGCAGTCCGAAATCTTCTTCTCAAGCATATAGGTGGCTAAGGACCGGTCTTCTTGTGGTATTTCTTCATCGTGTAACACAATGTTCAATTGTGCTTTCCAGGTCCTTACCTGCTTAGTCGCCTCATTCATGATAAACCTCGAACAG
>JARGXW010001595.1:0-14613 GCA_029204085.1 Mycena sp. CBHHK59/15 | reverse complement strand
TACACCGGGAAAAGAGACAGAAGTAAATCAAAACAGCACAGCCCTAGGCCACACAGCCGCTAAAGGGGTAAGGAAAAAGTGAACGAAGTATAGGGACAGCCACTAAAGAAGTCAGACACAGCCACTAAGGAGACTATCTTAAAAAATCGGAGACAAGTAAAATAGGGAGACTTTTAGCCCCTCGGAGGAATGAAAGGAACAAGTATTATGTAAACATAAGTACTCGTAAAGCTGGGACTTCAAACATTTATATCTGGCATTGAGCCACAGTACATGTCAATATCACTCAGATAATCAAGGAATGACCAACTTATGGCCAGAGGCAACTGCTTCAAAAATTTTGATCTGTTGAATGTTAATTTGAACCTCCAGTGGGAATTCAACTCTTGAATTTGAAAAGCCCCAGTCAGTTGAATTCAACCACAGTGTTTAAATGTGGCAAGACCTGTCTTGATAAAAACATGAGCAAGAAAGCAACAAGAAACTCGGAAAGAGTAGATTGTAAGCGGAATTATGAGATGAGAAGTGGTACTCTTGGCACATGTTTCGGCACCTTCAAAGCCGAAGCTTTTTGAATGGCTGCTTACACGAAAACAGATGACGAAAAGGTGATGCTCTGCCAAAAGGTGGTTGATCGTGACCTATACAAGAACCTGTACCTAAAGGTAGCAGGAACTCGCAACTCAAGCTACAACCGTAATAGCACTGATAAGAGTACAAATCCATAATCTTTCCCAAGACTAATTAAAGGATAAAAACCCAGCATCGAGTGAAAGAAAGCGAGTGAAAGAATTATACATGTCATTCACCCTTGAAGGCATTGTATGCTGGGCATAAGGCATGCCAGGCAGCTGAAGGAAGAAGCTTCAATCAGATTTCGCCTATGTATCGTAAAGCAAGCTTATGTGGCTGAACGGATTTACGAATACCCGGGATATCCTCTGTGAATACAACCACCAACCTGCTGCATGGAGAATATTAGTGATGATTGAAAAATTCTGCCATGTATGTAACCTACAGGCCAAGTGCCAGTTAATGTGGCTGATGGAGGTTGCCAGTCCTTAGCTGCAGACTAAGATTAATTTTAATTCAATGGTACGAACCAGTGAAGAGCCCAAGGGCCTAATTTTGAGCGCTCAGTGCGATCAATCAGGTTAAACTTTAGGCTACATACCAGCATTATCCATCGTAAATCTAAATTGTTATGGAATAGAATCAACGTGGCATAAAAGTGCCTTCCAACACGTACCGAATAGTTGTATCTGAGTGAGATTCAGAATTTTTACGACAGACAACGGGTAGTTGTTAACTGACTGTCAGTAGTCAACACTCCCGTCGAGATGACGTCGCGAATGACCTGTATAATCTCACTAAATCTTCCCAACTAAAGTAAATAGAAAGATGAACGGGGTTGACATAGTTGTATGCGGCGTTGCCTGCACTTCTAACAACATGGAAGTTGTGCTGTGCTGCAAGCATTAAATCAGGTGAATAATGGAGCAAACAGAGTGTGACGTACACCATGAAGATGGAAGGGGTGCTAGGAGAATAAAACGAATAAACACTCACACTTTGACACTTTATTCCAAACTGACCGGAGTACCGATGGAACCACCTCTGTAAATCAGAACCAAGTCAAAAATTTCAACATAGGAATGCTTATGGTATAGATGCCTCTATCACGCTGTTGAGAGGGAGTGGGTAGACACTGCCTGCGGGGAGCAGCGAGGCCGCCTTTTGAGCACCACTGAGGATTTGGAGAAGGACCGGCACAGTTGGGGGCACAAACATCTGATATCACTGAACCCTGTTTACCAAGAGTGCAGGAAGAAGGACGACGTACAGCATTGTTCACGGTAAACTTCAGTGTCGTCAAATTGAACACGATTTGCAAGTTGAGATTGATATCTGCACCTCCAACTTTGTGCCGTCTGGGGACTGGACTGGGCACAAGTGGATGCAGGCTGGTCTCGAGGAGAAGATTACTAGCAGTGGAGGCAGTGATGGGGTCAGCAATTGGGACTTTAGCATATCATAAGATGGCCGAGTTTGTGCTGTTCACGAAACCCTGAGTCCCGAGATTTGGTTGGGCACGAATCCAGCAATTTGATACAGCTTGATTAGCAGTGAGCACGAAAGAGTAGCGCTGGCCTGCTATGAAATATTCTCGTCAACACAGGGAACAAAATCAATAACTTTACCAACCGAATATTTGGATTGAGTCCATGGTTCTGGGGAGGTGATTTGCTCCATCCACTTCGATGACAGTCAACAAATGACCATCGATGCTGATGGTCCAGTTGGGATCTGAGGAGAATAATAGTCAAATACTGCAACTCCGGACCACTAGGTCACTTGCTGCAAGACAAAGACACCAATCTGAATCTGTGAAACCAATACTGTAAGGAAAATAGTACATGGAAATATAATAACCAACCTATAGCAGAGGCGCTTAGTAATTGTAATCACCGCCAGCAGAGAGAGAGGCTATTCAGTTCGTGTTAGTCAACCTGGCCTGCGTAACAACCATAATCGTACTCCACCAGCAAATCGGCCTAAATGCGCGGGACATCGACAATTGGAATAAATGGAGCAAACAGGTGCTCACCCAATCCGTTCACGAGCGTCGAAGAAAAGGTCGGAACTAGATTTCGACATCATTTTTAATGAGGAACGGAAATATGCCATGGCAGAAGGATGACTTACCTAAACCAGCTTTGGGAGCCGGTGTGTGGTCTATACCTCTAAGGTTCAGAAGGTGACCTTAATTCAGGCATTACTCACACCTGACATATATATGTGGGCATTTAGATGAGCCCTGGGCCACTGTGTTGAGGGGTCTTGGAAGGGAAATAAGTGAGCTCAGTGTTGAGGCCGATGGGCGGGAAGTGGTGAGCGCAACACCACCAGATGATGAGCAGCTGTCAAAGTTCACATGTCTCAGCTCTGATCCTGATTATGAAATCTCATTTCGGAGCTCTCTGGTCACGCTTGCCAGCGAAATGGAAACTGGAATGAGAATGAAATGAGCTTGAAATGAGCTACTCTGAACAACCCTATTATTTATTTTTGGGTCGAAAATTTTTGGCGGTAAGTTTTGGCTTTGGCCTGACAAAACCCTAGGCCAGGCCAAAAGTCAGTCCAGGCCAAGTGATTTGGCTTGGCTTTGGCTTCAGTAAAAAAACCAAAAACGACGGCTTTCTGGCCTGAGGCCAAAGCCGGAACATCACTAATCGACGGTTCTTCATCATAGAAAGTGCTCAGATGCATTCTTGTACTCGGGTTCTAAATCTCACCATGATTTTCAGTATAGATTTGTGGCACAGAAGTCAGGCACCTCACCACTGTTTCCCCCAATGGATTCACTCACTTGTAAATCATTCTCTATCTAAACCATGGTGCCACTGAATTGACGCACAGTGCGGTTCTTGCCAACAACGTCCTCCCCACTCCACTAATCACAGCGAGTACTGGAGCCAACATGCGCCTCAATGTGGTCAACAAACTCACCGACACTACCATGGTGACACCCACGACTATAGTATGTGTATCAATATTTTATCGTCAAAATTTATCACTGTTGTTGTAGCACTGGCATGGCTGTATGTGTATTCATGTTTTAATGGACACAACATTCATAGTTGTTTCAGTCTTTCAAAAGGGAACCTCTTGGGCCGACGGACCTGCCTTTGTATCGCGTTCGTCGGACATCATTTATTTATTTCTAGTTCTGACACTCCTTTGAGAGTGCCTCATCGTCCCCAACAATTCTTTCTTGAATAACTTCAATGTCCCTGGGTGAGTCAAAAATATATATCTACAGGGCAAACCATTTGATCAGTCACCATAAAAATCCAGCCAAGCAGGCTCGTCGAACTTTGGCATTCGACTTTGTCTTCTGACGTCAGATACATTCTGGTACCATTCCCATCTGTGTAGGCCTTTGGCTACATTTTAATGCCAACCATTTCTGACAGTCCTTACCAGCCACACAATACTGTGATGGTCTGCGAGTTGGAAAAATGATTATGATTTTCTCAAATAAATGTTTATTTCTCCCTCTGTATTTCGATCCATTTGTTGGCAACTTGGAATAACATTTGAATGGCATGACAGAGAAGACAAGTCTTATTGAGGTTCACAATCCGTGGAAACAATGTATGCAGCACCACAGGGAAGGTAAGACACACCTCATTGGATGGACTATTTGAAATGGCAAGGGGGCAAAGGTAAGGTAGTCCTCGAGTATGCTGGACTTGTGGTAGTTGTGTGCAAGCTGTTCACTGGGCCCATAGTGAGGCAAGAGGTAGGTTTAATTGTGGCCTCAAATGTCGAGGCTGTGGTGGAGGCTAGTGCGGATAAACACAGGGAGTACCACACACCATTGTCCTCACCCTCGAGTGCAGCAGCCTGCATAAGTAATGTGTAATGGCTGCAAGGCAGGCAGTGCATGGCTGGGCATGTGGCCTTTGGGTGCATCTTATTAATCCCTCCTGGGTTGAGTGCATTGTTGCCACTGTCAAGATGACACAAGCAGTGATGGAGTCATGCCATCATCATAGAGCTTGTATGGCTTTACTTCTTTTTCATCTTTTCATCACACTTCATTGATATGTCTAGCCTGCTCACAGTTCCCATCAACATCTGCCCCTCTTCTGTGTAAGGTAACAAGGGATGACGATCGATACAAGTTGACGCTTCCTTAAGTAACAAACATAAAGTACACCAATGCAAATGTGGGGTGGGATGGGGCAGGAGGGTGACAGCTGATGTTTAAGAGTTAAATAAGACAAGGGTCCGATCGCATGTGACAAGCTGAGAGTCATGAAGTTGAATGTAAAATCGTGGGGTTACCCAAGGCACCTAGGGGAGGCACAACCAGTAATATACTGGAGCTGGAAACTCTGCCAATCGGCATTGCCTTGTGCCGGTGGCCATCGTCTGCGCACCGAATGCCAATGGAGTTTTCTTTATCACACTGGCTCAGTGCTAGGGATTGGCACCGTACTGTATATGGTTACAGGTGTAAAGAATACGGTGTTTACAGGTCCCAAATTCAGGCCTTTACGGGACGGTTATGGTACGGCTCAAGATACCATAAAAAGCCGTATACAGGTGGCTGGAACCCGGCCGAAGGAAGCTTAGTAACATTGAAAACAGTGCATTCATCCTTTTCTTACCTCCCTGTATCTGGCTTGAACCTCCACTCCCCCCCCCTCATGCGCTCATTGGCATGTTCTAAACAAGCCGTACTGTAACCATAACCGTAGGAGAGGCCCCAGGACCTCTTACAGCTTACCGTATAACCCGTAACCGTATACCATATTATACGGTTACAGTGCCAATCCCTATCCAGGCTCACAGTATGGCCAGAACATGGCCCTAACTGTTGCCAAATGCTCACATCAGGAAAAACCTCTTTCCTGAATCTAGACCAATTTGGCCAAATTAGCAGAATTTGGTTCAATTCTGCAAAATTTTGACCAAATGGTCCACAAATCGAATTCTGAGAATCCTATCATGCATTTACCAATTCTGCAAAATTTGGGTCAAATTCGCACTGATTCACATGCATTCCGAGGCCATTCAGATTTCATTTACTTCACAAAAGATGGTATTGGGACAACGAAAATCCATTGAAGCCTACATACAACATAACAGCTACAATACAGCAAACCAATATCCTATGTACCTTCCTGACAACCACCATGGAGAACGACTGCACACTAACATCTCGTCTGGGGTGCGCTGGCGTGGTCTGGCGCCGCTGGCGCATCTGGCGTTGCTGGCGCGATCTCGCCAGCTCATGCCAGAATCTCCGCCAGAATCAATTTATTTGATGTGTATTCCCACCACTTATAAACCTTGTTTACAATCTAAGTTTCAACCCAAGAGTGTTCAGATTTGATAGGAAAGGCCCAACACTTCATTTTGAATACTTTGGAGACTGTACTCAGCTTACGTAAAAAGCTGAAGTCTTTCAAACTCCGACGCACGTGTTGATGTGGCATGATGTGGCGTGATGTTGATGCCAACCATCGCTACGTTTTGCTCTTTCCCCCCATGTCGTCTCTCCCTAGCTCTCTCTCTTCACCTCGTCTCAAGTCATGAAGGCCCTCCAAGGACATCAAGGCCCTCCAATGTGTCATCTATGGCTTGGGATCCCACTCGCTCTTCTTCTGCGCCCTTCTGGAACCCTTAGCCCTGCCCTGCTGGATCCGCAAGATCTACTGTCTTTGCTTTTGGCTTGCGGCTTACTTTTGACTTGTCGCACCCTCCAGTCTCTACATCCACCCTACCCCTCTCTTCTTACTTCCCACACGTGCACTGTTTCGCACTCAGTAGCCGCATGTGGCCTTGACCCATTATACATCCTTTGCATTCACTGACTGTCTTCTTCCGCAGGTCCTTTTTATACATAAAGGTACGTATTTGCCCGCCTCCCCTTATAAAGCCAACAGCTTCAGTAGCGCTCCCTCTTCTCGTGAAGCTTCCCATCGATGACGATGTCTGTAAAAACAGGTACATGGTTCTTGGTTTCCACTGCGCATCCATGCTAATAACTTCCCTTTCTGTCCCGTAGGTAAGCAGGACTATAGTGCTGCCCGCCGTGCGCGAGGATGGGGACCAGTGCCTAGCCGGTATGTCAAACGTATCTGTGCATTCCACATTGCTGACTTTGTTTCCGCCATTCAGAGGAGGGTTCCCATTTGCGGGCTTTATTCAAGCCACGTACGCGCGCGCACGCTGACCCTCATCGAACGGATGAGCTGTGAGCCCTTGCGGCATTCCCCGGAGAAGTACGTGCGCCGTGGACATGGATATATTACTTGTATATCGTGTATCGATGGCCCTGCATATGAATATAATTAGTTCTCACTTTTTCCTTCCTTCCCAAGTCCTCTGAGCTAGTGTAATAAGAGCCAACGACACCATGTTCTGGCGCCAATGCATATTCTGGTGCGATTCTGGCGCCAGAATCGATCCTGGCGCCGTCTATCTTTTTATGTCGCCAGGAGCGATTCTGGCGTGCTGGCACTCTTGGCAGGCCTGGCGCCAGACGCGCCAGCTCAAAAACATTTTCCTGATGCTCGAAAATTGGCTCCACCGAGATGATCTCTGCGAGCATGCAGAGAAATACCAGCTGATCAGCTGGAAGTTCCGCCACAAGGTTTCGTCGCCCGTCGTCTGCATATACCCCCCATGCAATGTTGAAGATGTGCATGAGACCTGAGACACACTCCGGTTGCTCACGGGCACATGCAAAAGCGAGGCTGGATTGCACAGGTCCATATGTCGTATTGGCCGGCAGTGAAGTAGCTGTGGGTTCAACAGTGGAAGTTGTGGGCGGTGGGGGTTTCAGTGGGAATGCAATAGGTGATGGGATTGGGGCAGGCTCGGCGACAATGGTGTGGATGGCTGCTGGTGGTGCAGGTACTGCGGTCTTCTTGGGGAGCGAGAGACTGCCAGAATGGACACCGCTCACAGCGGTGGGAGAGGAGCCGATGGTTGCAGTGGCGGATAGTCCACAACGGATGAGCTGACTCGCTGCAGAGAGCAGAAAAGTCGCGGGGAATGGCAGGTACCATGTGGATGGTATTGATGGTTGGCCCCTGGTCGAAGGTGCCGTCGCGGACAGCGGTTCCATACACAAATGAACGGATGTGGTCGGGCCAGTCTAACGGGTCTGGGAACATGAGATCGGTGCCGCTCACAAAAACTTTTCTTTCTTCCTTCTCTCTCAACTTTCTCTCCCTCCTCCTCCTCTTTTTCTCTGTTGTGTCTACCTTTGCCATGTACGCGTCACGTAGCATGGGAATGAAATTTGAAAAGCCAACGGAGTCCGTGAAAGTGCGCTAAAAAACGCGGTCAATGCGAGTATGCTGGTGTAGGTAGTTGCCAAGTGTTAATGAAGGGGGGAGATGTCGAAAAAAAAAAGCGTAGGGAAACCAGCTAGCAGCAGATGTGAGACGAGACAGAGGTGCTGTTCAGAGAAGATGCTGGGAAAGCGGAGATGCCTATCTGGGCTGAAGGACGCGGGGGAAGAGTGAAGCACACTCTCATCACCAAATGGAGACCATGGGGGATCTCTGGGGCCGGAGATGAGCCAACGGGGCTCGCAGCTGGGAGGGTGTAGCAGAGAAAGACCCAATGATGACTAATCACTACAGGCTGCAGCCTAATATGTACAAACTATTCTACAATCTCCCAGCCAAGCCACAAGCACCCCCCTCCAAAAAATGTCCTAGCGGAGCGACAGACGCGGTGTGACCCCATGCCATCCCACTACAGTCGAAGCTGTCATAACCCATAGCTGTCATAACCCATAATCTGTAATACCCCATAGGTTTTGGCTGTCCACCAAGTTGGTGCCATATTAAAACTCAAGTAAAACCCATAACTCTGTCAAACTCCATATCCCATACATTGTTGACGACCAAAACCCATACCTTACCCCCATTTGGGGTATTTACAAATATTTGTTGCGGGAGGATCTGCCTGCAAATCTTCATGCTGCCGCTGCACCCATAACTCGCTTTATTGAAAAAAGGGTTCTCTGTCCTCACAGACAGTGTTAAAAAGTGCCAAGATGCTCTTCTGGCACACATCAAGAAGGATGATCTGGCGGACCGCCTCACAGCTGCTGAGGACGCATGGCTTGATAATGATGCCAATCAGGTCGAAGAAGATGCGGTCCTTCAGAAGCTCGAGACAGCATCCAATTACGAGCGCGGTCTTTCACATCTTACCTGGAAGGAACTTGGGCTGGTGGAGAAATTGAAGGCACTTGCTGGAGAGGTTGGGGATAAGGTGACAGACAAGGTATCGGGCAAGCGGAAAAGTGTGTGACTCTTTTTTATGCACCTTCTTGTCCAACCAATTTTCTTGTTTTAGGGCCAGAGAAGCGCAAGGAATTTGTGCGAACTGGGAAGAAGGCTGATGCAGAGCCATCTTCACAAAAAAAGAAAATGCAATGTTACACCAACAGATGTAAATTTTGAATTGGCATCATGCACAGCTGAAGCTGAGCCAAGTCAAGACGCCAAGCACTTTAACACCATCTATCCCAACCTTTGCATCAAGCAACCACTGATTTCCGCGTGGCTGAATGAGGAGCAGAAGTGGCGGGACCAATGGGCAGAGACGAACAGCAAGGGAGAAGCACCAATGTCAAGCGCATGAAGCAGGTGGAACACCTGGAAGTTGATGACATGATGGAACTCTGGATCGCCAAGGCTATGCAGGACTGCGTCCATCTCACCGGTGAAATCATCTGTGAGAAATGGACTCGCTTTGTGGATCTGGTTGGCATTCCGCCGATGAGCGGCTTGCGCTCAGTGATGGATGGCTGGCTGCTCTCAAAAAGCGGTGTGGGTTGCGGGAACTTAAACGCCATGGTGAAGCAGACTCGGCCAATCCGTTGATATCGAGGTGGACAGGAAATGGATCCAGCAGCTCATTTTCCATGAGGGGTATGCACTGCATGATATTTTTAACATGGATGAAACTGGCCTTTTCTGGGTGTAAGCACTTTCTTTTCCCTCTGAGATGCTGTGCTGATTTTTCTTTCAGAATGCCGCCTGATGTGGTCTCATGGATCGACAGATGTCCGGTGTCAAAGGTGTCAAGAAACGTATCACGTACACCCTTACCACAAATACAGATGGCTCTGAGAAGTTGCCTCCCTTTGTTATCGGCAAAGCCGAGCGTCCCGTGCATTCAACAAGAAGTACGGCGCCCATTGGGTTTTCTGTATCGCAACAACGCCAAAGCATGGATGACAACTTTCCTTTATCAGGAGTGGCTTGGAAACATCAACAAAAAGATGCGGCTAGCAGGGCAGCACATCCTTCTCCTCCAGGACAATTTCAAGGGCCATGATGCACCTGAGGGTCTTACAAATGTACGTGTGAAAATTTTGCTCCAAACCTTACCGCACATGTTCAGCCAATGGACACCAGCATCATTCCTGTTTCAAGTCCCACTACTGACGCTATTTCATGCAGCGCACCCTTGACCATTACGACCAGGATGTTCCGCCAGTCAAGATTTACGACATCAATCAGCTCGAGGTCATGCGGCTCGCAGATCTTGCTTGGCATGATGTTTACCCGCAAACTGTCGCCAACTGTTGGGTAAAATCCGGCATCCTCCCTACCGATGCGACAGCGGCAGCTGTTCTTGATGAGGTCCATGAAGAGTCTGAGGACGGTCTTTCCAGTCTTTAGACCAACTCCAGACCCGGGGCGCCCTCCAGAAGGGAAACCGGCTCGACATTTTGGCCCTTGTTGACATGCCCGAGGAGCAGGTGATTGAAGATGCGGATGATGAGGAGATCTTTGAGGCTGTCCAGAAAATGCACGCTGATTGGGAGAACAGGGAAATTCATGGTGGTGACAATAATCATGAAGATTCATCAGGAGAACCCAAGCTGACCAGAAAGGAAGCTCTCCATGCCATTTCAACCTTGTCAAGATACCTCGCAGACATAGATGGGGCATTTGCCCACAAACTCGAGGTCGGTTTGGCCGCATTTGGGTGTGAGACTCAAT
Organism: Mycena sp. CBHHK59/15; assembly: GCA_029204085.1. Taxonomy (NCBI): domain Eukaryota; kingdom Fungi; phylum Basidiomycota; class Agaricomycetes; order Agaricales; family Mycenaceae; genus Mycena; species Mycena sp. CBHHK59/15. Next base: position 4,060 of record JARGXW010001595.1, on the reverse strand, counting down.
TGGAGGCGACACAACAGCTAGCTTCAACCTCTATTACTGACTACTTTGCGCGGAAGTAGGCTAGAAATACACCTGAATTTATTTGGATTTGTTTTGGATTTTTTTTCTTGGTTTATGTAAGCCTCTGTCATACCCCATACGCTGTCATAACCCATACCTTTTGGTGTCCACCGAGGGGTATGGGTTATGTCAGCTTCAACTGTATCCAAAAGAACCAAAACAATGGTCCACCCATGCATTCAAGAAATCCGAGATGGCTGGATGCAAAAATTCCACAAAGCTGGGCTCGAGTGATGCGATCTCGGTGAGTATCACCAGAAAAACAAGTTGATCTGGCACAAGATCATGAAGAAAATCCTGTCGCTCATCTTCAAACGATCCCCATGCGATCTCCAATATCTCATTGAGCGCAACATGGAGCCACGGATATTCGCACGCACAGACAAGCACTAGTCCGGTCTGAACCGTTCCGTACGCAGTCTTGGCTGGTAACGAATGAACTGATGGTGGGCGCTGGAAAGGTAGGGGGTTGTAGGTATTGGTGGGAAGGGACATCAGACGCGGCAGCACCAGAACAGGAACTGGATCGTGCGGGTTGGGCTCAAGTGCGACAATATGGATGGGAGCTAGTGGCAGAGGCTGCAGCGGCTCAGGATCATGAACTCTTTTGGGGAGCGATTGGGGAATGGGCACTGCTCACGGCGTTGGGGGAGCAGGCGATGATTACTACGGCGAATGGTATGCCATGGGTGAGCTAACTCGCTGCGGAGGGCAGAAGAGTCGCGTGGTGTAGGTGTTGAATGGGCGGCATGGATGGTGTGGATCATATGAGGGTGGGGCACGTCGTCGGACCAGCGCGGAGGTGGGCTGGGGCTATGAGAGATGGGGCCATAGATGTAATCCTGCAGGTGAGCTGGCCAGTTTGCCGCTGGGTGGTCTGGAGGGAAAGCACGGCGGCCTGGAGCCTCATGGACGCTGTGGATGGGCTCGTCGTTGTGGTTGTCGTAGAGCGTTGGCGTCGAGTGGGGGATGGGGGAGCAAATGGGATGTGCGACCTGGAGGTGGATATGGTCGTGTGCACATGCAGACGGCTTGCCGACTGGTGCTGCCAGCATAGGCAACGGAATGGGGGTGCTTACAGGGACTAATTGTGCCCTCTCCTTCTCTTCTTCCTCCTCCAAGAGCTTCTGCTTTCTCTTCTTTTCCATTTTTTGCCGTGCTGAGGTGTGACTCATCGTGTGATGTAACGACGAAACCGAAAAAGCGACGGTGTGCGTGAATGTGCATCCGAAAATGCAGTCGATGTGAGTATGCCAGTGTAGGTAGTTGCCAAGTGTTACTGAAGGGGGGAGATGTCGAAAAAAAGTGTAGGGAAATCAGCTAGCAGCAGGTGCGAGACGAGACAGAGGCGCTGCTCAGAGAAGATGCTGGGAAAGCGGAGATGCCTATCTGGGCTGAAGGACGTGGGGGAAGAGCGAAGCACACTCTCATCACCAAATGGAGACCACGGGGGATCTCTGGGGCTGGAGAGGAGCCAATGGGGCTTGCAGTGGGTGGGTGGAAGCGGAGGAAAACCCAATGTGATGACTAATCTATGACATGTGAACCTAATACAGCCAAACTCTCCGAGATACTCCCAGACCAACCACATTGTGATACCCAGTATCACCATCTCAGAACAGCAATATTAAGGTGTTCCAAGATCATGGAAAGTCTTATGGCCAACCTGAATGCAGTCACAGATGCACCAGCTGTAGCAGAGCTTGCATCACAGTCTATGGATGTCGATGAGCCTGGGTACGATAGTGAAGAGGAATGGTACTCCAGATAGATATATTACTAGTATAATGTACAAGTTGTGCGGTATAGTTTGAGAGCCATAGTGCCTGCCAAGTGCGACGAAGATGTTGGACAAGAGGGCCTTGCCATGAAATCACTTTGATGGTGCTTAGTCAGCGCACGATTTCAGAACTGCACTTGCCGGTGATCATGATGAACCTGGGAGCCTGAGAGTCCATGATCAGTTGATGTGTGATGGAGGCCTCTGAACTGATTTGGTACCATTGAAGGAAATTTCCAGCCCAGACTACTTCGCATATCGATGGCCGGTGGAAATCACCATGAAGTGGTGGAAATTCCCTGAGAGGACGTCTGCTCAGATCCAGTGGGTTCCAGTGGAAATCGGTGCATCAGGAAAACTTCTTTTCTGAAACTGGCCAAATTGGGCCAATTATGCCAAACACTAAGAGCCTGTTCAGAAACACAATCAGCATGATTGTTTTTCGATTGTTTTCCTTTTTGAGTAAGCTGATTTTGCTCAATTGTCGCGACCAATGTGACTTGACGTGAATTTTACAATTCTTCCCCAATTCAGGCACTTTTTTTGGGGTTACAGAATCATCCTAGGAATTTGTTGCGTGAAGACACGTCAAAACCAACACAAATGGATGAAAATGAAAGGAAATCCTGACAATCAGGCAACAATCAGGTTACCAAAAAAGGCAGAACAATCAGAAAACAATCAATCGGATTGTGTTACCGAACAGGCTCTAAGCGAACTAAATGATCCAAATGATCACTAAATTCTGTGAATTTGGAAGGATTTGAACGACTGTCCCCAAATTTAGTTAAAAAGATCACAAGATCCAACTGAGTCCAAGTGAAATCCTTCCAAGAAGTATTCACACAAAACATCTGTGCACACCATATAATCAGAGTACATAGTACAGATGGACAATAGCAGTGCAGAACATTCTACTGATATGATACAAAAACAAATAGCTGGACAGCGACAACATAAGATGTGATACAGCAGATGGGAGAAGATCATATCGGTCATATACTGTCTATCAGAATGCCAAGCAGCACAGCTGCACTCAGATGCCTTGTCCAAATGCAGTGACAGTGTGTACGTGATGTACAGGTGTTGGTCACCGCAGCATATGTGTTATTGGCTTGAGTTGTATCTGGATCCAGATCTGCTGCATGTATACAGTGTATGGAATGGGAACAGGCGGGTAGCAGGATGTAATGCACGTGGTGGCATGTGGCACGGTCACAAGCAGGGGCAATGCAGCGCAGAGCAAGACAATGATTCTGGAAGCAGGAGCAATGGGCCTGATCTCTCCATTGTTCGAGAACGATGAGGGGAAGGCGATACAGAGATGATGACAATGTCCTTCGCAGGCAGCTTGACGTCTGGTGGCAGTGGGGGCAACGGCTCAGAGTGATGCCGGCGTGGGTCCACCGTGACTGTCACTGACAGTGACACTGACAGGTGTGTGTCGCAGCATGTGCAATGGCTAAGTCCATTCAGACTCTGACATCAAAGATCAGTGGATCAGCTGTATAGTTGATACAAACAGACATCCACGTCTGACACAAAACCTTCTTTCTTCCCTGCTCACGCCATGTAGCTGCCTCCTTCACTTACTCATTGCCTGTCTGGCAGATTCTTCAAGGTATATCTCTGGCCCTTCTTTTCCCCAAGCTGACAAGTTGTGCAGTCACACAGTGTTGTCGGCAGACTGCCATAGGTCCTGTCCCCCTTACCCTCTCGCTCTCCTCTCGTGCACTACTGACTCGTCTTGCATTATCCATACTTCCGGCATTTGTTTAGTTTATCTTTCCAATTATCAGCACTGTTGTATGCAGTCATTGTCAATGCTGCACCAAGTTATGTGTCGTTGGTGCCAGTAACCTAACCGTGGCCTTGTTCAGTGCATAGCGTATCTTGTTTATTTTCACGTTCTCACTGATTGATTTGATCCAGGTGCAGTCAACATTAAGATGTATTGGTGTGAGCGTGGTCTGCCCTTCTATCTTCTGCCCCAGTAAGTCCCCTCCCAGTGTTCCATAATCTTTCCGAGTAGTGATTTACTTATTCCCAGTGTTGTTATGGTCACGGAACGCAGGTTGCATTGGCTCGTCTGCCGGGGTCTGCCACTTCTACTTACGTACGGTATGTTGTTGCACCATCTTTCCGTCATAGTCCTACTCACTCGTCCAGTGTACTACATGGTGCAACAGTCGAAATCGCAGCCCTGTCACATGCCTCAAG
>JARGXW010001594.1:0-14638 GCA_029204085.1 Mycena sp. CBHHK59/15 | reverse complement strand
TTTCCCACCATCCGCAAGGCGCTTTCTTGCTAACTTGTCTATCTCCACGTCCCAATGACGCCCGTTCCTGGCCCGTCGACTCGGACAGCCAGCTCGAGCTCCGCCTCTCCTGCGGCGAGCCGCACAGAGGAGGACGAGGAGCTGCGACCTTATGTCGTAGTTAGCGACATTGGTAAAGGGACTTCGCAACCGTTTACAAAGGCTACCACGAAGTACGCTGCTCGACACTGTACAGTTACTTGACCCTGACGGTTCTCAGGACAATCACCATCCTGTCGCCATCAAGACTGTCTTGCGGCAGAAACTGTCTGCCAAACTGTTCGAGAATCTCCAAAGCGAGATTCAAATCTTGAAATCGCTGTCGCACCGGCACATCACGAAGCTCATTGATATTGTGGTACTTGTGCCACCGACATACATGCAATCATCGTTCCTAATTTAGCCTTAGCGCACCGACCGCAATATCTACCTTATCATGGAATATTGCGCTGGTGGCGACTTGACCAACTATATCAAGAACCGCGGCCGTGTAGAGAGCCTCGAATATATTCCTTCCGAGGGTGCTGCCCCCCAATATTATCCGCATCCACGGACGGGTGGATTGGACGAAATCGTGGTCCGTAGTTTTCTCAGGCAATTAGGTGTGTCAAATAAGCTTTCCTCCATTACTTCTGATTCACAAGATGTTTAGCGCGTGCTCTCAAATTCTTGCGACATCGGAATCTCATTCATAGGGACGTTAAGCCGCAGGTATGTCGACACTACTGTTTTACCCAGCAATTAATAACGCACATCTTCAGAATTTGCTGCTCAATGCTGCACCACCCGAAGAGCTTGCTAGAGGACACCCTCTCGGCGTCCCGATCCTCAAAGTCGCAGACTTCGGATTTGCGCGGTCGCTGCCTAATGCCATGATGGCAGAGACGTTGTGTGGTTCTCCGTGAGTCATTGTGATCATACCGGTTTCGTAACATTCTCACCAATTCTCAGTCTTTATATGGCACCGGAAATTCTCCGGTACCAGAAATACGATGCGAAGGCCGATCTGTGGTCGGTCGGCGCTGTACTGTATGAGATGGCTGTGGGGAAGCCTCCCTTTCGTGCAGCCAATCACATCGAACTGCTCAAGAAGATTGAGCACTCGAAAGGGATTAAGTTCCCGGACGAGGATCCCAAGTCGCAGTCGACACGGAATGGTGCTGGTGGCAGCGCGGACTTGCCTGTTCCGCCAGACATCAAGAAGCTCATTCGTGCCCTGCTGAAGCAGAACCCCGCCGAGCGCGCGAGCTTCGATGAGTTTTTCGGCAGCACTGCGCTCGCAAAGTCCAAGTTCCCGCGCCCCCCAGAACCATCGCCGTCCCCATGCACTCGTCCGACCACGGCGACGAGGACGATGGAGCGCAGGGTGCGCCCTCCATCCCTGCGCACCATCTGGTGATACCACCCGAGGTCTTGGATCCCAACGCCATGATCCCGCCAAGCAAATTCAATTTCAGGGAGCCCCGACAAGACAGCGCGAGCGGTAGTGTCACACGCATGCCCGTGGCTGCGGGTGGTGTACCCTCTTCCTCGAGGTAGGGTCCCTGCCTTTCCATGTGATTTGTGTCCGCTCATAAGCCTCCAGCTCCGCCTCGTCTCGCGATAAGATCCTCCCACCACCAGAGAAAGCTAGGCGGCCCTCATTCCCCACTAATCCGTCCCCGCTTCGGGTCCCCAGGCCGCTTTCGACCGAGGGCTCGTTCATCCCTGGAGAAACCGAGGAGGACGGCCTTCTGCGGCGTGAATATGTCCTCGTGGGCGACACCCGTGCAGTCGAATTCAATCGCGCTGTCGATGGTAAGCCTGCGACTAGACTAACAACGTACCCTACGGCTCATGTCTTGTGTAGAAATAAGCGCGGCTACACGGCGACCTCTGCACGATCGCAAGATCCCGCCAACGCCGTGCACGGAGGATTACCCGGGCGTGGAATACCCCATGCCCAACAATCCGAATACTGTTTTCCCACCGCCGCCGAATCCGGTGGCGCCGCCGTTGTCGTCGTCCCCGTCGAGCATGGCATCCCGCGCCGCCTCCAACGCCCTCAATCGTGCACTCAGCCTCGCGTCCAAGAAGCTGTTCGGCGCATCGACCCAACGGCGCGCGTCGTCTTCGCGCGACCACAGCGCGCCCCCCTCCCCTAGCCGGCCGCACATCATCGCGCTGGACGATGACGGGGAGCGAGACCCCCTTGAGGACGAACTCTTAGCGAACCTGGAGGAGCTTGCGCAGAAGACCTTCGTCCTGACGCACTGGGCGGACGAGATGTATGACTACGTCAAGGCGGTCCCGCAGAGTGCGTATTTCCATGCATTTTCGGCCATTCCTCAGATCCCTGATACACGATACACAGAGCCGCTGCCCGACCCGACCAAGTTCACCAAGCGGGAGGGCGAGGCGGACAAGCACGCGCGGCGCAGGAAGCACGCGGACATGGAGGCGGAGTACAATGCCGTCACCTGCGTCGCGGTGTACATGCTCCTGATGTCCTTCGCGCAGAAGGGCATCAACAAGCTCAGGAACTATCAGGAGCATATGGGCATGAAGCACCCCGACGAACCGTTTGTTGTGAGCAAGGGCTTCAATGATGGTGTGTTTCTTCTCATCGACACGGGTGTGTTGTTCACCTGTGCTCTCCTATAGCACTGTCGTGGTTCAGAGAACAGTTCATCAAGTGCAACGACCGTGCGGTGCTCGTCAAGACGTGGCTTCCGGTGCAGTACGACGGCCCCAAGAGTTGGCTCGACCAGCTGGTGTATGACCGCGCACTAGTCCTTGTACGTCTCCACGCAAGACTTCTTGTAGAAACTGACCCACTTGCTTAGAGCCGCACAGCAGCTCGCAAGGAACTCTTCGACCAGGCCACGACGCCGGACGAGTGCGAGAAACTGTACGACGAGTCGCTGTGGTGTCTGTACGCGCTGCAAGACGACCTCCTGCAGACGGGGAACCCGTTCATGGACGAGGACCGCACCACGATCGACACATGTACGCTGTCTCTCATACATATGGGTTCGCAACTGACAGACGGCTCTTGCCAGGGATCAAACGCACCAAGCTCCGCTTGCTGCGGTGTCGCGCGCGCATGGCCATGAACGACCAGGACCGCCTCAATGACGCGCGCGCCGACCACAACCTCGCGGACGTTGCGCGCATACCGGCCCCATGGGACGTCAAGCCTCCTGAGCCAGACGCCACATCATAGCCGTTTTTGTTTGTAATTTAGAGTTCCGCATCTTGGCCGAAGTATCTCGTTCTCATCGTCATCGCATTTATTATTATAATGGCTCTCGTACGGATCCTCTTGCATCTTTGTACATTGTGTTCCCCCCCCCCATTCATACAGTGTAACACCATACTGTGGCAGGAAGCCACTCATGTGTATCTTTGTGCTACGTAGTTGTCGGTCGAGCTGGCGTCAAATGTAACTTTTTTGTGGTTTGTGGGTACTACGTGTTTGATGGTTTCCAACGGGCCTGGAGGTAGACAATCCGTCTGAATTTCTTTCTCTCTCTTTTCCCTGTGCCTCTATCGCCCCGGTATCTTCCGGAATCCGTTCTTGAAGTACTTTTTAATGTATGTACAATCAACTTGCTCATAATAGTGTGTATCTGAAGCCGCCAAAAAATCCCTTTTTTTTCAACGAGACTCGCTTAGGATTTTTTGAGAGAAGCGGCCCCACCCAGCTCCACAAGTCTGATATTTTGAGGACGTTCCGTTTTGGGCTATGTCACTTCCCGTGCCTTGTCCCGTGCACCCGTCACAGCCCGTCACGCCCTTTTCTCCCCGACGCGATTTAAAGACGGCAGGAGGATGGTTAAGATGAGTTTCTTCAGACCCCAGCGCATGGCGGGGACGTGGCGGTGGGTCAAGAGAGTGCGTTGGAGTCGCGACTTGCACGTCACGTTGTCGTGTTGGTCTCGTGGGGATGACGTCGGGGCTCCACTGGACTACCCGAGTCTGCATCAATTCTGTGAGATTCGCCAATCATTTTCTGAGATCTCGCCGTTTTTTGGCTTCAGATACACTCTAATGCATAAGCTCATAATGCATACCAGCAAAATTTTCTCATAATGCATAGGATTTTGGATCCACCAAAATGCATTTCCCTACTGTACAGGTGAAGTCATAATGCATAATGCCCATAATGCACGTGCACAGGGTTCCGCAGAATTTGGCAGGGGAACCGACCTTCATTATGAGTAAGTTGATTGTACCTGCAAATGAACTAAGGGATATCCATGGGGAGCAACTCATTGAGATCCAATTGTAGCAGGCCTTAGCCAGTGCAGTCGACTTTATTAAATTGGATGCGACAGAAAACTGATTAAAACGTATACTACGATGGTATTGTACAACATATTGATGCATCTAATGGGCGATATACCAAACTACTAGTGTAAACCAATCCTCCGGCAAGAGTCAGTCCATCGAACTACACCGTCACCCCCGAGTTCTGCGCAATAAACGTGTCCGAGTTCAGATTCTCGATAAACGACGCCCAAAACGCGTCATCCATGAAAAGATCCGAATTCGTGGCGCTCTCCGGGAACAGCGGCGGCGCCGTCGAGTAGTCCGTGCTCGCGGCGGGGATCACTGTCTCGGGCTTGAAGGAATCGTACGGCTCCAGTACGCACTGCCAGTCCTTTTCCGTGTTCGGGCGCGGCTGGCGCCGCTCCCACGCGGCGTGCAGCGCACCCAGGACGTGCCCGCAGCGCGCAGCGCTGTGCTCCGGCGCGTGGGCGAGTGCGGTGAGGCGCTCGATGCTCATCTTCTGCAGGATCTCGCTCGCGCCGCCGAGGCGGCTCCCGCCAAGCTGGTGGAGAGAGAAGTTGGACACGTAGAGCCATGTCCCGGCGAACGCGACCATGATGTAGATGTTATCCGGCGCGGTGCTCATGAGCGTCAGGTCCAGCCGCGCGAGGAAGGAGGTGAGGACCGCTTCGGCGGAGATCAGCGCAACACGGCCCCAGGTCATGCAGACACACTGGTCCTGTGTCCGCGCCTCATACCAGTGGGAGGACGGGCTGTCTCTCTCCCAGGCAGTCCGAGTTTCGCGGAGGGCGTGGTGCATGAGAAGGAGGCGACAAGCATGATATTGGAGGATGAGCATGTGGGAATAAAAGACATCATGTTCCGTGATAACTTGGGAATGATTAGTGCTTCGTAGACAGAACGGGATCCATATCTTACCAGGTAACGGCGTCAAGTGTCGGCTGAGGCCTTCCATCGTCGAGGCCATGCTATTGATTGAGTGAAAGAAGGTCCCCAGGTCCTCCGCGCGCTTCAGGCGAGCTTGCAGGGCGGTTTGGGCGACATCATACATTTTACCGATCAGTCCGAGGCGAGCATCACGGACTGAGGAAAGCGTCAAATTGGGCAAAGCCGCCAGACTTGTCATGTCGCGATCAAGCTGCGAACGGTGCGAGACTGGGGTGCGTCCGGTTCCGATGCATAACCTGGACAATGGGCTCAGTCATAGATTACCGACCATGAACAAGAAATGACACACAAGGATTCAGATGTGGAAAGAAGCATCCACTATCAAGCCTCAGTTAGGATAAGAAAGTCTGAAGGGCAATGCCATTACCAAGCGCCATTTATCAGTCAATTCTTCAATTTCTGCTGAATGATCCGCCCCTAGTCCTTCTTTCTCAGCGCGCAAGCTGATAGCTTCCTTTGATGCGTTCTCTAGATGCAGATTCATCGCCATGCTCACAGCCGAAGCGATGAGCAACCGTCCATCTCGCGCCTCCGCACCGGTGCCGCAGATAGGTGACCACACAGAGAGTATGAGCAGCGCCTTAATCGACTCCATCGACGGCTGGGGGTTGAATATCTCGCGCAGGAACACCTCCTCTGCGAGCTTCTGGAGCCGCGGGGCAACTGCAGATCGGAACCCCAGATCCAGGTGTCGCGAGGCGATGGTGCACCTGACAATATCTAGCAATGAATACGTGCACTCCAAAGACCCGGGCTGGGCAGCGAGCCATGGGCTATATCGCGTCTCGAATCTGCGACGTCCGTAAGTTCACCGCTTGCGCTAGCACGAGTAAAACGAGAGGTCGCGTACATCTCCAATAATGACGTTATCTCGGACGGGCTCAGGATATCTGCCAGGCGCCCGCTGATGACCTCAGGTCCACCCTCGGTACGAGGAAACCGCACCAACTCCTGGATGGCCAGCATCGGCGTAGCCGTCCAGTCAACTCGGCTGGTGCAACCCCATATCGGGGTCGTCGCTGTCGGGACCAGGTCCTCCGGCAGCATCCCATAGCGGCTCGGGATGGACTTCACCGCAGCGGTCTCCGACGACTTGGGCCGCGACGACGCGACCGCCGCTAGCGTGTTCAGACCCCCATAGCTATCCACCTGCATCAGATCTTCAGATGGCGACACCGCGACGGAAGCTGCGGGCGACGTGGACGTTGCTGCGGGCTTGGGCAGAAAATGTATAAGGTCAGAGGTCTCGAATGAGCACTCCACACCGAGTACTTTGCAGCGATGGCATCTGACGGTCACCGGAGTCCCCGCTTGAGCTCCCCGGACATCTAGGATCTCGCAGCGGCTTTTCTGGCGGCGGCAGGAGGCGCATGCCTGGCTTGCCTTCGTTCTCTTCGGCACTGGAGCACCCTCATTCGTTGGAGAAACCCTTTTCATTGTTAGAAAAGGTAGCTAAACGAGCGGAGGAGTTAGCTGAGGACATGAAGGGAACAGGTAAGAGGGTCCACGTACTGGCGAGCGTTGTCCTGAGTGTGTCCCTTTGTTTGGTGATTGATCCGCCGGAAAGATTCAGCCTCTTTTACTTATGTAGTTGTGTTTGCTAGCAGCCTGCCTCTTCCGCCAACTCGTAAAAGCTTGCAAAGTCTTGAAGTTGTACAGACGCGCAATGGGCTTTGTATACGTGATAGGTGAGTTAAATTATCCTATTCTAACCGATTTTCAAAATATCTGACGCGTTGGGGGGAAAGAACACATGGAAGACGACGACGAAACGTCCAAGGCGATTCCTCCGTGGGTTGAACTAGAGTACGCGGTCGGTCCACCAGGCCACTTATGCGCACTGATCTGACCGTGCATTTTCCAGCACATGCGGATCCTTGCTGGCCCAAACTCACAAATCCACTTCACCCACTTATCGAAAACATCTCGCGAATCACTTTCCTGCGTTTTCAAGCCACAGGCATCGCTCTCAAACACAATATGCTATCAGACAGGCGTCCTGGATCTGATAAATCAGCGCCTCAACGGGGCCTTGGACAAAGTCTGCCTGCTCGACCCAAAGGCAGAACATGCTCTGTCCCCAGAAGACGGGAAACGATTCGAATGGTTTCTCTTCGGGGTGCGTCAACTCGTATGTATGCCGTTTTACACTATTTCTTACGCTGCTCGATGACGCAGGGCATTCTTGGTGCGCAATAGTCCTGCATCGTAACTCGCGATATTACTTACAGCGTGTAGGTGACGATCCACCGCGGGACCGGACGTCCGAGTTGCGCGCCTTGGGGTTCCCGACGCGGCATCTCGGTCCCGTCCAAATGACGACGGACACCGCGCTCGGCGTCACGAAATTGGTCGTGGACGATAAAAGTATGTAGGGCCGTTTCAGTGTCATGCATTAGACTTAGCTACCGGCGCAGCTCCTTTGGATGAAATTCCCTACGTTGTACGTCACTTTCATTTCATACTCCTCAGCTGTTAACCAATGTATCCCAGAATCATCCTACAATCGTCTTCAATTCGAAGGAGAGTGTCGAAATGCCATTCAGTCAGTACCCACGTGCCATTCTCGCGTTCCGTGCGTTGACGCAGATGTACAGGATACATCGCCGACGGCACGGAACCGAAGCTGCCGCCCGGGATGCGAGAGCTGCTGCACGAAGACCTCAACAAAAGCTTTGACTTCTGAATGTCTGTCTGTTCATACTCTTGTGTCCAACGGGTCCACAATGGGTCCGGATATCTTCTCTCTTTTCCCTGTACCTCACCCCGGTATCTTCTGGAAATCGTTCTGGTGGTCCTTCTTAATGTAGCTAAAAATGAACTAAGGGAGGAAGTATCTGAGATTCAATTGCTGGACAATCACTAAAAATACAAGTCATTGTGCTTGTTGCAGCCATGTTGACACGATGTTGTTATATAATATGATGTTTGCCGCAGCGATGTTACACGGTTGTCTTCCTCATTCCAACCACCACCACCGCTACCGCTATGGTCCGAGTCGCCTACAGCTGCATTTCATGCAGGAACGAGTGTACGCTACGCAGCGGGATAACTGGAATGGCTTATCTACCAGCTTCTCCTCCGTTGCTACCCCGCTAGTGTTACACCGAGTCCAAGGCATCTACGCGTGCTTGTTGCGTGCACAACCCTCACCAAGTAATACTCTGCTGCTTAAACTTTTGATACGGGTGTTGACCTCGCGGACTCGCAGCAACTGCGACCACACTTGGGAGTTCCGATGCCAACAATGGGTATACCATCGAGCGCTGTCTTGGGTCCCTCTACGCGATGTCACGGTCATGAAACTGGTGCAAAGCAAGAAGCGTGTATGGTGCCCTGTGGTGCCACTTCGACAGCAGGGTGTACACAGTGTTCTCGTATTTCACCTGCCTCGACAACAGCGCTTGTGCTTTTCTGTGCCTTCAAACGTCGACCCTACCGGGGATCATAATTTCTCAGGGGATGGCAGTTGGAGACAGGCGAATCCCTCGTTTTTTTCTTCTGTCCTCGTGTTTGTACTTGATTAATATTCTGTCATTCTCTGTGATTCTGGGTCCCTGTGTTCTGGGGACTTCAGGTGAGTTGTATTTTTCAAGTGCTTGGGTGAAAAATACAGAGACCGGGTAATTTCATGATTTTGGCGTCTGTCTCGTGCATCCCAGGATCGACCGCCCTAAATTCTCTGTGAGTCTAGCGTGGGGACCGGAATCCATCGAAATTTTATCCCCTCGTGTGGCGACCTACGAGGGCCACGAATACCAACGGATTTGGCATTCAAATAGACCAAGATGCTGTTGTGATCGAGCGAACTAATCAGGGCACGCGTCCTCAGGGCTCTCTTCATACTTGCCTTCGATTAAAGGTGCGGCCGTGTATAGCGCATTCATCGGGAGCTCACTGACTGCAAGGGGAACGCCTCTACTTAAACTTGTGAGACGTTTTGCCAGAAATCATAGGACTTCCTTCCTTCGCCCCTTGCTCACTCTTAAAAAATGGAGGTACGCCACAACCCTTTCTCTCTATGAAACGCCACTCTAGCTTGGGGTTTTAGCAGCCTGACATTCGCGTCTTCGGTCTCATCATCGGTATCGACAAATACAAAGCTGGCGCAGTCTGGAATCTCAACTCCTGTGTCGACGACGCAGAAAAAGTTCGATGTTGGCTTCGGAAAGACCTGGGCGTTCCCAAGGAGCAAATATGTATGCTATTGGATGGACTCGCCACCAAAGAGAACATCGAAAAGAGTTTCCTGCACCATCTCGTTCACAACGATGATATCAAGCGCGGCGACGCCATTATCATATATTTCGCTGGCCACGGAAGCACCGTCCCCGCGCCTCCAGACTGGTTTCATACCGGATCCACCGCGGGAACAGCTGAGGTGCTGTGCTCGTACGATTTCGGTCAACGCGGCGTCGTTGGAATATCCGACCGCTCACTGCATTCAATGCTCGAAGAATTATCGGTGGTGAAGGGGACAATATCGTTGTCATCCTGGATACCTGCTTCGCTCCCCTCCAGTCTCCGTCGAATATCCGTGATCGTCGGAACACCCGCTGGACACCGTCCCACAAAGTGTCGTCCAATGATCTATCCGCGGGCCTTTGGCCAGCTGCGCGTGCGCGGGAATATCCTCGAGATGTCGGGTTTTGCAACACGTCGAACTCGGCATATACGCTTCTCGTTGCTTGCAGTCCTGGAGAAAAAGCTGTAGAAGGAAAAGACGGAGGAAAATTTACTTCGGCGTTCCTAGAAACAGCACGAGAAACTCCTCTTCACTGCGCCTCATACATGAGCATTCTCGGGCATATTCGTCCGAAAATAGGGGAGGGACAGCGTCCCCTTGTTGCCGGGCTCGATGCCAAACGGACAATCTTTGATGCCGTCCCGTTTGTCCCTGATCAGCGGTATATTCAAACGGACTCTGTGCAAGACCCAAAAATGATCCGCATCGATCTTGGTGCTGTTCACGGCGTTGTGAAAGGAACTGAGTTTTCGGTCCACAACCACAACTATTGCGGTTCCCGCAATCCGCCCATCGCGAATGTGTCTGTGACCCATGTTTATCCGACATGGTCATTTGGACACATCAGTCATTCCGTTCCTTCTGGCTGTTGGGCACAGATCAGGCGTTGGAATAATCGTGAAAATTTTCGCTTTGGATCTAAGAGATCTCTTCGTTGCTTCGGCGACCGTCACGAGCATCCTTGCATTCTGTGGCGCGATCCATTCTGCTGTATGTGAAATCCTGACATAGGATGAGTAGACTCAAATGATGATCATTCTGTCTTCATATTTACGTCCTTGTAGCTGTCTTCTATCTATCTCATTTATTTTGCTCGAATAACACGTTTAACTGTCGTACGTCGGTACATAATCTTCGCAAAGGTCCAAGTTATGTTCAAATAATTCTTTCCCAAATTCGTTTGAAGTCTCCCGTACCATATAATCTTCGGGTCCATTGTCACGTACCACTTTCTGTAAGAACGCGGTCAGCGCTGTAGGCCATCGATGTCATAACTTAATACTAACTGGCGATCTCCGTAACTGCATCATTCGCTGCTGCAAGGACGCTTTCTGTATTAACCTGGCTAGCATTGCGGGGCATCGACGCTGCCTGAATGGATGCCAACTGTGAAGCACTGCATCCGCAATCGCGACGTTTGCTGCCGCACGAACACGGTCTAAATAAACCACGTCAGTGCTTCGAAACATAGCAGTCTAAATTTATAACAACCATGTAGAACTGTATCAGCCACGGCTGTATTCGCCGCCGCAAGAACGCGGTCTGTATGACCGCGGTCAGTGCTGTTAACACACCAGTTGTGTTTGTTTCTTGACTAATACTGACCGTGAAAAGCTATATCATTTACAGCGTTCGCTGCTAGCCCATCGTCTATATCCTGAGGATACGTCCCGGAAACAACGTTCCATGTTCTCGCTTGCGTTATCTCGATACGGCTGCCGACTGCAAAGTCGGCGTTGTTGTCCACCGGTTGGTGGAACGCAATATGCATGTACTATGCGTTGTTGACGGACATCTGGTAGTACACCTTACGTGAGACCCTTTCCCGAATCATGACTCCATTCCGGTTCCGGTATGTATACCAATAGAAATTGCCCGGATTGAAAGTATTCGCCGTCAGTGCCTCAACCTGTGCGGCTGCGAAACGCAGGAGAGCGTCAGATGGCATGGAGACCGTGCAACGACTTGAAGTGGAGGGAGTGCGTTGAGACCTCACTCGCTCTCTGCTGAGAAAGAGAAGAGAGCGTGACTGCACAGATAATTCGAAAATGAACAGTGGAGAAAGCCTGGGTTGTAGGCCAGTCGGATAGGGATGTGTGTTCGGATAGCGAACAACACTCATGCTTTCTCAGTCTTTAAAGGGTGACGAAGGACCTTGATGCAAGCCTTGATTCATGTCATCCCAGTGGTCATTCCAGCTGCAAGCGGACAACGGAGACTTGCGAGGCCGGGACAGATTGTGTAGCATCTAACGAAAACATCGGACGATTCGGACAGAATCTAACACCTTCACCTTGAAGGGGATAAAGCCAAGATAAAACTGTCAGATCAGAACCTGAGCACCTGCCAAGATTTAGAAACTTGGCAGGGACCAGGTACGAGTAGAAACGTTGAAGGGTATAGCTGAGGAGAGACTTGATTTTAACGCCTGCCATTTTGGGTGACGGAAAGCGAACATGGTTAACGCTCTAGGTTTCAATTGCCGAAGTAAAACTGCGGAAGGTCAGAAAAATACAAGTTTCCAGGTCTATTGTCGAAAATCGGTTCTGACGAAGCGAAGGAATCGAACGTCGGCAGTACGAATTCTGGTATTCCCAGGTCAGAAAATGCTCCAGGCAAGGGGTCCATAAGCGGGAAACCCGACGACTCGATGAATGAATCCGCCATGCGTTGATTCGAGAAATCGAAAGACATTTGAGACCACGCAACGTCTTCATTACCGCCCGATAGAAGCTGTGCATTCTGTGAAGTATTCCATTGTGTGT
This sequence comes from Mycena sp. CBHHK59/15, assembly GCA_029204085.1. NCBI lineage: Eukaryota > Fungi > Basidiomycota > Agaricomycetes > Agaricales > Mycenaceae > Mycena > Mycena sp. CBHHK59/15. The sequence continues at coordinate 2,365 of JARGXW010001594.1, read as the reverse complement.
CCTCAGCAGGATGTGACACAGCAACATTATTGCTGACGGCAGCAGACTCAGAGGAAGCTGATGACACAGCTTGGGCTGCTGAATGGCCGGCCGACGACGATACCGGGACTTCTACAGGATTTAGTAGAGCCTCATGAGCAAAACGGCGTGCTAGTATAGGTTTCAGCTTGTCGTAAAGCAACCCCCGTAGGATCTCGCCTGTACGCAGCGCGGCGCGCCACGACTGGCCGATCTCGAGCAGATGCTGGATGCACAGCTCTGCCTGCGATAGGGACGCCTCGAGCTGGCCATGCGCGATGCGGAAGCTGGACGTCGCCTGAAGCGAGAGCAGCAGAAACACGGTGCCGCAGCTGAACACCACCTGCAGCATCGTAACTGGTGTATAGCGAAGCGTGTACAGAGTACACCAGGTTTGGAGCAGCTCCAGTATGTTTTCGGCCCCGCGTTTGCATAGCTGAGGTGGTATGTAAATGCTAAGAGAATATCTGGCGCAGACTTTGTGTCCTTACTTTTACGTGATCGATTTCTCGTTCAGTAGTTTGGATCGTTCGCGCACGCCGGTTGAAGAAGGGCCGATGGAGAAGAATGAAACACCACCAATACAAGCAGTGGAGCATAAGCTGTTGCGGCGTAGATGTCGTCCTATTCACCGACGTAATGTCCAGTTCAGGCGATAATTGGCTCTTCCAATTGTACAGTTCCAAGCTTACATAGAGTTGGTTACTTTCAGTTTGAGATAAAAAATTTGTGAGGAAAAACGCACTCGATCTTGGTGATAAGTTCATCATTTTGGACAGTCTCCTGCGGAGTACAATCCCGGTTGCCCAGACCGTTTCTGAGTCGGCGTCAAAAGATAGAAGGAATGAAGAGGAAACAAAAACGCACACAACGTCAATGATCTTGCGAGCGATCAGGAGAAGAGACGCAGACGCAGAGAACGTGAGGGACAATAAGCTCGGCTGAGGCGGGATATTGGCTGGAGCGTGATCCCAGGAGATCTGGTCGAACTCTGAGTCGCCAAACGGCAGGAGAATGGCGCGCCGGTCCAGTGGGGGGCCGCAGAAGTCTCGGCCGAAAAAGAGCGCCCAGCAGACGTCCTATGAAGAGGCGTGAGCTGTATTGAGAAAAATGAATATGTAGCTACCAAGGAGAAAATCGTCCAATGCGCCCAGTTTCGGCCGAGCCTTTCGTCGTTGGTAATTAACCCCGATTTTACCAATGCTGAAGAATCGACGCCGAGACCAACTGGAAGGAGAGAATATAGGCATGGGGATGATGCAGACAATCAACTTACGCAACAGGCTGAGTCTAGCACTCATGGCACAATACAAGTCAGCCAATATGTGGTCGCCTTCGTCTGAATAGTAGGTGCCCAAGAACGCGAGCGCGTGCACCAGGCTGACGTTCGGTTTATGGGACTCTGCTTCGAGGCAGTTCTTCGCCGCAACCGCGAAGTACCGCCGGGACTTCGGGTCCCGTATGTGTGGGTCATCTGAGTAGATGGTGGCGACAGCGAGGAGAGCGTTGTGCAGCATCGGGGAGTAGAACGGGGTTTTGGGTGGGCGGTGAGACGGAGGGGCACTTAAAGCGCGATGCATGTCTCTCAGAAAGAGTGTAGGCACGATTCGCAGGAAGAGCATGGTGAAGAATTTGAAAGATAGATCGAGAATCCTGATGGAAAGGCTCAATACTTGGTGAATCGTGTGCATTGGAACATACCTATCGTGCTCTTTCCGGTTGAGAGGTACTTCTAGCGGCAAATACCTCGACCAGTCGAAATTCAGGTCATGATCGGTAGCATCTGCCCATCTACCAATAATTTATACGAAGCAATGGGATTTTCAACGTCGTCCTTAGCTCGCGATTCGCTATTGGGTGGTTTGGGAGCGAACCGGTAAGGGGTGGTGATCCCATGGCGTAGGATACCTCCGAGTCTGTCATCCAGCTGAGTAAAGTCAATTCGTGGTACATAGATTTTCCAAAACCACTGTGGCATTGCACCTTGAGAAACTGCGTAGGTATGCAAAGCTCCTTGCTGATTTCTTCATCTGAATCTAGCGGGTCGGGATTCCAGTCGCCTTTGTCCTTCCCGCCGATCTCTTCAGGCTGATGCGGCCGACATGCAAGATGAGCAGATATATCTTGGCAGACGCACTTGGCCAGTATTCCCTCGAGCAGATCCACGTACGCCTGCAGGGCATCCGTGCGCTTTCGGAGAGCCTCAAAATGTGCTTCTGTTCGAGGCTTGCGGGCGGCGTTATCACGTCCCCACGCACACTGAAATTGCTCGCATCAGTGGTATCTTGGCAAAGGCTCGGACGTTTGACTTGCCTCATCGTTTCTGCCTGAGCACGAGCCGCACACT
>JARGXW010001593.1:0-14688 GCA_029204085.1 Mycena sp. CBHHK59/15 | reverse complement strand
TTGGGAGGAAGTCTATATGTGGTACAGGCTCGAACAGTGTAGGGTAGTCATTACGAATTTTTTCACCCTTCTTGGTAAGTTCTACGCAGTGAGCCAAGGTTTCGACTCGTTCTCGTACCGCAGCGATAACATCGAAGGGTTTCACAATTTCGAAGCCTCCTTCAGCCTCTAAACGCTCACGTCGCACGGCACAGACAGCTTTGAGTTCACGCGCCATCTCAATATGGTCGCGCTTAGTCCGCTTACGCTTCTCAATAGGGTGTTCCCGTCGAGGCGGCGTGGGTTTGGGGGCAACAGGATTCAGGAGGTCGTAGTTAGTTTTCTTATCCACAACTGTTCGTGCACTATGATCAATCACTATATTATTGCGTGCAAGCCATGGTATGCCCAAGATTATATCACAACACAAGTCTCGCGCTATCAGCGCGCGTACAGAAGAAGAGGACCATGATTGGTCTCGAGATGTGAGGGGAATTTTAACGTATTCATATAGGTATGCAGTTGGCAAATCGATAGCTAAGGAGAAGGGTTCTGGTTTCAAGAGTTTGAAGCGACGGAGTTGTAACTTATCGACGTAGTCCTCGTTTATCAAAACTAGATGGGCGCCGTTATCAATCAGCGGGTAATCATCAACGGTAGATTGGACATCGGCCCTTCTATCAGGCAGTCCCAATAGAAGTGGCCGTGCGCGGGATCACTTACTTCGTCCTGTACATCATCGTCCGAGCTGTCGTTCTCTTCGTCGATGCCATGCATGACGACAGCGACGGCCTTGGATTTACCCTTCTTCGCCGCGTCGACGTCCGCCTGGGTAAGGGTGGCGTAGGTCGCAGCTTTGGGATAATCGTTAGGGCACGTCTTGGATTGATGTCCGACGAAGAATTTCCGGCACTTGTTGCATCCATCGTTTTCTTTCAGGAGGTTACGCTCGTTCTCGGTCAGGGAGGGCAGAAGCTAGAGGAGGATGCGGAAGAGGAAGTAGGAGCGGAGGAGTTCGTAACGTTTCCTTTGCGGGAGTTGTCAAAAGGTTTCTTCGTCACGCGCTCGTTATCGGCTTCGGTGTTAGCCTTGCGCTTCGCGGCTTTGTCAGACGCCGAAGCTGCGGTCGCGAGCATCCGGGCGATCTTAGCATCGTCGTAAACGCGCTCCAGGTCAATGACGGTGACGGCGCGGATCCACTCGTCGTATTGGTCGTCTGGGATCTTAGCGGCGGGAGCGGCGGAGACACGGTGGTGCAAGTCCTCGAGCATCCCGGCCTCCAACGTGTGGCGCAAGCGCTTGTCGTCGATCTGGAGAGCGGAAGCGGTGGCAGCAGCGGAGTCGTCTTGGAGTAGAGCGGCAAGGGAGTTTACGTGGGTGGACCATTCGTCGAACGTCTGGTGTTCGGACATGCGGCTCGAGAGTACCTCCTTTCGGGTCTTCTCAACCCAATCGACGGGGAGGAACTTGGTTTTGAACTCGGTCATGAAGTCGTTCAGGGATAAGGCCGTGAGACGCGTGTGAGCCGCCGTAGGACGCAGCCAGTTCTTCACCTTGGGCTCCTCAAAGCAGCCGACAAGGATGCCGACACGCTTCTCCTCCGCGGTGTCTTTGAGTAGGAAGTAGTTGCGCGCGGCGCTGACGAACTCCGAGCACGCGAGGGCGGTGATGTTGCCCGGCCCGAAGATGGGGAGTTTTCCGGGGACGGTGGTAACGGTGGCGTCTTTGGGAGCGGACATTATGGCGACAGGTACAGGAGAAGGTGGGGATGGGGAAGGAAATTCGAAGGACGAGTCACTGGAGGAGACAGACGATGGTGGAGACGGCGTTAAGGTCGAGAGGGAGCCCGAGAGGTTTCCTTGGGCTCTGGCTGCTCGCCGGGTGAGGAGGGGAGTCGGTACGGACGGTTGACGAGACAGTTTGGAAAAGCTCTAAAGTGCCGGTATCAGTGACGTGGCACTCGAGTACAGACGATACGCGAGCTGGAGGGTCTCGCTGGATACAGTAACGTCGCTGGAAGGTCGACGTGGTAGCGCGTTCCTTACAGGAGACACGTAGGACGGAGGCAATTCCAAATCAGAGATCTGAAGATCCCTGATTGGCGACGACGGAGGTATTCGTGCGACAACGGAGGTTTATTTGTAAAAAAAGTGGAAACTCACCGTAAATAGACCGGCGAGAAACACTCAGATGAGACCAGAGATACAAATAGACCGTTGCGTGGGATTAAGAAAGCAGAGTACGCGTACAAGAGGATGAGAGTAAGAGACACGAAAAAGCCTGGGGTGTGACCGAAGGTCACATCCCCAAAAGAACGGTCCGTGATGTATGTTAGTAAGCCGACAGGTTTACAATCACTCTCTCTACGATGCCCTAACGTGCTTCGCGCTGGTTAACGTGCCTGCGGCCTGTGCGCAATACTAGTCCGACCTCTTTGTGACGTGTTAAATCCTGAAATCAGTATGGAGATTTGCAGCTGTAAATAATGCACAAAGCTCTTCTCTGTTACACGATGTAAATTCTTTGCATGGCCCTTCTTCTGTTTATCAATCTACTGTCACCAACAACGAGAACGAACCCCCACTACTAGAGAGAGGAGATGCTAATCAGGGAAACAGAGAGGTCTTGTGTCCCAGATGTTCCAAATACATCAGTCACGGCTATGTGAAAGGCACTTCACTCATGCATAGGCATTGGAACGGTTCGAAATGCTGGCCAGGTGTGTCTCACCGATTCTATTTTTTCAATTTAAACCGAAAGCGATTGACAGGTGCCATTCAATTTCACCTTCCACCGCTCCCTTCAAACCCATATACAAGTTCTTCAACAGCTGTATTGCAGCCATGTATTGGCACAAGTTTTGTCTGGCATATTGGCTGGATTTTTGATACATATCCATTTTCCATCCATCGCCCAAACTCCAGTCATAATCTTGGATTCATTATTATCTCTGTTGACATACTTTCCTCAACCATCGGAATCCGCTCAACACGTTGTTCTGGCTCAACCACAGAGTCAGCAGGTTGTTGTGTGGCCTGCCAACGCTTGGGTCCATGCATTGAAGTTGTGAAAGATTGGGCGCAGCAACCGTTCAGTAAGAAGGCGACTACACGGCTCAGCCATGACCAGCTGGGAAAGAAACTCGCTGCCGTTAGCAAGCAGTTGGGAAAGGAGCAGATGAAAGTACGTGAACTGCAGTGTATTATTTAATTTGCAGATTTGTTCTTAACATCTTGTCAGAAATTAAACTACTGGACATCATTGAAACAAGCTCGCGCAACCAATGACTCGTACAAGGAGCTCTTTGATTTAATTTCAAGCAACAACGTCCCTGGCCTACCGCGCCTCCTTTCCACTGCAAAGAAGGAAGGTTGGAGTGTATCCAAGACTTGCAGTAAGGTCCGACTTGCTATCCAAGGACATTATCATCCGCGAAATTACACAGAACTTGACACTGATCTTTCGATTCTCATTTACGAATTGGGTGGCAGTGCCGCATTGCACGCATTGAATAAAGCTCCTATAATGCTTCCGAGTTGCCACACTATAGCCAATATTCGCCGCCAACACTCCCTCCGCATCACTGTCGGCGACGTCAAGATCTCGGACATCCTCGAAAATATCCAGATCTTATTCGAAAGTGGTATTGATGCTGGCGAATACACCCGTGTTGGACACACACTATCTCAAGATGAAATCGCAAGCGATGGTCGCCTCTGTTATCTGCTAGAGACAGATGAAATAGGAGGGTTGTGCGAGCATGCAAACACCGAGCTGAAAACGCTGAAAATGGGCTCTGACCTAGTGGCTGTCGGCGAAATGGCAAAGGCTATTCGTGCCGGCCGTGTTCATATTGGGAAAGAATTCAGTGTTGCTGCATTCTCGCGACATGCGGAAACTGACTACAGTGCAAAGCCTGTGCTATTAATGCCTACCTGCAAACAAGGAACGTGGCAATCCTCTGCGCAGATACTCCAGAAACTCGTCCAGGCTTGGAGCCTCTCGCCGTATGGTGAAACAATGCATGGTCCTCTGTGGTCCATAGCCTCTGATGGTGATGCAACTAGACGTGCAGCACTATACCTCATCTGCATGCACAAACTACTTGGCCAGACGACCCACTGTATCAATTTCTATCTGAGCTCGCTGGGCTGAACTTATACACCGGTGAGAATGGATTGACCATGGATTTCGATTATAAACATCTCTTCAAACGTGCGTAGCCAGTTCTTCATTTACGGCACAGGATAACCTTTAATTTTACTATATCAGGACTGTGCAAACTTTTATGCTCAAAAGAAGGCATCCTCGTGAACGGTGTGGTAATTAATAAGCGCCTCATTGCGCAATGGTTAGAACGACTCTCCGGACATGACTGGTCCGATGAGAGTATACATGCCCTGCTAAATCCAAAGGATCCGCAGGACGTTCCACGGGCTGTAAAGCTTTTATGTCTCATTGCTGACCTTCGTCACCTTGACTCTTCTGACTTCACCCCATCTGAACGAAATACTCACCGGGCACTTTGTCTCCTTGGCGAGATGTTTGACGCTCTTCTGGATCCATTCATCAATCCTATCCTCTCGCTTTCCGAGCAGATTACCCAGCTTGTTAAATTTGCTCATCTTGCATGTGCACTCTTCATAAAACATGACGGCGACTTCCTTTCCTACCAACTCTACGGTGATCTGCAATGCATGGTGAAGAATGCAATATTTAAAGTAGCTCACTCAAAGGTCTTGAACCCGATGCTCAAAGTGTTCATTTGTCTTCTCGGTGACGACGTTCTGGAGACACTTTTTGGACGGTCCAGAATGATCGGAGGTCACTCTCCCAACATGGCAATCGATGAATTACGCCAGCGTTTTGGCTCCGCCTTGCGCATCGATGAAATATTTCGACGACATCCTGAATTAGAGAGGCACCCACGACGCCTCAAGCTGGTTCGGAGTCGTGAGGTTGACCACCTCTCACCTGGCCAGTGGATCGGAGACTTAACAGCTCAGTCGTGCAATCTTCTCGCATGTTGGATTGCAGGAATCAAAGCAGCGATCACTCTCCTGCAGTCATTCGGGTGCTCCGTCGATTTCGACAGCTTGTTCCGTAGGAGTGGCTTCGATTTGATGCGACCTAAAGGTGGAAAGTACCCTGGCGTCTCGAAAGAGGTTGATCGGTCGCTCACAAACTCTGTTGCACCAGACCCACCCCCTTTGATCAGCACTCAATCTGACATCGACAACCCAGTTGATGCCGCAAAAATTTGAGCTTTTGATGTACAGGTGGCTCTTTCCGCCGAAATATCTGCACGGGAAAACTTGGACACAGATGGAGTTCCATTTGTGTGGATACCATCTGTGTCCATAAAACTCGATGGTGAACAAAAAGTCACTCACAAAAAGACTGTTCTTCGGACTTTCATGGATCCAACTCTGGATATTGACAATGCTAAGAGTCACGATTGTCTATTGCGGATTCGGTACTTCTCCATCGGGGGAGATAGTTGGGATCGGACCGCTTCCAAAGTTCATGGCAATTTAACTGGTGATGATCACCTGCTGAAGTTACAGGGACTCTTCGCAACTCTAGTGGGTGTCAATAAATCACAGGTTTCGTTGGCAATACTCCAGTGTACCATAATCAAGATGACGAACACAAATCCTTCGACATATCTGGATGCGGCTCCTATTGCCGAGATTTCTCTCCCTGACACGCGGTATGAGATAACTGGGCAGATTCTCTCTCTGGTACCATTTATCGGGGCATCCAAATCACTCTCCTGGGCGTGGACAACAGATTTCGTTGCGTTTGAATCTGCTAAAGCTAAACAAGCAACTTCGGCCGAATCTGCCGCGCGGATGCGTCACCTGAGCATAACTCTCAACGGACGCCTCGTCCTACCTCTACTCTCTACGGAACTCACGCAAGTAACTCTGGACGAGATTTCGAACATAGAAACGGAGACCCCCAGTGAGAAGACCTGGGTATTTTCCGATGAAGCCCTCGAGAAAATGAGTGGAACACTATTGGAAAGGGTACAGGAAGATGAAGTCCGCCTCAAAATCCCAGTGTATGGTCCAGTGAAAGAGGGAAGATATCCCTACGAAGCATTTTTTTCAAATGGTAGGTCATCTGCACATACCATCGGCCTGAACTAATATTACATTTATTTTGCAGCCCAGATCCAATCCCATCGAATTGTCCATTGCTTACCCACCGTAATAGCCCCCAGTCCAAAAGACAGCCGCCGCCAGTGCCGTCTATGTTGCAAGGACATTGCTGCCCCAGATCGCCAGAACCATATGGGGAGACATATTCTTCGTGCCCTGCGAGGGGTCCAGGAGGAGCAATTAGCTTCACCGGTATGAATTGACCCCCCATGCAATAACTCCCTTTGTGACGACACTATTATAGGTGGCTGCCAAGTATCCATGTGGATTTTGCGGCGATTTGATGGGAGACGGCACCTGTACTATCGGTATTCTCAGAGGCAAGGCGAATTCATCGTGTCCAGAGGCCTACCAGTTCAAAATCTCAGCTGCTTCCAACTGCAGCACGTCCAAACCGTGCACCAATGTGCCGATCCGCTGCATTATGTGCAAAGATATTCACTGGAAGTATAACATGGATCAGCATCTTCGAGAACGGCACCCAAAATGGGAGCTTACTGTCGCTAGGGAGAACCGAGAGACGTTCTCTTCCATGCTGTTGATATCTGACCTCGAAGAACAAAGTCTAGGCACCCTACCAGTGGAAGTAGCCGGAGCAACATTGGACGCCGACATGGTTTTCGATGACATGAGGGGGGAAAAGCGCCCCCCAAACTCACCGCCTGGTACACCACGTCGCTCACGAGTCCTTCGGACAGAGGCTCGACAAGGTCTATTACATCAAACTCGGTCAGCGATCCCGATGCCGATGTTTTTGCAGCATAAATTAGAGCACAGAGGGTTAAATGGAGATTCATTGTAGAAATCCAAATTATATTGAAGGACTGACTATGCTTGAAGGCAACCTTGAAGTTGGAGTCGCCGAGAATGAGGTTAGCACATTGTCCAAGCGTTGCCGATATGTTGCCGAGACGCCCTGGCGTTGACTGCGGAGATCACCGAGCGATGCTCGCGTGGCAAGATCCAAGTACGTGATCCAGAGATCGAGCACCTCTTGCCTACCTTAGCTATGGGCACTATGGCACTATCCGGCACTGCCAACTACTGTCAAGTGTCCCGCCGTTTTCCTGATGTAGTCTTGACATGGTAACTGAAATGCATAAGAAGCCACCCGTTATTAATGTAGAATATATTTGACTACCGCCCGTCATGCATTCATGTACATAGCGTCAACGTCTGCGTTGCCTGTCACCGCGACAAGCAGCGCGCGTCAAAATGCCAGCGCGGCATTTCATTAATATCCAAGGACTTATTATTCTGCCTATATAACAGTCTCAGACGCCAGCCTGACGTCCTGATCAAGAGAATGTTCAAACACCTAGTACTCGCCGCCATTCTTGCCGTTACCCTTCACGGACAAGGAGCCTTATCGGCCCCACAAACCACCCCGGGCGGTCCTGGAGACCCTTGTGCGTACTGGTTGTATTGGAGTTTCAGATCCTCAATTAACGTCGACGCAGGTGGCACATATCTCGGAGTTACTGTACGTATTTTCCAAACCCTCATGACAGTCTTCTGATGGACTTGACAGTATCCCCCCTGTAACTTGGTCTCTTTCACTTGCATCGCTGCGATGCTCACTTCTTATATTTCTAGGCGAAAGGGGACTTTCATGCTGTCGGCAAGCAAAATTACCTCCTACGCAGAGCTTGTGAGTTGGATACTTATATGGTTTTGATATACGAGCCGACGTCTTGCACAGCTGTTTGCATTTTTGTCCAATCTGAATGGAAAACGATATCTAAGTTGGATAAGCCTTGTATTGGATGAATCACGAATTGCTAGTGCTTGACGTAAGTCACGGAAGAAATGCCTGAGCCTGTAGCATCCATATTTTGGCGTATCCGCCTCCCCGTTTTATGAGGTCATCGTGTGTGCCTTCTTCGACTATGACCGAGTCATCCATGTATCTTCCAACAATTCAGTGAGCCACACAGTAATCGCTGGACTCTAAGCGACTCACAAAATGAGGTCGGCGTGTCTGGTGAGGTTCCCAAACCGGTGAGAGGAGAATATCATGGTTTTGTTTCCGCGGAGCTGCCGGAGTCGTTCGAAGAGATCTGGGAAACAGACGGTGGTCAGGATGAGACGACGCGGGAGAGTTGACGCAATTCTGACCGTGCTCCGCCGTCGGGTCCAGACTCGCTGAAGGCTCATCAAAGCACAGCAACCCGACGCCTTCATCGCGCATGAACGTCCGGGACCTGGGAAGCCCTGAGATCAAACGCGGCGGACAAAACGACACACTCACAGCGCAATGCGTTGCATCTGGCCGCCTGACAAGCCGATGGAATGGCTGGACATGCTGCCTGCCCCGCGGATGGACGCATACTCTACCTGTCTGCCGAAGAGCGTTTTCGTTCCCTGCGGCAGCGGCGAATAGACATCGTCGACCGGGCGATCAAGATACGTGTCAAATCCCTCGTCTAGGCGCTCTATAAACTCCGTCGCGCCACCAAGCCTTGCGGCTTCGTATATCTTCTCGCCGTCGTGCGCATTGTTCGGGTCTCCCAGTCCGATATTGTCTCGGATCTAGAGTGATAGAGTTCGAAAGCCTCAGAAAGAGACGGAGAGACATCAAACGACTCACTGATAGAGGGAAATGGGTGTAATCCTGGAAGAGGACTGAGGTTGCGCGTCGTAAATCGGCAAGTTTCAGTGTTCGGATGTCCCGATCGTCGACAAGAATCTGTCCCTCCGTCGGATCGTACAGTCGTGAAATAAGCTTCAGTATTGTGCTTTTGCCCGATCCATTCGCTCCGACGATAACCTACCTGGGTCAGTACCTGTGTTGCCGAGTTGCACGGAATCACTCACGCATAGCTGCCCTGCATGGATCTTAAACGAAACATTGCGTAGAACATCTGTATTGCTTCCCGGATATCGGAAAGATAAATTTCTGTGTTGTAGTCGAACAATCAGCTCCGATATGAGAGAAGCTGAGTAGAATGACCTGAACTCAACGGAAACACCGAAACGAAGGTTTTGTTGGTCTTCGGGGAACGGTGTTTCCCCGTCAGTGACGACGTTCGGAATGGTCACGACTTCATACACTTTACGGATACTTGCCAACCTCTCTGCAATCGTCTCTGTTTGATTCAACAGATCAAACAGGGTCCGAGAAAACTTAGATGTCGTTTGCGTGATCAGATTGAGCGAGGCGAGCGAGAGCGGGATGCTCGCTGGATATTGCACCGCTCTGAGTGTAAACACAATCTGGCAAAACTCAAGTGACGTGTTGCTGCATCGCGCCAAGAATTCTCACTTGGGGTAACTCGCGCAAGGGATCCGAGAGAAACCCTGTCAAGCTCAATCTGTTTTTCACCCGCTCCAACTGAAAGGCCTGAATGTCAAGACGTCAGTCAAAAGGGCCAGAAAGCGGAATGAAAAAAAAATCAACTTCGAAGAAATCGGTAGCCCGGTTTCCTAAGCGTTCGGCGCCATTACGGTAGCCTTCAAGTACCATATGAACCTTCAAAAGGAGAGTATCTTCGCAACGCACTTGAGAGAAAGTGCTCCGTCATGCCTCCGGCAACAAGTTCTTTTCTATGAGATTGGTCGCTGACAACTCGCTTCATTCCCTGGGCTCTAAGATAGTCAGGATCGGTTGTCGTCGCCGCCCACACTATGAGAGAGAGATGTCAGAGACGAAACCACTTTTTTTTGTGTTTCTGCTTACCGCCGCTAGGGCCCCAGGACCGACTGGTAGTTCTATTCTGGAACAAAGTATGGCCGAAACTCAAGATGGCTAGGAGAGGCCCATCCCGCTGGTCTTTGAGCATACCAATGAGCACCGACAGTTGGGAAACCAATTCCACACCCGTGGATAGAAGATGTAATGCTGTAACCACATTGTTCCACGCAATGCTCGTACGAGCACTAGCGGTGCTTTGATCCAGCTGGCGCTGTACGGCGGCGTCCGCAAACGTGGGGACATCGAGTCTCGCCAGAGCGTGAAAGGTGTGCACGGCATAGAACTGCCGTATACGTTCATTTAGAGGTCTGGTAAGCCGACCTTGGGCAAAGCGGAGTAGACGCGAAATTGCGCTGCAAATCAGACGACTGACAGCAACTTGGAGAAGAAGGTGCTGATCGACTGTTCGTTCTTCGACAGCTTTTTGCACCTTCGCACGGCGATTTAGGGCGATAATGCGGTCGCAAACTGAGACGATAGCTTACTATTTTGAGCAATAGACCCGAGTACCTTGGGAGCTTATCTCAGCCGTGAATTAAAATGGTGGAAAGAACCTCTTTGAATCCATACCACAATTCCACAGCAGGAATCAGAGCAAGGACGAGGGTAAGGATTAGATATCCGGCGAGGAGCCACCAACAGGCTCTGATGGAGCCGATATCCTTGAACATCCGCCACACGTATGGGAAGCTACCCTTCATTTCGTGGTACGTCTCCATTCTTGATTGGAACGAGCTCGGCACTAGCTTGAGTCTCGGTTCGACCTCTTCGTACAAGTCCCAGACACCCATCTTGGTGTGCCGAACTTTCTGGGTGTCTTCCGGATCAAATGTACCCTCACCTGGGTTTGCCATGCGTTTTCCACGTCCGCCGAATCGTCTTCCTGGCGACATTAGGCCCGGGTGATCTAAGCGCTGTCGTTGACGAGTGTTGCTTACAGCTGCTTGTCCAGGCTTGATATTGATAGGCGAGCACAGCCTCCTACTGTCAATCACTATTGGATCATCGATCAAGTCAAAAGCGCACCTGAGGTATCAGTACTGATACATTAACTCGGCGTACATCGCTCAGTAATTTGTCGAGGCGGCCCAAGAGGTATCGCCTAGGGAGTGTACTCGGGTGTACATAGCGAGAACGCCGAAAGGAACAGAATAGAAGGGACTGGGAGGACTTCTAGTCGCCTGTAACGATAAGTAGTGGACGTCGGAGGATTTCCGCACGTCTGGTTCGCTCTTAGCCAAAGGAGGGTAGGAGGAGGATGGATGCGACATACAGTCCGCCTTCTCTTCGAGGTAAGGTAAAGCTGGTGTACAATCATACCTTTCTTACAAATTTTTGACGCTCCAACGGAGAAAACTGCGCATATATGGAATTAATTTATATCGGAGACCTAAGAGATTGTACATAATCTCGGCCCATGCGCGATTTGAATGCAAGTACACGCGCCGAAATCTTGTGATACCTGAAATTCGTCGCGGACAGGTAAGAGAAGGATGAGGGATGCAATTCTGATTGAGGTAAGATCAAACAGCTGTAATTTAAAAATGGAAATGATATATGTATGGACGGACCATACTTTTCCTGCAACTTCTGGACGCACCGATTGAAAAAACTGCGCATACTGTACCATTTCAATCAATTCGAAAAGGGGCTAACGAGTGACTCCTCGGACCAATTCGACAGCTCAACAACCGCGAAATTTTCGCATGACACCCCTCTAAATTTTCGACACAAGACGCGTTTGTTTTTTTGCCGAATTTTGGCTTTTTAGCGCATTTCAGACGCGTCGTCAATTTTCAAATGGACCCCTCCGTGACACGTGACTGTTGACTTGATTTTATCTCAGCGCTGTGTTGAAATGAATAAAATCGGCGTGAATTGAATACACAATTGTTGCCGTGGATTTCTGTTTTTTACAGAACGTGTATATGTGAGGGAAATCGGAATCTAATCGCTCAACTGCTTCTTCAAGTCCAGGATGGTGCGAATGGTATCCACGACCATCGTCTCGAGCGGTGTGAATTCTATGCCCAATTCCGTCTGCGTCTTGGATGCATCGTACTTGAACGGCAACTTCCCGGCTTTCGACAAATCCACAGGCGGGAGGTTGTCGCAGAGCTCAGGGAAATGGCGCTGAATCACATCCACGCATTCGTCGGGTGCCTAACGCGAAATGTGAACATGAGCGCCAGTGGAGAAAATTTGATCAATAGCCAAGTGCATACGTAGATACCATCGATGAGGAGATACCGCTGATTCTTCGCCACGTCCCGCTCGACGGCGCAAACATGCGCCAGCGCAACATCACGCGCGTCTATGCAGAATGGCGATCCGATGGTAGGGACGCCGCCCTTGTATTTGCCATTAGCCATGTCCCACATGAACTGCACTGAGATGTTCAACGAAGACAGCGAGTTGAGGGGCTGGATCGGGGGGCCAAATGACCCGCTAAGTCGGACCGCGATGCATCAGTTGTGAGTTGCCGATGCGAATTGGCCTACGCACCAGGGGCAGATAGTCGCTCCGGCCCAGGTGGGCTGCTCCGCCTTGATGTAGTGCCAGAACGCTCGCTCAGCCAGGGCTTTGGATACGCGATAGACGTAAGCCGGGCTCGGCGACGCCTTAGCCTCGTTGTACGTCGTGGGGTTCCGGTCCTTCTCTGTGAGGGGTTTTCCGGGCTCGAGAAGCGCAGGGTCGAGAGCGCCGACGTGAACACCATGCACTTGATCCGTGGCTTGCCCTTCGTCGCGCGGAGCAGGTTCGTCATGCCATTGATGGCGGGAATGAGCACGTCTTTCTCGGCGTCCTATGTCAGCCGTCAGAGAATGAAAATATATTTGCCAGTTATGCATACGCCTTGGCCCAGGTGGACAGGCGAGGCGATGTGCGCGATGATATTGAAGCCTTTCACCGCGTCGTCGAACGCTCCAGGGGCCGCAATGTCTGCGACGACGGCGTACTGGTAGCGCGCCTTGTGCGCGGGGAATTTGGCGATCCAGCCCTCGGCCTTTGCGGCGGTGCCTTTCACGAAGTAGCCAGCCTCGAAGAAGGCGAGCGCCGTGTGCGTGCCGATGAAACTGTGTATTGGCGAACGGTCAGGCCAGAAGCTGCGGGTTCAGGAATATTGACGCACCCAGTTATGCCAGTAACGAGAACTACTCCGCGAGACATGGGATGCTTGGTAGAGAAGCACCTGGAGGCTAGGCAAATTTACGTGTTCGCAGAGTAGCTAGACGGTAGACATCCGGGAGGCTGGTCAGAGAGTATGTCACAGCAGGAGTGTGGTAGAGCAGCAGCCAGGCAAAGTAGTCACTGCCGAAAAGTAATGCGCCATGCGCGGCTACTCGGCAGCGCGTAATGCATGTCCCGATTGGAAAACACTGCCAAAATCAGCATGGATCTGCCTCTGCGGGGGTGACCGGTTAGCTCGCTCCACAGACAAAGATTCCGGATATCCTTCTTCAAGGGGTGAGCGCTATTCACCGGTGCAACCCTTGTCCTTGGCTGAATCTGTACAGACAAGTGCGATGCCGTTATGTTGGTGATCGCACCTAAGGTGACGCCTATATTCTTACGTATGGAACCTCTTAGGGGGTTTATGCGTGTCAATTAAAGTACCTAAGAGGTTCGACATCTACGAGGGAGTCTCAGCGTTCTATTACGTAAATGCACTTCTTACCTGAATTGATCACCACCGCCACCAGTGACGTGCCGCCGGTATACCAAATCGGTGCCCTCTCTTCTTCCCAGAATGGTGCCGGCAGCGGTTCCACCCAAGCTACGCTCCGCACGCCACAATGATACTGCAGCCTCTTCTGGACCGGGCAGACATTTTAGAAGTCCTGTGAAGGCCAACGACAAGGCAAAACGAAAGAGATATGCGCCATTGGCACATCGGAAAAAGCAGGAGGCTCTTCAAGCACAGCTGCGTGCGCTCTATGAGGATGATGGAGGTCCCGATACTGCACATGAATTCCCTGCTGAGGATTCCGAGCCTGTGGAACTCTGCGAAGACACAGACATGCCAGAATGGGAGGAGGAGGGGGCTCCATCCCTCCCTCGAATCCTGATTGCCGCACCCATCCAGCCTACAGATACTGCGATAATGCGAAGGCACACATCCTGGGAGGCTTTGCTACCACTCCTCGAGGTGCCCCTGGCTGCGTTCCAGTTTGCTAGCCATGGACAGAGGCCTATTATCATCCCTAAAAGCATAGAGCATGCATGCACAGCATCGTGTCCCCGGGTCGTAACTGCTACAATGCAATGCCTTTATCCGTCGCGTAAGGACCACCATCAATTTCTGGGCCTTCACTGACCTTTTTTAAAGACTTGGAAGAGATACACGTGGCTACCTGTGATTGCACTCCTGCTGCCGTACTGCTCGTACGCCATGGGGTCTTCCCTGCATCCCCTTCCAAGCCCCGTACAGCCTTTTCCATTGATCTTCTGGAAATTTACCGAGCCCTTTTTGAGCGTTCATGCGATGCAGTTACAGCTCTGGCAGCGGCCCTCCACTCCATTTATACTCGCAGGGGTTTCAAGGTTGTGACACATAGGGTATGTTGAACAGATCTGTAGTACTACCAATATTTACATCATCCGTAGGGGGATTTCAACAAGGATTCATTCCGCGATGCCTTTGGCCATGCCGTGCAGTGGTACAACAATTTGCGAGCTAAGATGATGCGGAAGGTCGATACCGTCCTGGACGATGCAGCCAAGTCTCTCTTTCCCCCTCCTCCACCCCTGACTGCAAGAACCGACGAGGAGAACACGGCACCAACCAACGTAGAGGCCTCCGAAGTGCCTGAGGAGGCCTCCTTTGCGCCGAACATGTCAGATGCA